>CM060958.1:138987693-139525193 GCA_030765055.1 Mantis religiosa | reverse complement strand
CCTCGCACGGAACATTCTCCAGAGGGCGTTCCGTGCCCGATCTGAATAAATAAAGAATAATAGACAATCAAACAGATTTCTAGAATAAACAAAACAAAACCTGTTGTACATGTAACTGGAATGATATTATACTCCGCATACTATATGTCATAAAATAATTTATAGAGGGATAACTATATTAATTATCTGTCCAGAGATGGCAGCACAACCAAGTAAACTATGTCATATTTGTAAACACTGAATTTATTGTTTTAAGAAAGCGATGGTTTTAAATTTACTGTTGTTTAGGAATAAAACTTTATGAGATTATATAAAACAGAATTGGAGGAAGAAATACTGAGATTTAATTGAACAATTTAAAGAATACTTAAGCATAACATACTCAATGTAGTGATACTTGCTACTAATATCGCCTCGTGTATCCTTACCATCAAGAGTTACAAACTCTAAAGAAGGAATTTCTGGAAAGGGCTTGCGCTTAGCAACGTCCTTTATTTATATAAACTCAAATTCATTTGTATTACTAAAACGATCTGCAGTTTACTTTGCGATCAATACTCCGTAATTTTATTTGTGGAACTGCGTAGGTGCTGAACACGTAGTGGTGCCAGCCCATGGACTAAATGTCCCGGTCACGTATACTGAGATCTGTAACTCGATGCTAGTGATGGGAAACAGAATCTTCTTAAGGATCCAATACACTGTATTCGAATACAAGTACTCGGATACTACAAACGTGAACATTTTGTTTGTATTTGATGAACGATCTCAGATGACGTCACATGCTGCGAGTTGAGAACACTTGCTTGTATTCGGCAACAGGTTCTCTTGCCAGTCCTCGTAGCCATGGTCGTTAGACCGTATGGCTTTAGCGTTCCGTCGCGGGTTCGAGTCCCACCTCGGGCACGGGTACATATGTGTTGTGTATATGTGCGCCACTAGAGAAAATAGATTCTCCTCCGACGGCCAAATGCGTTCTGCCCGTGGGCCAAAAATATGTGAAAAAGAAAAAAACAAGTTGTCGGATATACATACGAGAACACTTGCACTCGCCTGGCGATTCCTGACACCCTCGACTATAGCCATGGGTCAGGTTGCTGGGCCACGGGAATCGAACCCGGCCACAGAACGAGCGTCACAGCTGATACTTTATGCTCGATCACAGCGTATTACTTGATGCCTTTTTGTTTACAAAGTTACCTACAGCTCTAAACAATGATATTTGAATAAAACAAGAAATATATTTGCAAAATTCTCTTCATAACAATTGCCATGTATTGCATTAGGCGTTTCCAGATCACGAAAATCAAAAGTTTGCTCTCGCACCTTTCTCAGAAAAGCAATTAATAGCTGTAACACGACATGAATATGTAAACCGGTTTATCAATTATTAGCAAATACAATTATTTCCATTGTGAAACGCAATTAATAGCTGTTTATATAATATCAACAACAACGTATAATAATATATATGTATATATATAATATAATAAGAACAACATCTACTGAAACGTTTTTGCCCGCCCCGGTAGCGTAGATGGTTGCATGTCTGCCTCACGTTCAAGAGGTTCCGATTTCGAATCTCGGTCAGGGTGAGTTACCTGGATAAGGTTTTTACGGGGTTTTCCCTTATCCTTCAAGACGAATGTCGGAAATCTCTAAGCTCCATGGACCCTGGACTCATTTGAGCATCATTCATTTCACCCAATTCATTCACCGTCCGATATAACTTAACGTTGGGACGGACGTAAATTACAAAAGAAAAAAAAAAATACGTCCTCAAAATTTTTACCATTTTTTTTTTTTTTTGTGATTTACGTCCTTTAACTTTTTAAGTCATATCGTACAATAAATGGAATGGCTAAAATGAAGCTCAAATGAGCCCAGGTTCCATAGAATTTAGAGTTTCTAGACACGTCTTTCAGCATAAGGGAAAAACCTGGGGAAAAAGCTTATCCGGGTAACTCACCCTGGTCGGGATTCGCACTCGTGACCTGTTGGGCGTGAGGCAGATACGCTACCATCTACGCTACCGCGGCGGCCAAATGTATTGTATGATATTACATTAGCAGATCCAGGCTTACCGCAAGGATTTTTATTGAGCCCCATTTTGTATCAAATGTGAAAGGTTTCGCACTAGCTGTTGATTTATTCTTAATTCAAGTTGAAATCCAAATTTTAGGGTACATAGGGTTAACGACTTCTAATAAACAATGCCTCAAGATTACTAGAATGCATTCCAATTAACATTATTTGTAAGAAAATACAACTGGAATTTTTTGCAAAAGTAAGCAACTATAATAAATAAAATGCAAAGTAGAAAATAAAAAAACAAGCGAATACTCAAATTTCTGCGGATGTAATTGGTTAAGTAACTGGATTACGGTTTACTGTAGAACAGTCATCATGTAGTCGAATAATTCATAACTCTTACGAGATATGCAATGGTTACTCAGAACAAAATTCTTCTGAGAGAGCCACCATGAAATATTAACCATACATTTGGGTAGAGTACAATCCCTGCTCTATCTACCCTGAGGTTCGTGGTAGAGAAAATAATGTTCAACATGAAATACAAAGCCATTGGGGCGGGGGCAACACGTTATAAACCTTCAGTTCAGACGTCCCGCCTGTTATCTGAGAGCTTGCGAACACAGCGACACAGCGGAAATCTCATGCAACACGAAGTACACGTAGGATATAACAGATGACAGGCAAGTCGCAATTTCTATGTATATATTAATGTATCTTATTAATTAGAGACATTTTCCAAAACACGAAAATATTAATACTTTGTTATGGGGCAGAACTCATATTGAATACGAACTGTGTTAAATTTCAGCTGTTATATATAGAACAATTAATATAGAGGAATATGTTTCGTTGTGTTTCGGCACGAAAGTATACACAAAGTTGTATAAGTCTGACCAATTTAACCTTGGTTAGATTCCTTGTAGATGTGAATGTAATAGTTAGCTCTATCCCAGGATGAGGTCTATTCATTGCACTTCGATTGGGCTGACTCCTGTGTGATAGTTTAATTTTTGGAATCGGGAGAGCAAATGCTTTCTCCCGGCATTATCACTCTACAATCAAACGTCATGGCGTAGGTTAGAGGACAAGTAGAATCTTAACTGCACTAAAACCCAAACGACAACTAACTGCACAGTTAACTCAAGTAATACTTAAAATACACCCGTCATTCTGCAACAACCACATCCCGCCACTACGTGGTTAAGCTCTTTCCAGAGCAGGTACACGATTTGACCACCCTTCGGGCTGTTCCTAACAGCCCGCCGGCATGGAGTAGAGTAATTTCGGTTATAAATTTATTGCAATACCAGGTACGTGTGACAGTGGCATCTTCTTAAGTGCACAATTGCAATATTAATTTCCAATAAAATCTAGACATTACGATACATAAAACAGTCACAACTCCATATCGATCTGCGTTAACGTAACCTATAACGTAACTCACCCTGACCGAGATTCGGACTAGGAACCTCTTGAACGTGAGGCAGACACGCTACCATCTACGCTACTGAGGTGGGCAAAAACTTCTTTTATCGAAAGAACTTCAAAATATTAATTTCAATAAAATCTAGACATTACAATACACAAAACAGTCACAACTACAACTCCATATCGATTTGTGTTAGTGTATCCTATATGTATCTACTGAAACGTCTTTTCCCGCCTCGGTTGCGTGGTGGTAGCATGTCTGCCTCACGTTCAAGTGGTCCCAAGTTCGAATCTCGGTCAGGGTGAGTTACCTAGATAAGGTTTTTTCGGGGTTTTCCCCTATCCTAAAAGACGAATGTCGGATAACTCTAAGCTCTATGGATTCCGGGCTCATTTGAGCATCATTTCACCAATCCCATTCATCGTCCGATATAACTTAACGTTGGAGGACGTAAATTACACACATATATATATATATATAAAATAGAGTGTATATATACATATATACACTGAAACGTTCAAGCAAATAAAAAGGAATATCTCTGAAGTAGTTAACAATGAAAAAAGTGTAACAGACACAAACTGTGTTACTACAAGAGGCACCATAAATGTGTAGTAATATTTTGCCTCATTGTAGGATCGTGAGCATTTCATTTGGTGATGCCAAATATGAAGATGATAGTAATGAAAGGAAAGTGAAGTTACATCCTTTAAAGCATGTAACTATTAATTTCATTGCCGAAAACATTGCAATAGCAGAAACGTGCCGTCACACTAACAGTAATACCTTCAAACCAAGAGCTACCCGTATTCTTATATCATCAAACCCATTTTCCTGCTCAATCTTCTCAAAACACTTTAATAAATAAAGTTTTTACATTAACTTTGTTCACATGCCGTGACTAAAGGTTCCATCTTGTTGTAGAAGTAGCTCGAATGCATTTGTTGCAAAGTAAACACAACAGATCACTGCGTTGTGGAGAACATAAGAATGTTGTGAGTCCACCAATGTTGGTGAAATATAACTAAATTGATTTTATGATTTTGGAACAAACATTCTGTATAAAAAGATTTAATTGTTGAGCATAGCAGTGTACACACTTGGCACAAGAGGAAGAGTCTTGCATTAAAGTTGTAACTCACTTGCGTACATCTCATTACCGCGGGACCATCGTATTCTTGAGTTATAAGTTTTCATTTATTATTAAAATATTACAACTTATTTATCAAATCATCACTGTCCTCCGGGACCTCCCTTCGGGGAAGTACCAATTGCGCCCTCTGCGTCTTCCCATCAGGCGATACCCATACCCGGAACAGTACGCCCTCTCTGATCTTCAGCGATTCCCATTGGGCCCAGTAAGAATTGTAGGTGGCGCTCCTCGGTGCGATGTCCTCCCAGGTTGGTCTTGTGCCTGCCACCGCTTTCCCCAAGAGTGGACCCAAGTCTGCGTCCGCTATCTGCTCCCACCTCAGACCTGCGCTATCCCAGGACATCCGCAGGCACTGCCGTGTCTACTCGGACTGCTGCGGCACACTCCTTCTCTTCCACTCTTGTGCATTGGCCGCACTCCTCTGGGCAGGGTCTTCGGGACATGGCGTCTGCGTTAGCGTGGTTCTTCCCTCTACGAAGTCCAGAGGCGAAGTCGCACTACTGCAGCCTCTGAACCCATGTGCTGTCTGGCCTTCCAGGTTTCTAAAGCTCAGTAGTCAGGTTAGGGCGGAATGGTCAGTCCTCAGGTGGAATGGGTGACCGTACAGGTACTCGTAGAAGTGCTCCAAGGCCTTTACCACCGTCAGTAGCTCCCACCGGGTGACGCCGTGAGTCTCTGCCTTGGCTGAAGACGCGTTGGTATCGTCTCGGCAGTTGTCGAACCTTCTCGAGCTGTTCTGCGGTCACGTGATCGGCCGCCCTCTCCAGTAAGTCTTCCAGCCGGGGCCCCAGGTGTTGCGTTGGCACCGGCTCCTGTGTCTTGTCGGTTGCTCCACGATGACCATGGGCTCGCACGTCCCTGTCTCCGTTCCGGCGTGTACGTGTGATCGATGTCCGCTAGGTTAAAGAGCCTCACTGGCACCTCTCGGCACGGCAACAATGTTCTTCATTCGCTGTCCTCCCAGTTGCGCTGTCTCCACCACAGCCTTTCTCGCGGGGACTCACGTCTTCCTTCAAGATAACCCTGCAGATTCCAAGGCGTTCCACGGGTTTCCGGAGTATGACCTCTTCTCCATTGAGCCGCAGGACATTCTGGCCGTCGTGGACCGTCGCCTCGTGGGTTCTGAGGGCATCCAGTCCCATTATCACCTCCTCAGCCACCAACGCGACGAACACCCACTGACGCACGCCACCCAATCCCAAGGTCAACTTCAGCAGGGCCTCCCTCTCCACGGACAAGGTTTCGTCCGATATAGTTTAATTGTTTTGTCCATTTAAGGCGTTCATCTATAAGTAACCCTTAAAGTTTAGCTTCCTTTGAGGTAGCTGAAGTTAAAGAGTCACTTTGTGTGTTTTCCACTGTAGGCTTAAAATGTACAATTTCAGTTTTAGTTTTATTTAATTCCACACCATTGCATACAATCAATAGCTCATTCGCTTTGCTGATTCCTTTGTTTCTATCGTGACTCCTCAATGATAGCTCATCGATTATTATGCATTCTATCAGTCTAATCAGTGTGTATCTATTTTAGCAGCTAGTTCATTGTATTTCTAGATTAATATTTCATGTGCAGCTGCTGTCTTAACAGCAACGTAAAAAGTTCTCAATAATTTAAATTCAAGACAATTTTAAACTGAAGTGCACTTGCTTAATGATTTGCAATTCCTTCGCTCAAATGATTCAGATCCATACAACCAGCCGTCTACCTTCATCACCAAATAACTAAAAATAAAGGCAAAGGACACATTGTTTCTTCTCATTTGTAGTTAGCGACGATTTCTTATTAAGCCATCTGTTACACAAAGTCCTCTGTCTTTGCAAACTTGTTGCGTGAATATAAAATTGTTTGGCGTATTAGCACTTAATACTTTAATTTCCCTTTGTTCCTCTAACTTTAATACATGATAGGGAATTTCCAATAAATAATCCTCTCTATTTATTTTAAAACTGCAGTACTTTGTCTACCTAACAATTATCATTCTAACAACAGTCACAGGAATGCTAAACTTTATCTCACGAGCCGCAACTACCTTGCTTCCTGAGTTACTGTGAGCGATGTAGGAAGAGGTGAACAGCGGAACAAGGGAGGCAGTGACACGTGACTGTCAAAGTCTGTAGAGAGGTCAGTAGTGACCGCTTTCCCATGTAATCTGGCACTTAGAGGCAAGGAGGCTTATGGTGTCATACACCGTGGGTTGCAAGCTCGGGTCTGCATTGAAAATCGCGGTAAATTACATTATTGTCCGTAATAATAATTAGAAGTCAATAAAATGTAAAGTTAATTTTTTCTTCAAATTGAAAAACGCCCATACGTTACGTAATATAATCGTTATATATACGTTACTAAGCAAATTTGCAAAATATTAAAATAGTACTGATTTGTTTCCTCAAAACGCCTGTAGAGTGAGAACCTTAGTAGACTGAAGCTATAGTATATATAAAAATCAATATAGGGATATATCAATATTGTTTTGGAATATAAGTCTAACGAAAGTTATGTAAATACAACAAATTCGACAACTGCTATTTATATATTTATGGCCATTCTCTTCTCGCACTTTAAATTATAATGCTCATTTTCACGATATAAATCTAGATAAACAGTGAGGTGATGAGACATTCCCTAACGGTGGAAAGATCGGTAGGCATTTACATGACTTTTGTTTGTTTTATTTTGCATTTCTCTGTCCCCGTTCAAACAAATTCTGCACCCAAACTTACTGAAACTGGAAACTTGACCAATATGTTTATATTCAATAACATCTGACATGCTAGGAGTCCCGGGTTGGATTCCCGGCTGTGGGGAAGGGTATTTTTCTCCGACCAAGATAATTCTTCATCTTCCCGAGAGTCTGGAAGTATGAATGGGAGTGATCTAATGATTAAAGCCAAACGAATACGAGTTAACGCCTTCGATATGATCCAAAGGAGAACGGCCGCCGGTATGACATTGGAGTGGAAGGCTATGACTCCAGGTCCAAATCCCAGCTACAGAGAGACCGTAAACAAACTGCGGTCGGTTTGCGCATGTGCGAGGAGAGCCTTCTCCATTTCTCGCCATCTAAGCATCACGTGACTCCCACCTCTCCCTTCCTGCATGCGATAGAGCGCAAGCTGCACGAAAAGAGTGTATTTTAATACAAAGACCAGAAGATCCTTGGTTCAAATCCCGGCTACGGCATTGAATTTTACATTCTGGCGCTACACTTTCATAGTCTGTCCTGGCCTTAAAGTACTTACAGCATAGTAAGTCGTCACTAAGGTAGCTGTCTCATGTGTTTATGAGAACTCCAAGTGGGTTACTGTGAGAAACACGAGTCAGTTGGAGAATTTAATGTCATACACGGACCTTAAAGTACTTACAGCATAGTAAGTCGTCATTAAGGTAGTTGTCTCATGTGTTTATGAGAACTCCTAGTGGTTTACCGGGAAAAACCCGAGTCAGTTGGAGAATTTAATGCAATTTTGGCACGTTGGCCATAGTAGCTCAATGGTTAGAGCGGCTGGACGGAGACCAGAAGATCCGTGGTTCAAATCGCAGCTATGGCATTAAAATTTTCAGTCTGGCTCTACACTTTCATATTTTAATACAGTTTTGATTTCCAAAGTTAATAGAAAATAATTACTTCAGACATGACCTCATAATCGATTAACAAATAGAAAGAATTATAGTTTCTTTAAACCCTGAGGAACAACGCAGTGATTCGGCAGAAAATGCAAACAGTGAATGTAGCAGTGAATGAAACATGGCTTGGCCCGCCTCGGTAGCGTAGATGGTAGCATGTCTGCCTCACGTTCAAGAGGTCCCGAGTTCGAATCTCAGACAGGGTGAGTTACCTGGATAATGTTTTCTCCGGGATTTTCCCTTGTCCTGATAAAAAATGTCACGTAACTCTAAGCTCCATGGACCCCGGACTCATTTGAGCCGCATTTCACCCATTTTATTCATCGTCCGATATGACCTAACGTTGGAGGACTTAAGTTGCAAAACAAACGACCAGTGCAGCCCGCGCGATGGAGGAGAGGCAATCTAAAATGACGATAGATGGGGAAAGCTAGAGGACTCCAGTGTTGGTAAGCCACGCCTCCAACAGCATTTTGTTGGCGGTCTAATTATAGACATGCAAATTTTCTGTTCGACTATACGTTTGAAATTATAATTATAATTTAAATGTATCTCCAGTACTTTTCTGGAAAGTTTGTTTTATTATCCTCTTGCTCTTATGTAACATGCGAGTAACTACATGTAAGCAAATAACGGGGAATATCTCCGAAATGGTTGACTACAGAAAAAGGTGTATAACTTATAAACTGTGTTACTACAAGATCCACTTAATATGTGTAGTAACTTTTTGACTCGTGAGCATTTTTGTTGGTGGGCTAGATATGGAGATGATAGTAAAGAAAGTAAAGTTTGGTTACACCTCTTAAAACAGGTAACCTTTAATTTCATTGCCAAAATATAGAACACAAGAGATCACTACCGTTTAATGAAAATGAGAAAAATGTTGTGAATTCATCGTTTGTGGAAAAATATTAATCTACTGAATTTACACATTGCGTATTATTAGGTTTAATTGGGGAACATTGCAGTGTATATACTTCGCGTTAGGGAGAGAGCCCTGCATTAAAGTCGGAACAGTGGCTTGTCTACCGCGGCAACATCGTATGCGTGAGTTTTGAGCTCTCTTTAGTAAAACGACTAACGTTTAGTTAGTAATCATAAAGGCCTTGCGATTGCAAGTCCTTTCCAAAAATTATATCATGATTGTAGGTAAAAAGTACCTTCTCGCTCGTTCGCTGGTCGTGCTGTCTGGCTGGCTGTATTTAGCCAGGAGGTTTTGCTGCGTGTCCATCCGTTTTGGTTTTAACCGCAGGTGAAGTTTGTTCGGGATGCTGTAGGGTTTCTGGTGGGTTTTTAGATTGGAATTAATTTATAAGGATACAGTAGTTGTACCTTGGGAATGAGAGGATAGGATGCAATTCCTAGCACCCTGGTGTTTTGTTTTGTTTTGAGATTTGAGGTTGGTAATTTTGATGCCAAGCAGCTTAGGAGAATATGTGGAGCTCAGCTTTAGCTGCTGTTGGGATTAGCTCCTGGGTTATCTTGGGTGCCCGCAAGCCATGCGGGGTACCCGATGTAGGCTAGAGCGACGTCTAGTGGGGTCATAATCTCCCAATGATCTGACAAGGGTGCTTCTGTGATTGGGTAAGTTGGCGTATAATTTTGATGCCCGGTGCCTAATCTCGTCCTCCACGTATGGAAGACCTGAGGCTTCATGAAGCAACCTGGTGGGAAAGTATCGGCCCACAGAGTAGATAGACCGTAGTCGTCTATTCTGTGCACGTTGAAGCCATGCCAACCAGCTATCTGCGGCCATGCCCCAGATTTCACAGGCATAAAGCATGACGGGAATTACCAGCGCTCGGAAAAGGAATAACCTCAGGCGAAGCGGCATCGAGCTCGACCACAGCATTGGATACAAGGAAGCTATTGCTCCCTGTACCCTTGCCGCTAAGTCCCAGATGTGCTGGCGAAAGGTTAGGCGTCTATCCAATGTAACTCCTAGGTACCGGACAAAGTTAGTCCACTCTATCCTTCAGCCTCGGAAGCTGAAGTTGGAGCAGTCTGCGGGGGTGTGGCGCCTAGTAAAGAGTATGGCGTGGCTTTTGTCCGGATTACCAACCATCCGCCAACGCCTACACCACTTTTGTGTGAGACGGAGGTGTCTCTGTATGGGGTTGAAGGCTCTGAGGATGTGTTTGTCTTTGCAGAACAGAAGCACGTCGTCAGCGTATTGTGCCATTACAACTCGTGACTCTGTGGGAAAGTCTGCCATGAAGACATTGAATAGTGTAAGGGATAGAACTGAAGTCTTCGGGGACTCCGACTATCTCTGGTCTAAGTGTAAATGTTTTCCCCGCAACTGTGACTTTAAATGTGCAGTGCCGTAAGAAGCTGTGTAAGATGTTGATGACTTGGGTAGGGAGCCCCAGTTGGATCAGTTTATGCAGAAGTCCGGCATGCCATGTCGTTGAGAAGGCCTTCTCGACATTCAAAGAAACCGCGGCCGTGAAGGCGCCTTCCTGAAAGCCCATGGCGACGGTCTCCACCACGCGCAGCAATTGCTGGACTGTCGAGTCCCCAGGACGAAATCCGAACTGATGGTCGGGGATGGCTTGAATGTCTCCCAAGATGGGGGACAATCGGGTTAGAGTCAACCTCTCGAGAACTTTCGAGAGGGTGGAAAGGAGGCTGATGGATCGGTAGCTGGAAGGGTGCACCGGATTCTTCCCAGGTTTCAACATGCATATCACCCGGGCTTCCCTCTACCCTCGTGGAAAGTACCCAAGGGTAAGGCACATGTTGAAAACCCTGGTTAAGAATAGAACGGCGTTGAAGGGAAAAGTACCTTAAGGTTTCAGGTTTTTATTTTCAGTTTCATGGCCTGGTGCCGGTACAAAGGGGCCCGGCTTACAGGCTAAAATTTTCATTGAGGTTATATTTTGGGAATTAAATGCTTATTGTCTACGTGGGTATATATAAAACCCATACGGTGACCTTTCTTAGCCCACCGAGAACAGTTTTATTAAGTTAGTGTCTTTCAGTGTCCTTTTTTGTTATGTACAATATTTACACGCACTTATTTTGCACTTTTATTTACACACACACACACACACACACACACACACACACACACACACACACACACACACACACACACTTCACTATTTACACTGGTCCCTGCGGCAGCGTGCTACTGTCTCCTGGGCTGCTGTGACGGCGGCCTCTGCACATGGGAAAGGTCTGGGCCGGAAGGACTTGTGCGCACATTGTGGTGTAACGGTGGCATTACAATATTTTTATGCGTGCATGCTTACGGTGTTTTGGTTCACCTTTCCCAATGTTGTTAATTTTTGGATTGCTATGTTGCCGTATGCGCGCCCAGATGGAAGAGGCTCGTTTCATTACGGTCTCGGGGATGTAGGGGAAAAGTACCTTCTCCAGTCATGACGCGATGTTAGTAGCAGAGATGATTATGCTCAAATATTCTCTAAATTATTCAATTAAAACTCAATATTTCAGCGACTAATTCTATTTCATGTAACCTAATAAACTTTTATAAGTAAATAATCACGTAAATTTAAAACCATTGCTTTTGTTACACAATGAGGATTTACAAATATTACTTAGTTTACTTACTTGTGCTGCCATCTCTGGACGGATAAATAACATAGTTATAAAGTATTTTAAGATATATATTACATATAGTATAACAGCATTACAGTTGTATGTACGAAAGTTTTTGTTTGGTTTATTCCAGTAATCTCTGCGATAGTCTATTATTTTCGCTTTATTCAGATCCGCCGCGGAACGCCCTCTGGAAAATATTCTGTGCGAGCAGGGCTTTGGGGCGGGAGGGAATGTTTCTGAATTTCCTTTTGCAACTTCTACTTGCGCGTCATCTGTTTCACCATACATGTACTTCGTGTTTCAGGAGACTTGCACTGTGTGTCTCTCTTGTCGCAGCTACACAAGAAACACGCGGGACATTACAACTGCACGTTTGTGTCCTGTGGCTTTTTTACTGTTAAAATAGTTTGTGTTCCACGTACCTAGTAGGTAGAGGAGAAATTGCATTCTATCCAAATGCTCTGGAAATACACATTTTGAGAGTCCTTATATCTAAAGCAGAGATATTCAGCAAAACACAAATCTGGAAAGTCAGTTAAGTACTAGACTTGTTCTATGACTACAGCGGCGACTTCGCGACCTGGAAAGATTGGATTGAGAGAATGAAACAGATGATGTTAGGTAAGTATCCTTGCTAGCATTATTTGGTAACCGAGGTAATCCATGAAACTCACAAATACAATGACGGCCTAAAATGTGATATGATTTGTAATATACTTATATAAACTGACTTACATCTAATAGTTATAAATGAACATAGATTACATAACAATCAGATATATTTAAATAAGCTCAATAATTTTAGTTTAGCTAGTAAATTCTATATAAAGTAATATCAGGTCGGTGATGTAGTGTTCTATGTCTAAAGTATAACTGCCCTTTTGAAATATCTTCCAGATACATACGATTAAACTAAACAGCTAACACTGGGTCTTTGACAAAAAAGCGTTAGGAATATACCATCACAAGGAAATCATGAAGTAATACCTCAACTCAACTTTCGTGTAGCTACAACTGATACATTTTCTGCGGAATTAGATACAAAGCTCCACCCGTCACGGCTGGCAGGCTTTAGTAAGCCTAAATGATTTGCTGCGTGACCCTCCTCAAATAGGATTTAACTGTAGATTGGAAATTGTAGGATGATTTGTTTTGATTTAGACACGAAGTGAGAAAGAGGGCGAGATTTGCGTCTTTAAGCTATATTGTAGACTGTAGTATCCACTAAACCTTGTTGTGAATAAGACTTTGCATTGTGTTAGGGGCCAACTTTCCCTGAAGTAAATAAATAAAATTCGAAACTCACCTAACTTTGTAGCACACATACATGTATCTTAGTCCTTTGTTCAAAAATAGCAATATTTGTTGCGTTTACATTTATTCTTGTCTGCACCATTGCTCCAATTTACATTCACAAATTGTACAGCAAAACAAAAAGTCAGTAGTCACTAAATAGTTAACACATATTGCTATACAAACAGATCTTACTGCATGCGCGTCATATGTAATACGATATGTGTACCTTATCCATGGACTTCTTTGAAGAGTACGTATGTCTGTGACAAATTTGTACCGAATGAGCGAAATATCTCGGAAACCCCCTGCGATGAAAAATGACTGGAAGAGGTTATCTATTTGACAATCATCCCTCAAGGAAAGTTTACATGAAGTTTCTAATTATGTAACACATTCCTTGAATTAACATACTGGAACACAAGAAGAACTATTAATGCTCCTTCCAGTGTGCTTTACTTTAAACGAAAATTAAGAACTGTAACTTAAACAATTATCAGAATTTACTCATTTAAATAGCATGAATCAATAAATAGTTGAATTTGATGAACTTATGCAAGCTTTTGAATACCTTTGTTCCGAAACGTAATATTTCCATTTCGCCTGTATATATTTTTAAATAAAAATATAGACACTGCTTGCTATAGTTCACATTCTGGATGTATTTTATGGGAAAGTAACACATCCCTACTAAAATATTTGGAACTAAGTCTTAATAGTTAGACACATTGATATACACATAGCAATTTTGACGAGCGCGACATCTGTAGCATTCTACGTGCACTTAGTGTAGCAATCAGACCTCCGCTGCGTGTCGCTGTATTCGGAGATTCTGAGGAGGTACGCGGGACATTTGAACTGCCGATCTGTATCGTAGTATTTGTATTTGTGTCTGATATGAAAGGTTAGCCAATTATTATACGTAATACCGTTGCAGAGAAATAAAAAAACAAGCATAATGATTATAAATGCATCAAATATATATCCAAGTAATTATTTATTATAATATTTTTCATATAATCAAAATGAGGCTAAATAGTCCTATCTTCTGCAACCTCCAGAATGGAAAACAAAAGAAAGGGAAAATCAACTAAATTGTTTACTACACTTTTGTTATTAAATAACTATTGCAGCTATAGGAAGTGTAATATAATATAACTAATTTCCTAGTTCGATCAAACTGTACAACCACCACCATATTTTCTAAAAGGTTGATTTACTCAACTGACAAAGACATATCATCAACAATGTTCTGCAACCGTCATTGTTGCAATTATCAACCTCCATCTTCATGTTTCAGTACTCCATAAATTTTACCAATAATTATCAATTCTGTTCGTCTTCTAACTAAAACAAAGGGAAAGCTTTTCGTTTTAAATAATTTCTGTAATTATAGGAAGTATATGGCAATACTGAAGCGTGATCAGTCTGTACAAATATACCATTGTCGTAATATAAACACATGATTTAAATGTATCACAATGTTAAGATATACAAAATTATGTTTATATAACTTTAGATATTATTACTACAATATTAATGCAACACAGTCTTATGTTACTTTAATAATGATGAATCTGAATGAAGGTATAAATAGAATATGTTAATAGTTTTGGTTGACATCACTTTATATAAAATAAACGTCCCGACATAGTCACTCAATACAAAACAAGTCACGTAAATGAAAGATAAACAACAGTTCCACTGACTGATCAATCAACGTACCTGGAGAATTAGTGTTATAGACAATTCATCAGCAGAAATCACAAAAGGATTTCCTTCTCCATGTCACAATATTTAATCACGTTATATATGACTTCTCGTGTCTGTCGATGTATGAAACGTTGTTGTCTGGAAGACAAGGTTACATCTGAACAGAGTATACATATACTGGACTCGATAACCTCACGTAAACATCTGTTGGCAGTTTTTCCGGTACGCCTCCAAGCTTTGGACTACAGTAACTGATAAACTGTAAGAGGAAATAAAATATACAACTTAAAAATATAAGTAGATATCGTTAAAACATAATTTATGATAATTTTTAATCAAAATAACTGCTTTTCACATTTCGTGTTATTTGCCTGAATGTATCGATGTTTCAGAAATAGAAATTGTCACATTTTTATTTATATTTCCATTCAAGGAAAGAAAAACTTGCAGGTCTTCACACAGCGAACAGTTTTAAAGTATTTGACCATCAAATTTGCAAGAACTGATCCATGAGAATGGAGAGAGTAATGTATTTAACATAACCGTAAAAACCCCATATTTTTTGCTCAAATAGTTTTCCTAATACAAATAAATAAGTAGATGCCTTTATATTATAACAATGCATTGTGACGTAACCACTGTAACGAATATCATTATTGGTTGGCATGTATGTGTGAACGTATATTTGAAATTACTCAGAACTAAAACGTAAACATTTGACACGTCGTGATAAAAGAAATGTGTACTTTGAATAAGCCAAGGTGTTTGTTAAATTCGATGAGAGCAAACAATACACTTCCAGCTGGTCACAATGTGTCTGGTCCTTTATATCTTTGTTTATGAATGGTTCGTAATCTGTATTTACTCTAGAGAGCTCAAAGAAGTATGCAGAAATACATTATTGTGACTTTGTGGGTTCGTGAAATTAGAAGTCTGATTGCACAGCTCAAAAATTTTCCTTATTTCCACTGAATTACAGTTGAATACTTGCCGATTACACAGAATTACGTAATGCACACAATTAAAATTCACCAGTTCGTCCGTTACAGTTCCACTTTGCTCTCGCAGTTACGTCCATTCTTCCGATGCACGAACACAGTCTTGTCGTCCGTTCACTACCACGGCGCTCATACGCTGCTCGTCAAGCACTGACTCCATTCACTCAGTGCAGCCCTTTTTTTAGGAATATCGCCGTTTTCTCGAAGCCTCTAGTTTCAGTGAATCACCGCGAAGGTTCCAGACGGCAGCGGAGGGGGGAAGAGGCGGCCAGCGATAAGTGACACTTCCCTAATCATCCCCTCAGTTAATGACTGAGATTGATGGGTGGATGTGGCCCTGAATACTTCACGTCTGACCATCCTGCTGGCCAGTTCTATAGGAAATTCCGACGATCGGATAACACTGCTCCCTTCTCAAAGCTGGTCGTCCCGAACAGCACCATCGTAGCGTGCCAGGCGATCCAGGGTACCACTAACATGTTCCCCCGGGGAACCTTCTGGATGCGGTAGACCACGTCGTTAATCCTCTTCGCCACCCAGTAGGGTCTTTGCCATGTCTGCTGGAGTTTTGGGCAGCGTCCCTTGGTCCGGGTAGGGCGGTACAACCAGACCAGGTCACCCAGCTGGAAACCTTAACTGTTGGCTTGCCTGTCATACCTGGTCTTCATGCGGTCGCTCGCCTTCTAGATGTTCCGGCGAGCCATCTCGTGCATGTCGTGGAGGTGGTCCACCAGGTTCTCCACATATTCGGTCACCGGCTGCTTCGCTTCCATAGGGCTTCCAAAAGCCAGGTCACAAGGGAGGCGTAACTCTCGGCCAAACATTAAGCTGGCTGGCGTCATTCCAGTTGTGTCGTGTGTAGACGAGCGGTAGGCCAGCACGAACAGCGGCACCTTGACGTCCCAGTCTCGCTGATGGCTGGCCACGACCTTCCTCAGGTGTTCCTCTAAGGTCTTGATATACCTTTCGACCATGCCATTAGACTGGGGATGTAGAGGCGTAGTGCGAGTCTTGTTCACCCCAAAGCCTTTGTAGTGCCTCCTTCATTAGGTTGGACTCAAAATTGGTACCCTGGTCACTGTGTAACTCTAACGGCACCCCAAATCGACAGAACACTTGCTCCACGAGGCAGTCTGTGATTGTCTTTGTCTCTTGGTTTGGGACGGCATACACCTCCGGCCACTTGGTGAAGTAGTCCACGACCACCATTAGGCACTTGTTGCCTCGGTCGGAAACTGGGAACGGTCCAGCAATGTCAACGGCGATCCGCTCGAATGGCGCTCCGACGTTGTTCTGCTGCATGCGACCCCGGCTCCTAGTCTGGGGCCCGCAACTCGCCGCGCACACGTGACACTAACGGCACCGTCTCTCAGCATCTATTAGGAGTCTCAACCAGTAGTATCGCTGCCGTAATTTGTCAATCGTTCGGTTCGCTCCCAGGTGTCCTCCCAAAGTAATGGTGTGCACTTCCTCCAGGACTTCCGGGACCTTACTACGGGGAAGTACTAACTGTTCTCTCTGCGTCTTCCATCGGGTGACTCCCATACCCGGAACAGCACGCCCTCTCTGGTCTTCAACGAGTCCCATTGGGCCCAGTACGACTTATAGGTGGCGCTTCTCGGTGCGATGTCCTCCCAGGTTTGTCTCGTTCCTGCCTCCACTTCCCTCAAGAGTGGCCCCAGGTTTGCGTCCGCCAGCTGCTCCCTTCTCAGGTCTGCGTTATCCCCGCCGTCTGCAGGAAATGCCACAAATACTTGGACTGCTGCGACACGCTCCTTCTCTTCCACTCTTGTGCACTGGCTGCACACATCTTGACAGGGTCTTCGGGATATGGCGCCTGCGTTACCGTGGCTCTTCCGTCTGCGATGTTCCGAGGGGAAGTCATACTCCTGCATCCTCTGGATCCAACGTGCTGCCTGGCCTTCCAGATTCTTAAAGCTCAATAGCCAGGTTAGGGCGGAATTGTCAGTCCTCAGTTGGAATGGCTGAACGTACAGGTACTTGTGGAAGTGCTCCAAGGTTTTTACTACCACCAGTAACTCTCGCCATGTGACGCAAGAGTTCTTCTCTGCCTTGGATAGCGTCTTGCTGTAGTAGGCTATCACCCGCTCATGGCCGTCCTGGATCTGCAATAGGATACCTCCAATGCAATGGTCGCTGGCGTCGCTGTCCACAATGAAGACACCACCCGGTTGTGGGAAACCCAAAATTGGAGCACTGCACAGAGTCTCCTTTAGGTGCTGGAAAGCGTTTTCGGCGTCCTCCGTCCACACATAAGGCCGGTGTTCCTCTGTCAGGCGGGTGAGGGGTTTTGCGATGTTGGAGAACCCCTTTATGAAGCGGCGCTGGTAACTGCACAGCCCCAGGAAACTGCGCAAATCCTCCTTATCCTTTGGGCGAAGCCAATCTCTCACAGCCTGTGTCTTCTCCGGGTCTGTGGCCACTCCGGTTGCTGAGACTATGTGACCCAGGTAGTTCACTTCCTTGCGAAAGAGCTGACATTTCATCGCGTTCAGCTTCAAGTTGGTCACCTGCTATCTCTGTAACACATTATTCAGATTCTCGAGATGGTCTTCAAAAGTTTTACCGACGATAGTGATGTCGCTCAGGTATAGCAGGCAGGCGTGGTAAGTCGGTCCTCTCATCACTGACTCCATGAGGCGTTGGAAGGTAGCTGGTTCGTTGCAGAGGCCAAAGGGCAGGACTGTGAACTGCCAGAGCCCTTGGCCTCTCGAGAATTCGGTCTTCTCCTTGTCTCTCGGATCTAGAGCTATCTGCCAGTAGCCCGACTTCAGGTCCAGAGTCGAGAATCACTGTGCACCAGCTAGCGTGTCCAGGGTGTCGTCAATCCGGGGTAAGGGGAAACAGTCCTTCCGGGTGACAGCGTTCAGCTTCCTGTAGTCCACGCAGAAGGGTAGCTCGCCGTTCTTCTTCGTCACCAAGACTACAGGGGAACACCAAAGTCTGTCAGACTCTTCAATCACTCCCCTGGATCTCATGTCCCCCAGCATTACTCGTACCGCCCCTTGCTTCCCCAGGGGAACGCGTGTAGGTGGTTGCCAAATAGGCCGGGCGTCTCCGGTGTCGATGCGGTGAAGCACTTTGTCCGTGCGGCCGTAGTCACTATCACCTTGGCTGAAGACGCGCTAAGACCATCTTAGCAGTTGTCGAAACTTCTCCAGCTGTTCTGCGGTCAGGTGGTCGGCCGCCATCTCCAGTAAGCCTTCTAGCCGGGGCCCCAGGTGTTGCGTCGGCACCGGCTCTTGTGCCTTATCGATTGCTGTTACGCTCACCATGGGCTCGCACGTTCCAAAATCCGTCCCGGCCTGGACGTCATGATCGGTGTCCGTTGGATTTAGCAGTTTTACTGGCACCTCCTCTCGGCAGGGCAGCAAGGCCCTGTCTACACACAGTCCGCGTACAGGCGTCTTCTGGTCCAGGATCATGTTCCTGGTTGTCTCGCCTTCCATACGCGCCGTTAGCACCACCTCGCTCCTCGCGGGGACAACCACATCTTCGTTCAAAACGACCCTGCAAATTCCAAGGCGCTCTTCTCGTTGACGGAATATAACCTTTTCTCCGTTGAGCCGCAGAACCTTCTTGCCGCGTCGACCGTCGCCTCATGGCTCCTGAGGGCATCCAATCACATACTATCTCCTCAGCCACTTTCGCGACGACCACCCACAGACGTACGGTGCTCCCTCCCAAGGTAAGCTTCAGCTGGGCCTCCTTCTCCACAGGCAAGGTGTCGCCCGATGCCGTGACTAGCTGATATGGTCGGCTTGGCTCCCTTGCCCGCAAACCCTTCGCCACGTCAGGTCTGATGATGGTCACGGCCACCCCGGTGACCACTAACACGCGCTAAGGCTTTCCTCTTACCCAACTATCCGCGATGAGGCTGTCATCCATACGCCGGCTGACAGCGCGCAGTGTCCCTCGAAGGGATGGTGGTGATGGCGCTGACGTGCCCCTCTCCACAACGGCCCTTACTCGTTTTCCGGCTGCTCTTCCTCGTGTGGGCAGTCTCTTTGCAGGTGTCCGGGCTGTCCACACCCACAACACAGGCCCCTAGGTGTTCGCCTGAGTCCCTCGGCTGGTCTTCAGTCTCCAGTGTAGCGGACAACCGTGGTCCTCGCCGTAGGGATAGCTGTTACCTTGGCCGCCTCCATTCTTAATGCTGCTGTCAGCGCCTCGTGGATGGTTTTATAATCGCCGAGCATTAGGCGCTGACGAATCTCCGTGTGCCGTACCCCGTCAATGAATAAGTAGGTAGCTTCCCGGGATACGAACTCTGGTGGGAGGTCGACTAAGGATTGCTAGCCAGTTGTTCAACTGCCAGGGCGAACTCCTGCAGCGTCTTCCCTGGCTGCTCTGACCATGCATTTAGCTGGCTGCAGTACGCTGCGGCTCAGCGGTGGTTTCCAAAACGATTCTCCAGGGCCTCCCAGATGTTCTTGGGTGCCGCCGTTGTCTGTACCGCGTTCAGGACGTCCGCGGCCCGCCCCTGGAGGCAGGCTATTAAAATGTGTGGCCTCCTCTTCTGGTGACCATTTGTTGTGCTTGGCCACTGTGTCGAACTGGCGGCGGAAGACTTCAAACGTTGATGCACCGTCATACTTGGGAGGTTTGACGCGCGCAGATGTTGTGTCTCGTCCCGGCGAGTCAGCCTTCAAATCCTTCAACCTCCTGCCGACGACGTCCTTCACCATGGTGTTCAGGTACTTGACGCTGCTGTCGGCCTTTCCTTGCAGGTCGTCAACGTGGCTCGCCAGGTCTTTGACGCGCTCGTCTACTTGGCCCTTCCGCTTTCCCAGCTCCGTCACGTCATCCCTCACGCCGGCCAACTGTTCTTCAAATTTGGCGGTGAGAGCCTCGTTCTCCACCTTCATTTCCGTTGTCAGTTCGGCCATTTTTGCGGTCATCTTTGTGGCCAAGTTCTTATTTCCCGTCTCCAACTTCTTTTCCATTTTCTCGGTGATGTCGTTGGCCGTCTTCATTTGTTTCAATTCTGCGGCCAGGTTGTTATTTGCCGCTTCTGTTTTTGCAGCGAAGTTGTCATTCGCCGTCTTTATTTCTGTCAGTTCCGCCTTCATTTCCATCATCTTCTCCAATATCTTTCACAATGCCCCATGCATGGCTGTAATGTTCAGTGATGTTGTCGTCCCGCTTCCTGACACCAGTGTGACTTTGTGGGTTCGTGGAATTAAAAGTCCGATTGCACCACTCAAAAATGGGATTTATTTCCACTGAATTACAATCGGAACTCTTGCCGATTACACAGAATTACATAATGCACCAGTTCGTCTGTCACAGGTCCACTGCACGCAGTTACGTACACTCCTCCGATGCACTTACACAGTCCGTTCCCTCACTGGGCGCTCCTCACCGCTCCTCGACAAGAACTGAACCTTCCTCCAGCCCGACGCGTTGCTTATACAACATCAACTGGCCAATCTAGAACGTTCTGGATTAGATGAAATATCCTGTATGTTCGAGAACTCAGGGGGAGGGGAAAGAGATGGCACAGTGGCCCGTGATCCCTCTCCTAATCATCCCTTCAGTAAGTGACAGGAGACAAATGGGTAGGCCCGACCAGAATGCTTCACGTCTGACCCTTCTGCCGACCAATTCTATAGGGAGTACCGACGTTCCGGTGACAGTACTGTGCAGGTTGGAGCCATGCTAGCCAGCTGTCTGCGGCCATGCCCCTTACCTCGCAGGCGTAAAGCATAACCGGGATTACCAACGCTCGGAAGAGCTATAACTTCATGCCAGCTAGCATCGAGGTCGACTCCAGCATTGGGTACTGGGAAGCGATTGCTCCCTGTACCTTCGCCGAAAGGTCCCAGATGTGTCGGCCAAAAGTTAGACCTCTGTCCAAATTAACACCTAGGTACTGGACAGAGTTAGTCCACTCTATCCTTCGACCTCGGTAGCTGAAATTGGAGCAGTCTGCGGGGGTATGGCGCTTTGTAAAATGTATGGCGTGCCTTTGTCCGGATTTACGAACATCCGCCAACGCCGGCACCACTGTTGTGTTAGGCGGAAATATCTTTGAATGGGGTTGAAAGCTCTGAGGATGTGTTTGTCCTCGCAGAACAGAAACACGTCGTCAGCGTATTGTGCCATTACGACTCGTGGTTCTATGGGGAAATCTGCCATAAAAACGTTGAAAAGGGTGGGGGATAGCACAGAGCCTTCGGGGACTCCGCCTCTCACTGGCCTTAGTGTTGATGTTTTCCCCGCGACTGAGGCTTAAATGAGCCGTGTCGCAAGAAGCTGTGTAGGATGTTGATCATTTGTGTTGGGAGCCCCAGGTGGATCTTTTTGTATAGGAGGCCGATATGCCATGTTGTGGATAAGGCCTTCTCGACATCCAGCGAAAACGCGGCCGTGAAGGCGCTTTCCTGGATACCCAGGGCGGCGGTCTCCACCACGGGCAGCAATTGCTGAACTGCCGAGCGCCCACGTCGAAAATCAAACTGATGGTCAGTAATGACTTGAATGTCTCCCAATATTGGGGACTAGCGGGCGAGAATCAGCCTCTCGGAAACATTCGAGAGGGTGGAAAAGAGGCTAATGGACCTGTAGCTGGAAGGGTGTACCGGATTCTTCCCGGGTTTCAATATGCAAATCACCCGGGCCTCCCTCCACTCTCTCGGAAAGTACCCAAGGGAGAGGCTCATATTGAAAATCCTAGTCAGGAAGAGAACCGCATTGAAGGGAAGATGGCGGAGCATTAGGGGAGTCAGCCCGTCTGGCCCCGCCGCCTTCTTTGGTTTGAGGCGCTGGAGTGCGCCTTTGACTTCGCTAGGTCGGATGGTAGGGAGTCTCTCCGCATCCTCAGAAGGGTGGCGTAGAAAACGACGCACATCCCGACGGACGCGTTCGGAAAAGTTGTCGTCCTGGGGTTCATCTCTCGGACACAAAGTACGCTCAAGATAGTCAGCGAAGGCGATGACCTAAAACATCATCTTCTTCTTCATCATCATCATCATCATCTCTCTCTCTCTCTCTCTCTGATACTCTCCATATGTATTCTCCCTCCTGGTATTCTCTTTCTGTCTATGGTTTCTGCTCTTCTTTGTGATATCCATAATTGGCGACTTCTATTTATCGGCTGTGCGTCTTAAATTAGGTCTTCAAGTCAGGTAATCTATACCTTCAGTTTCTCTTGGTCCTATTTCCCTCCGACGATCTCTTAAGTTATATTCTTTTCTCGTAGATTAAAATGTTCCTACACTTTTTTCTGGAAGTCTTTTGTCCCGGGTTATCTATTCCTCCAATGCCTAAACGGATATTATTTGAGACATATTTTATAAATGTTCATAATGTCCTGCATCTCTTAAATGTTCCATAAACATTTTCCTTGAAGTTTCCTTCGACGGTCTTCTACTAGTTCACTATATTTATTGCACTCAAAAATAACATGTTCAGGCAAATCTAAACAGTTACATTGCTCACATAAATCTGAGTTCTTCTTCCCTATTCTTTTTAAATATACATTATATGGACCATGTCCTGTAACAAAATGAAAAAATTCTTTTCTTGGATTTATAAATCCTGGACAAGAAAACCAATAAGTTTTCATAACATTTTGTTATACACTCCTGGAAATTGAAATAAGAACACCGTGAATTCATTGTCCCAGGAAGGGGAAACTTTATTGACACATTCCTGGGGTCAGATACATCACATGATCACACTGACAGAACCATAGGCACATAGACACAGACAACAGAGCATGCACAAAGTCGGCACTAGTACCGTGTATATCCACCTTTCGCAGCAATGCAGGCTGCTATTCTCCCAATGGAGACGACCGTAGAGATGCTGGATGTAGTCCTGTGGAACGGCTTGCCATGCCATTTCCAGCTGGCGCCTCAGTTGGACCAGCGTTCGTGCTGGACGTGCAGACTACGTGAGACGACGTTTCATCCAGTCCCAAACATGCTCAATGGGGAACAGATCCGGAGATCTTGCTGGCCAGGGTAGTTGACTTACACCTTCTAGAGCACGTTGGGTGGCACGGGATACATGCGGACGTGCATTGTCCTGTTGGAACAGCAAGTTCCCTTGCCGGTCTAGGAATGGTAGAACGATGGGTTCGATGACGGTTTGGATGTACCGTGCACTATTCAGTGTCCCTTCGACGATCACCAGAGGCGTACGGCCAGTGTAGGAGATCACTCCCCACATCATGATGCCGGGTGTTGGCCCTGTGTGCCTCGGTCGTATGCAGTCCTGATTGTGGCGCTCACCTGCATGGCGCCAAACACGCATACGACCATAATTGTCACCAAGGCAGAAGCGACTCTCATCGCTGAAGACGACACGTCTCCATTCGTTCCTCTATTCACGCCTGTCGCAACACCACTGGAGGCGGGCTGCACGATTTTGGGGCGTGAGCGGAAGACGACGTAACGGTGCGCGGGACAGTAGCCCAGCTTCATGGAGACGATTGCGAATGGTCCTCGCTGATACCCCAGGAGCAACAGTGTCCCTAATTTGCTGGGAAGTGGCGGTGCGGTCCCCTACGGCACTGCGTAGGATCCGACGGTCTTGGCGTGCATCCGTGCGTCGCTGCGGTCCGGTCCCAGGTCGACGGGCACGTGCACCTTCCGCCGACCACTGGCGACAACATCGATGTACTGTGGAGACCTCACGCCCCACGTGTTGAGCAATTCGGCAGTACGTCCACCCGGCCTCCCGCATGCCCACTATACGCCCTCGCTCAAAGTCTGTCAACTGCACATACGGTTCACGTCCACGCGGTCGCGGCATGCTACCAGTGTTAAAGACTGCGATGGAACTCCGTATGCCACGGCAAACTGGCTGACACTGACGGCGGCGGTGCCCAAACGATGCGCAGCCAGCGCCATTCGACGGCCAACACCGCGGTTCTTGCTGTGTCCGCTGTGCCGTGCGTGTGATCATTGCTTGTACAGCCCTCTCGCAGTGTCCGGAGCAAGTATGGTGGGTCTGACGCACCGGCGTCAATGTGTTCTTATTTCCATTTCCAGGAGTGTATAATGCACTACTTGCTTCATTCCAGTGAACAGTTAAAGAATTATAGACAGCCAAAGGAAATGCTGGTTAAGAAATTGCACAATGGTGGTTAAGAAGGTGTCAGCAGAGAAATTAGACTACTAAATTATTTTATATTAAAAACTTCAACACATAGTTCCATCACTTTTACTGCATAACTTAAACTACAAACAGAAGTAATATTTCAGAGAGCAGGCTTTCATTAAGTGACTTATGTGACACACGTTCAGTTGTTTGCCATGACCTGAGAGGTTTACACTTGTGATCTTAGTTAGAAACGTTCAGAAAGTACATTGCTTAAATTGTTAACAATTTAAAGTAAGCCATTACCCGAACTGTACATTAAGCAAATCATACTTCACAATCAGTAAACTACATGAAATGTTGTCCTATTGGAAGATACACTGTGCATTACATTTTATTTTCAAAACTGCTTATTGTCTATTTTCAGCATTTATTACTGTGCATATACATATCATAAAGCATTTACAAAATCGACGTTGCAATATTCTTAAGTGGCAAACACAAAATCAAACGTAGGTTATCGTTAATAACTTTCATTGTAGTTTATTCTGCGCTTGTAAATGATAATTCAGCCAAAATGATTAAAAGTATATAAAATATTATCATTTATTAAGTTTATGTCTTCAATAGCTGACACTGTCTCATGTAGTAATGTATGTGATATAGAGCTTCTCAAATTTATATTAAGTATAAGCATTAACAGAGCTTCTTTGTTCTCTTTTCAAAGAGATAGTGCTATTTCTTGTACGTAGCTGTTGGTACTTTCATTTACAATTTATGTATATGGATGCGTAGGCTTCCACGGCCTGTGTCTTGATGTGTGATCTTGGCTTCCGGTGAAGGCCGCGTCATCTTGGTCGAAATTGCCGACGTTTCGCTCATCTGGTCGTGAGCTGCTTCTGGGCTCTTGTCCGCTCTTTGCCATGCCAAGTGGTGCTGACTGGCTGTATAAAGCCAGAAGGTTTTTGCTGCGTGCCCACCCGTTTTTAAGGGTTTTACCGCAGGTAAGGTAAATATCGGGATATTGTAGGGTGAAATGTTGATTTTTAGGATGATGAATTTTTCTGAGGTTACTAGTATGTACCTGGGGGTTGAAGGACAGGATGCAGCACCTTGCACCCTGGTGTTTTATTTATTTAAATTTTGGGTTTATAATTTTGATGCCAAGCAGCTTGGAAGGATTATGTGGAGCTCAGCTTTAGCTGCTGTTCGGATTAGCTCCTTGGTTATCTCGGACGCCCGCAAGTCATGCGGGGTAACCGGTGCTGACTAGAGCGACGTCTAGTGGGGTCATAATCTCCCAGGGATCTGACAAGGGCGCTTCTATGAGATGGTAAACTTGCGTATAATTTTGATGCCCGGCGCCTGATTTCATCCTCCACGTATGGAAGACTCGAGGCCTCGTGAAGCAACCTGGTAGGAAAATAAGGACCCACAGAATATATAGACCTGAGCCCTCTATTCTGTGCACGTTGGAGCCATGCTAGCACGCTGTCTGCGGCCATGCCCCAGATCTCACAGGCATACAGCATAACCGGGATTACCAGCGCTCGGAAAAGGTATAACTTCATGCCAACTGGCATCGAGGTTGACCTCAGCATTGGATACAGTGAAGCAATTGCTCCCTGTACCTTAGCCGCTCGGTCCCTGATGTGTTAGCGAAAGGTTAGACCCTTGTCCAAGTTAACACCTAGGTACTGGACAGAGTTAGTCCACTCTATCCTTCGACCTCGGTAGCTGAAATTGGGGCAGTCTGCGGGGGTGTGGCGCTTTGTGAAAAGTATGGCGTGGCTTTTGTCCGGATTAACGGACTTCCGCCAACGCCTACACCACTACTGTGTGAGACGGAGATGTCTTTGTAGGGGATTGAAGGCTCAGAGGATGTGTTTGTCTTTGCAGAACAGAAGCACGTCGTCAGCGTATTGTGCCATTTCGACTCGTGGCTCTGTTGGGAAGTCTGCCATAAAGACGTTGAATAGGGTGGGGGATAGTACAGAGCCTTCGGGGACTCCGCCTCTCACTGGTCTGAGTATAGATGTGTTCCCCGCGACTGTGACTTTGAATGTGCGGTGTCGCAAGAAGCTGTGTATAATGTTGACTAATTGCGTTGGTAGCCCCAGACGGATCAATTTGTAGAGGAGCCCGGCGTGCCATGTCGTGGAGAAGGCCTTCTCGACATCCAAAGAAACTGCAGCAGTGAAGGCGCCTTCCTGGAAACCCAGGGCAACAGTCTCCACCACCCGCAGCAACTGTTGGATTGTCGAGTGCCCAGGACGAAAACCAAACTGATGTGCGGGAATGGCTTGAAGGTCTCCAAATATTGGGGACAAGCGGATGAGAATCAACCTCTCGAGAACTTTCGAGAGGGTGGAAAGCTGGCTGATGGATCGGTAGCTGGAGGGGTGAACCGTATCTTTCCCAGCTTTCAACATGCAAATCACCCGGGCCTCTCTCCACTCTCGTGGAAAGTACCCAAGGGTGAGGCACATGTTGAAAATCCTAGTGAGGAATAGAACCGCGTTGAAGCGGAGATGGCGGAGCATTAGGGTGGTCAGTCCGTCCGGCCCCGCCGCCTTTTTTGCTTTGAGACGCTGAAGTGCGCCCTGTACTTCACTGGGACGAATGATGGGGAGACGAACCGCGTCCTCAGGACGGCGACGTAGGAAACGACGCACCTCCCGACGAACGCGTTCGGAAAAGTTATCGTCCTGGGGGTCATCTCTTGGACATAAGGTACGTTCAAGGTAGTCAGCGAAAGCATCGGCTTTGGCTTGGGGATCGTAAGCCAGACCTTGGGTGCCATGGATGGGGGAGTTGTATTGGCCTCTGTGATTTCTGAGGGCCCTGGCTATCCTCTACACGTCGCCATCCTCGACGCGCAATCTGCCCATTTTGTGCTCCCACGCTTGCACCTTGTGCTCGCGCAGTCGGGCACTGACCTCGCGACGCAAGCGTCTTAGAAGCGCTCGATTATGTGGCGTGCGGTGACGCTGGTATAGTCTCCATGCAGCCCAGGATCTTCTGATGAGAAGGATGATGTCCAAAGGAAGGACATCAGGGTGGAGAGGAGCCGAGGAATGGACTGTTAGATTGTGGGTAGTCCGCTTCACGATGGAAGTGAAGGATGAGATAGCATTCTCCAGGGTGTGTATGTTAGTGATCCTTGGATTTGGCGGGATGGAAGTGCGGAGACAATTCCTGACGCCTTCCCAATCGACTTCTCGCATCTGAAGCGAGATGTCATGACTGGCAACCCTGGTGTTGATCTCTGTCAACACCGGATTATGGTCTGAATGTAATGCGTTTAAGGATGTTAGGGTGATATGAAATGGTAGATGCTTTGTGATGGCGAAGTCTATGACTGAAGGCAGTCCTCCTCCTCGCGGGTAGTGAGTGGGTTGCCAGGGACCCTGCACTTGAAGTAGCGGGTCTGCATCTATCAGGCGAATGATTTCAATGCCTCTTGCATCGGCCCGACGACCGCTATGCCAACGTTGATGTTTAGCATTGAAGTCGCCGGCCATGATGGCACTGGGACGTAGGGCTAGGATGGAGAGGTAGTCATTTGGGACAAACTGTCGTCGTGGTGAATGGTACACGGAGACTACCAAGACCTCTAATCCGCCAAGGTCCATACTGATGGCCGTGGCCTCCAGGGTTTGCAGAGGTGGGAGCTGCATGGGTTGATGGACCACATTCTGCCGTACCAGGATCGCAGTTCCGCCACCCGGGCGTCCCTGTCGATCCGTACGATGACAGATGTAACCCGGAAGGCGGAACCGGGAGCCTGGACGGAGATGCGTTTCGCTGACTAGGATGACATCCAGGGCATGAGCTCGAGCAAAGTAAAGCAGCTCGCTCCCCTGACCGGCTAGGCCGCACGCATTCCAAAATGCGAATCGAAATGAGGTTCGAGACCTCATTCGATACGCCATCACGGAGTTGCTGCGTACCTGCTGTCAGGAGGGCCATCGCCTCCATTGCTACCAGCATCTTGCCAGCCGGGTCGGAAGAGGTGAAGAACTTCACGACGAGCTCGCAGATCTTCTGTCCATGCGTCAGCAGCAACTGCTGCAGCCACGTGAACACATCTGAGAGGTCGAGTGTAGCTGTGAGAGGAGTGGTTTGAAGTGTAGCCGGCTGGGCAACTTGGTTGGGTGGCGAGGGTGTGCGTGTGCGAATGGGAGCAGGTCTTCCTATCGCCCTCTCATCCCTTAACTGTCTAGGAGGCATGGGTTTGCCATGCTTCTCCTGATCAGTAGGATTTCGGGGCTCGCGAGAAAGCCTCCCACCATTCCTAATCTGGTTGGTGTCAGCGTTTTTAGGGGCTGGGGTACGCATTTGTTTGCGTGGCTGTGTGGGAGTATTGTGTACCTCCCGTGACATCTTTGGTCCATCAGAAGCCCCTTGGGCTACTTTAGCGTAGGACGGTCTCTCATTTTCCTGTTGTTCCTGCCTGTGGTTGGGCCGGGCGCTGGTGGTCGTTGTTGGGAGCGTTCTTTGCTCCACCCTGGTTGTAGCTGGCTGCTGCTGTCTTGAAGGGTTTCTTCGGTTAGCAGCTATGACTGCCTTACGGGCAGGACATCCGCCGTAGTAAGCCACATGCTTGCCCTTGCCGTTGGCACATGTAGGCTCATCGGTGGGTTACCTGGGACAAACCTCTTTCTCATGAGGTCCACTGCACCTCAAGCAGCGGGGAGTCCTCTTGCAGAAGTGACTGGAATGGTTAAATCCCAGACAACGGTGACATTGGGGGGGACCGCCAGAGCTCCTGACTGCCTCTATCCTCACTTGGAGGTAGCAGATGGTTGTGACACCATCCAGCTTCCCCTCCGGATCGTTGGCACGTTCCACTATTACCAGGAATAGGGGGATGGGGACAGGGCCTGGTTGATTCTGCGGAGCTGGTTTGGTCAGCTGCCTGACCAAACGGGGCTGGATGCCCTGACGGCTGATGTCATCCACAATATCACCCACCGGTGTTTCCACTGGTAGGCCTCTGATGACCCTCTTGATGTCACGGCTCTTGTCTAGGCCGAAGGTGAAGTAGGGAATAGACTTCTTGTCCAGTGCCCTGAGGAGGAGTTGGTAGTCTTCGGCGTTGCTGGCCTGGAAGACAAAGCGGCTCTTCCGCCTAGTTACCCTGCACGACACCGAAAGGGCAGGCATGACTTCCTGTCCGCTCTTTCGCTCGCTCGCTCGCTCGCTCACTCGTGCTGGCTGGCTGTATACAGCCAGAAGGTTTTTGCTGCGTGCCCACCCATTAAGGGTTTTACCGCAGGTAGGATTATTATTGAAAGATGTAGGATGAAGGTGTTGTAGGTTTTTGATTGGGAGTTAATTTTTGAGGTTAACAAAGTACCTTCGGGTTGAAAGAGAGGATGCACCCATTTTGTTTTATTTTAAATATTTTGTAATTTAGTTGGGGAGAAATTTAGATGCCAAACAGCATGGAAGAATTATGAGGAGCTCAGCTTTAGCTGCTGATAGGTTCAGCTCCTGTGTTATCTAGGGTGCCTGCATGCCATACGGGGGACCCGATGCAGTCTAGATCGGCGTCTAGTGGGGTCATAATTTCCCAGTGATCTGACAAGGGCGCTTCTGTGAGATGGTAAACTTGCGTATAATTTTGAAGCCCGGCGCCTAATTTCATCCTCCACGTATGGAAGACCCGATGCTTCGTGGAGCAACCTGGTAGGGAAATAACGTCCCACAGAATAAATAGACCGTAGCCCTTTAGTCTTTGCACGTTGAAGCCATGCTAAACAGCTGTCTGCTGCCATGCCCCAGATCTCGCAGGCATATAGCATCACCGGGATTACCAGCGCTCGGAAGAGGTACAACTGCATGCGGACTGGCATCGAGGTAGACCCCAGCATTGGGTACAGGGAAGCAATTGCTCCCTGTACCTTTGCCGAAAGGTCCCTGATGTGCAGGCGAAAAGTTAAACCTCTATCCAAGTTGACTCCAAGGTACTGGACAGAGTTAGACCATTCTATCCTTCGACCTCGGTAGCTGAAGTTGGGGCAGTCTGCGGGGGTGTGGCGCTTTGTAAAAAGTATGGCGTGGCTTTTGTCCGGATTTACGGACATCCGCCAACGCCGGCACCATTGTTGTGTTAGGCGGAGATGTCTTTGAATGGGGTTGAAGGCTCTGAGAATGTGTTTGTCCTTGCAGAAATGAAACACGTCGTCAGCGTATTGTGCCATTTCGACTCGTGGTTCTGTGGGGAAATCTGCCATAAAGACGTTGAAGAGGGTGGGGGATAGCACAGAGCCTTCGGGGACTCCGCCTCTCACTGGCCTTAGTGTTGATGTTTTCCCCGCGACTGAGACTTTAAAAGTGCGATGTCGCAAGAAGCTGTGTAGAATGTTGATCACTTGAGTTGGGAGACCCAGATGGATCATTTTGTGTAGGAGTCCGGCATGCCATGTCGTAGAGAAGGCCTTCTCGACATCCAACGAAACTGCGGCCGTGAAGGCGCCTTCCTGGAAGCCCAGGGCGGCGGTCTCCACCACACGCAGCAACTGCTGAACTGTCGAGTGCCCAGGACGAAAACCAAATGGGTGGTCAGGAATGCCTTGAATGTCTACCAATATTGGGGACAAGCGAGCAAGAATTAGCCTCTCGAGAACTTTCGAAAGGGTGGAGAGGAGGCTAATGGACCTGTAGCTGGATGGGTGTACCGGATTCTTCCCAGGTTTCAATATGCAAATCACCCGGGCCTGTCTCCACTCTCTCGGAAAGTACCTAAGGGCGAGGCACATATTGAAAATTCTGGCCAGGAAGTGAATCGCATTGAAGGGAAGATGGCGGAGCATTAGGGGAGTCAGCCCGTCCGGCCCCACCGCCTTCTTTGGTTTGAGACGTTGGAGTACGCCTTGGACTTTAATAGGTTGGATGGTAGGGAGTCTCTCCGCATCCTCAGGAGGGTGACGTAAGAAACGACGCACCTCCCGACGGACGCGTTCAGAAAAGTTATCGTCCTGGGGGTCATCTCTCGGACACATAGTACGCTCAAGATAGTCAGCGAAAGCATTGGCTTTTGCTTGGGGTTCATAGGCCAGTCCCTGGGTGCCGTGAATGGGAGAGGTGTACTGACCTCTGTGTTTTCTGAGGGCTTTTGCTATCCTCCACACGTCGCCATCCTCGACGCGCAACCTGGCCATTTTGTCCTCCCACGCTTGCACCTTGTGCTCGCGCAGACGGACACTGACCTCTCGACGTAAACGTCTTAGGAGCGCTCGATTATGTGGCGTGCGCTGACGTTGGTATAATCTCCGTGCTGCCCAGGATCGCCGGATTAGAAGAAGGATGTCCAAAGGGAGGACATCGGGATGAAGAGGAGCCGGAGCATGGACTGTCAAATTAAAGGTGGTGCGCTTCACGATGGAAGTGAAGGATGAGACGGCGTTATCCAGGGTAGGGATATTTGTGTTTTTGGGATTTGGAGGGGTGGAAGTGCGGAGGCAGTTCCTGACGCCTTCCCAGTCGACCTCCCGCGTTTGAAGCGAGATGTCGTGACTGGCAACCCTTGTGTTGATCTCTGTCAACACTGGATTGTGATCTGAATGTAATGCATTTAATGATGTGAGTGTGAGATAGTATGGTAGATGTTTTGTGATTGCGAAGTCTATGACTGAGGGCAGTCCTCCTCCTCGCGGGTAATGAATGGGTTGCCAGGGGCCCTGTACTTGAAGTTGAGGGTCCGCATCTATAAGGCGAATGATTTCATTGCCTCTTGCATCCGCCCGACGACCGCAATGCCAACGTTGATGTTTAGCATTGAAATCGCCGGCCATGATAGCACAGGGATATAGCGCTAGGATGGATAGATGGTCGTTGGATACAAACTGTCGGTTTGGTGGATGATACACAGAGACTACCAAGACCTCTAAACCACCAAGATGCATACTAATGGCCGTGGCCTCTAGGGTTTGTAGACGTGGGAGCTGGATGGGCTGATGGACCACATTTTGCCTCACCAAGATCGCAGTTCCGCCACCTGGGCGTCCCTGACGATCCGTACGATGGCAGATGTAGCCCGGGAGACGGAAACGGAAGTCTGGTCGGAGATGCGTTTCGCTGACTAGAATGACGTCTAGGGCATTGTCTCGGGCAAAGTGAAGCAGCTCTCTCCCCTGACCTGCTAGGCCGCACGCATTCCAAAATGCGAGTCGAAACGAGGTACGTGACCTAGTTCGATGCGCCATCTCGGAGCTGTTGCGTGCCTGCGGTCAGGAGGGCCATGGCCTCCATTGCCACCAGCATCTTGCTGGCCGGATCTGTGGCTGTGAAGAACTTCACAACGAGCTCACAGATTTTCTGTCCATGTGTCTGCAACAATTGCTGCAGCCACTTGAACACATCCGTGAGGTCGAGTGTAGCTGTCATGGGACGGGCGACTTGGTTGTGAGGAGAGGCTGATCTGGAACGAATGGGTACAGGTCTTCCTCCCGCCCTTTCATCCCTAAGCTGTCTAGGATTCATGGGCTCGCCATGATTCTCCTGTTCATCAGGATTTTGTGGCTCCCGAGGAAGCCTCCCTCCATTCCTACCATTGTTGTTGTCGGTTCGTTTTTGAGCTGCGGCCCCCTTTTGTTTGCGTGGCTGTGTGGGAGGGTTGTGTGTCTCCCGTGACGTTTTAGGACCATCAGAGGCCCCTTGTGCTACTTGAGCGTAACTTCTTGGCCTATCGGCATCCCGCTGAGTCGTGGGCACACTGGAGCTGGTTGATGGGACCGGTCTTGGGTCCGCCCCCGCTGGTGAGGTCCTGTGCTGTTGCTGCTGTCTCACTGGGGGCTTGTTCGCTGCTATGACTGCCTTTCTGGCAGGACAGCCGCCGTATCAAGCCACATGTGCTCCCTTGCAGTTAGCACAAGTGGGCACATCTGTGGGTGACCTTGGACAAACTTCCTTGTCGTGGGCTCCACTACACCTCAGGCAGCGGGGTGTCCTCTTCCAGAACTGGCTGGAGTGGCTGAATCCCAGGCAGCGATGGCATTGAGGTGGACCGCCAGAGCTCCTCACTGGCTCAATCCTTACTCGGAGGTAGCAGATGGTAGAGACACCATCTAGCTTCCCCTCTGGATCGTTGGCCCGTTCCACTATCACGAGGAAGAGTGGGATTGGGACAGGGCCTGGCTGACCCTGTGGAGCAGGTTTGGTCATCTGCCTGACCAAGCGGGGCTGAATGCCCTGGCGGTTAAGGTCGTCGATGATGTCACCCACCGGTGTGTCCACTGGTAGGCCTCTGATGGCCCTCTTGACGTCACGGCTCTTATCTAGGCCGAAGGTGAAGTAAGGGATGGACTTCCTGTCCAGTGCCCTTAGAATAAGCTGGTAGTCTTCGGCGTTACTCGCCTGGAAGACATTGCGGCTCTTCCTCCTGGTGACGCTGCATGACACCGACAGGGTTGGCATGACTTCCTTTAGAAAGCCCACCAAGCCCCGGAAGTCATCCACGATCACAGGAGGAATGTGCCTCCTGGGTGGTCCAGAACGACTGAACGTGCCAGTTGTCTCCAGGTGAGGGGCTTTTCTCTCCCTTCGCCGGTTGGTAACGGTGCGAAACTCAGCCTCATCAACATCTGTAGAGATGTTAGATGAGCTGTGTTCCCCATCGGAGTCTTCCATCCTGGAGGATGAATGCCTTGGAACCGCAGTTCCGTCAGTGAAATATTCCTCGTCAGAGGAGGAGTTGTCTGAGGGCTCGCCCTCTGAAATTTTGCCTACCCGCTGTGGTGTTTCGCGGGAAGGGCCCTTGCCAGTTTGCTGTTTGGCGACAGCTAATCTCTTGGCCTTGCCATTTACGCCTTTTGATGGCTTTCGGCGAGGCCGTTTGTTTCCTGCAGTCAGGGTTGAAGCCCCGACAGCAGGGTGGGTGATTCCAGTGCTTGTACTGGGGACCGCTTCCATTCCTGGAAGGCGGGTTGGAGTGGAAATGTTGGAAGGTTCCCTTTCTTTGGGCATTTTGCCCTGCACCGAAGTGCAGTGCACAGCTAACCTTGACTGTATACTTACCAGTCAGCACAGGTTTGCTAATAAGCGTGAGGTACAGAGGGCCGGACCCGAAGGTGCCTTAAAATACCGTCTTTTAAGACGTTGGCTTAGGCCTTGTACCTCGCCTGGCTGATGTGGAGCTGGCCGGCTGTTTTCTTGGAGGTTGTTCTTGTCGCTCGCACGCTGCTGCCTTCTCCTGGAGATTTAGCGAAATTGCCGGGAGCTTCCGAAAGGTCCCTCCCGATGGTGGCAATTCGCTGACTCCGAAGTTCTGGACGCTGGCAACTCCAATTCCTGAAGGCGATGTGTACTCCACGACGTCTAGAAGCAGAGTACTGACTGTCTGGCGCACGGGCTGCCTTTTTATAGTTTACTAACATTCCAGAAATTTCTCAAACAATCGAGACCCGGCTAGAACAAAGGCGAAATCCCTAAAAATCCGTCTCTTCCTGCCCACCATTTCGGCGAGCTTTTATCTCCGCACTGCACCGCCGTCTCTTGGATCTCGCTGCCCGCGCCGTCTCCAATCAACAATGGGCTGGCGACAGTATAAATGGCGCTGTGAGTACAGAATTTGAGGTTTCAGCCAGATTTAGCACTCTCGATGACAACAATGTAGCCGCCACGTACCAAATTGAACTGTGAAATTTACAATATGACGATTTATCGCAGGACAAACATACACACAAGAAAGACTTGGCTGATGTTTACAAGAATGTCCCCCAAACCAGATTTTCGAGGTTGTATTCACTTGCCGCACGGACACTGTGTATGTTTGACTCGATATGTGTTATAAAATTAGCTAAGTCCAAACCCCGAAGTACCTTGTCGGATCACTATCTAACATGCAGACTTCGATTACAGACTTCCCAGACATTACGTCCTGACATTGATAAACTAGTTAAAGAAAAACGATACAGGTGTCAGAAAATGTCCACGTCATTTTGTTCTGAATGGGCCTCCTTTGATTTGCAGAGGAAATTACTTTATGTTTTATTTACTTTTTAACATATCTGACCTTCAGATAAAGTTTGAAGTTTTATATATTTTCTCATAGCACAGATCCAACATGTAATTCTTCATAAACTGTGAGCAATTGTGTAATTACAACACCCAAGATGTAAGTTGTACATATTATTAACATCCAATCCATTTCCTGTCTCTCCTACCCACACACATCAAACTATTCCTTCCCCTTCGACAGAGTAATCAGCGCGGTGACGTCACACGCTAACTTGCCTTTCGTTCGGGAGTATATTTTGCGGTGAGAGCTGGCGGAGCTGACGTCACATCGCTGCTACCTGTCTTCCTCTGCCTTAGATAAATCAGAGAATAAGTGACATATACTTTCTCTTCAAAAGCTTCAATCACATATTTTACATTTTCAAGAGCCATAGAAGTGGATTTACCAGATCTAAAGCCAAACTGCAATGGAGATACTAAGTGATTATTCTCAAAATAAGGGTAAACTTGACAATAAATTATGTATTCAAAAATTTTAGAGAAGATGAGTACCAAGCTTATTGGACGATAATTCTTTAAGTCTTTAACATCACCTTTTTATGTATAGGAGTTAGTCTTGAAATCTTTAAACATTTTGGAAAAGTACTTTGAGTTAAGCATAAATTATATAAAAGTGTTAATTGTTGAACAATAAATTTAATAACTTGTTTGATAAATAATTAGAAATACCATAGGCATCACAGCTACATGACAACAGCACTCGAGACATCTTCAATAGAGATAGTCTTCCAGTGAAATTGTTCAAGATTAGCATTATGAACATTGTTACAAAAACCCATAAGAGCTTAAACTCATTGGGGGGCAATATCTGTTTTGATCTCTCAGTATCAATTAATGACCAAGTGTCTTTGGATTTGTTATTAGCTGATTCAATATAATGAGAATATGCTCTGCCCTTGGCCAATTTCACTTGCTTTTGGTATTCAATATTTAGTAATAAGTATTTACACATAATGCCTTGATTCTGTGTGAGCTTGTACATATCGTAATCTAACATAACTTTACCCTTTAAAGATCTGAAGTCAGCATTATACCAATTTTATTTAAAAAATTCAAACATACTAAATGTAAGTTTGGAAAGATAGAGTCAGACCGAAAAATGCAATGGCAAAGCCGCGATTTGAACCACGGATCTTCTGGTCTCCGCCCAGCCGCTCTAACCATTAAGCTACTGTGGCCAACGTGCCGATATGGCATTAAATTCTCCAACTGACTCGTGTTTCTCCCGGTAAACCACTAGGAGTTCTTATACACACATGAGACATCTCGGTCAGGGTGAGTTACCTGGATAAGGTTTTTCCGGGGTTTTCCCTTATCCTGAAAGACGAATGTCGGGTAACTCTAAGCTCTATGTAACCTGGGCTCATTTGAGCACCATTTCACCCATTCCATTCATCGTCCGATATGACTTAATGTTGGAGGACGTAAAATTACAAAAAAAGCCGATATGACACGATTATGGGGAAAAGCACGAGTCGGTTGGAGAATTTAATGTCATGTTGGCACGTTGGCCATAGTAGCTCAATGATTAGAGCGGCTGAACGAAGACCAGAAGATCCGTGGTTCAAATCCCGGCTATGACATTGAATTTTGCAGTCTGACTCTACCCTTTCAATTCAAAAGATGTTCAAAAATTGAGAAGAAGTTCAAAATATCACCACTAGGAGATCTATATAAAGAAACAATGATTACGTCTGTACCATCTAAGATAACAGCATCGTCTGATATGACTTAAAGTTGCAGGACGTAAACTACCCAAAAAAAAGCACAAGGTTCACAACATTGTTCCAAACAGAATTTGGAAACATCAAGTGGACGGCATTTGAAGTTATGTTTTAAAGGTGTAACGTTAGTTTTTGTTTGAAATGAGTTTTATTTTCTGATCTATTAGTTGGTCATGTAATGACAATATAAAAATGATGAAACGGTTGCTAGGGGAGAAGAAAATCAATAATCTTGAGAGATATATTCTGTAATCTTGTTTCGTGATGATGGAAAATTGTCGCTGAGAATAGTAACGGATAATCAATAATCTTCAAAAAGAGATATTCTGTAAGGTTTATAGTGATGCGTGGACATGCAGGAGTGAGGAATTTTATGTAATTAACTATTAAGGAAGTAAGGATTTATCAATATGCTGGAGGTAAACTGCAATGATTGACGAGAGCAGATGTTCGACCAAAATTCAATCAAGATTCAACAATCAAATTATATATTTATCGCAATTGCATTAGCTTATCTGATATTTCTGAGTAATTATTATTAACTCTTTATATACCTTGCACATATTTGTGACGAGGAAAGAAAGCCCGCTTTCGATTGGTGACCCAAGGAAACTGATAGCCGCACAAACTGAAACGAAATGGGAAAGAATTCTGCTTATAACGAATATGGCGCCCGAACGTGTGGCCGAATAAAGATTGTAGCTGAATAAAAATCTTGTTTCAAAGGTATATAACTACCAACCATTCTGAAACAATGTGCGACACCATGCACTACCCAAGACATAGTTACAAGGAATATAGTACTGCAGGTATTTCCTGTACAGTTAAGCAGTGTTCCTTTATACAGATTACGTTCAAGTTAAGGCTTTCAATTTCATTTATGAAAACTGAAAATTTATTTCTTAGTCTTTGAACATTAATATGCAAAAGATTAAAATTATCACTGTCGTAATTTTGCTTAAATTTGAAAATTTTGCATGATTTATTTTTGTGAAGATAAGTGACCGTTTTGACGTATGAATAAAAGACGAGGAATAGTGACATTGCATGGCCCCCAATAACCTATCCTTGTAAACAAAGTCAACGCTCATTTTAAAAGTACTGTTTAACCTTTTATATTCAAGTTTTTCCAACAGTTATAATAATATCAGGGAAAGCTTCCTTTACCTGTTCGCTGGTGGCATTGCCATTTAGTCTTCCAAGATGAAACCCTGTCCCTTTTAACACGGTTAGGAGGGTAGAAGGTTTATTGCCTACCATATGCTTATGTAAATCGTCTTTGGTTTTAGTAGACTTTTCAATCACACATTCACTAAACACTTTCGTATTAGCACTGACAATCATGAGTGTCTTGCGAGCAACTGATGTGCCTTTACTTGGCTGTGTCCCTTACACGGGGGTAGCTCGATACTTCAAGGTCAGATGCCGTACACCTCTGTGCTAATATTTTGTCCTCTAAAAGTTGAAATACCAAATCTTGATCGTATAGGCGTTTTTCCATTTACTCGTCTATCTTGTAAATAAGCTTCACTTCAACAGAAGAAAACATCACAACATGCAGATCGAAGTTGATCGTTATCGATGGAGCCGGCACTGTAGTAATGTTACCACTGTTAGGTAAAGCTGATTCTTAAATAAATCGTGAAAGAACACGAAGCATTCGATGTTACACACGATGTATATATGTGAGAAAGCGTCTGATAACCCTAAGCTGCATGTACCCCGGACTCGTTTGAACATATATCCCCTTCAACGACCGATAAAACATAATGTTGCAGGTTCTCTCTTATAATTAAAGATGAATGTCTGATAAACCTAAGTTCTATGTATCCTGTACTCATTTGAACATCATTTCATTCATCCTCCGATATAACAACGTTGGATATTTTCCTTATCCTTAAAGTATGATGTCTAACTCTAAGCTCTATGTACCCTGTACTCATTTAAACATCATTTCATTCATCCTCCGATATAACAACGTTAGTGGTTTTCCTTATCCTTAAAGTATGATGTCTAACTCTAAGCTCCATGTCCCTGTACTCATTTAAACATCATTTCATTTATCCTCCGATATTACTTAATTTTAAGGTTTTCTCTTATGAAAGATGAATGTCTGGTAGCCGTAAGTGATCAGCATTTCATTCATTGTCCGATATGACTTAACATCGCAGGTTTTCCCTCATGCTGAAAGATTAATGTCCCATAACTCTGAGCCCAATGTACTCTGTACTCATTGGAACATCATTTCATTCATCCTCCGATATAACAACGTTGGATGTTTTCCTTATCCTTAAAGTATGATGCCTAACTCTAAGCTCCATGTACCCTGTACTCATTTAAACATCATTTCATTTATCCTCCGATATTACTTAATTTTAAGGTTTTCTCTTATGAAAGATGAATGTCTGGTAGCCGTAAGTGATCAGCATTTCATTCATTGTCCGATATGACTTAACATCGCAGGTTTTCCCTCATGCTGAAAGATTAATATCCCATAACTCTGAGCTCAATGTACCCTGTACTCATTGGAACATCATTTCATTCATCCTCCGATATAACAACGTTGGATGTTTTCCTTATCCTTAAAGTATGATGCCTAACTCTAAGCTCCATGTACCCTGTACTCATTTAAACATCATTTCATTCATCCTCCGATATAACAACGTTGGATGTTTTCCTTATCCTTAAAGTATGATGCCTAACTCTAAGCTCTATGTACCCTGTACTCATTTAAACATCATTTCATTTATCCTCCGATATAAAAACGTTGGATGTTTTCCTTATCCTTAAAGTATGATGTCTAACTCTAAGCTCTATGTACCCTGTACTCATTTAAACATCATTTCATTTATCCTCCGATATAACAACGTTGGATGTTTTCCTTATCCTTAAAGTATGATGTCTAACTCTAAGCTCTATGTACCCTGTACTCATTTAAACATTATTTCATTTTTCCTCCGATATAACAACGTTGGATGTTTTCCTTATACTTAAAGTATGATGTCTAACTCTAAGCTCTACGTACCCTGTACTCATTTAAACATCATTTCATTTATCCTCCGATATGACTTAATTTTAAGGTTTTCTCTTATGAAAGATGAATGTCTGGTAGCCGTAAGTGATCAGCATTTCATTCATTGTCCGATATGACTTAACATCGCAGGTTTTCCCTCATGCTGAAAGATTAACGTCCCATAACTCTGAGCTCAATGTACCCTGTACTCATTGGAACATCATTTCGTTCATTGTCCGATATGATTTAACGATGGAGCTTTTCTCTTATCATGAACGATGAATGTCCGATAACTCTAAACTCTAGGTACCCTGTACTCATTTAAACATCATTTAATACATCGTGCGATATGACTTAACGTTGGAGGTTTTCTCTTATCCTGAAAGATGAATGACCGGTAACTCTAAGCTCTATGTATCCTGTACTTACTTAAACATGATTTAATACATTCGTCCGATATGACTTAACGTTGGAGATTTTCCCTTATACTGAAAGATGAATGTCTGGTAACTCTAAGCTTTATGTACCCTGAACTTATTTGAACATCATGTCATTCATCGTCCGATATGACTTAACATTGGAGGTTTTTCCTTATCCTGAAAGATCATTGTCTATCTCTAAGCTCTATGTACTCTGTACTCATTTGAACATCGTTTCATTTATCGTCCGATATGACTTAACGTTGGAGGTTTTTCCTTATCCTGAAAGATCAATGTCTAACTCTAAGCTCTATGTACCCTGTACTTATTTGAACATCATTTCATTCATCGTCCGATATGACTTAACGTTGGAGGTTTTTCCTTATACTGAAAGATGAATGTCTGGTAACTCTAAGCTCTATGTACCCTGTACTTATTTGAATATCATTTCATACATCGTCCGATATGACTTAACGTTGGAGGTTTTCTCTTAACCTGAAAGATGAATGTCTGGTAACCCTAAGCTCTATGTAGCCTGTACTTATTTGAACATCATTTCATTCATCGTCCGATATGACTTAACGTTGGAGGTTTTCTCTTAACCTGAAAGATGAATGCCTGGTAACTCTAAGCTCTATGTAGCCTGTACGTATTTGAACATCATTTCATTCATCGCCCGATATGACTTAACGTTGGAGGTTTTCTCTTGTCCTGAAAGATGAATGTCTGGTAACTCTAAACTCTATGGACCATGTACTCATTTGAACGTCATTTCTTTCATGTTACGATATAGCTTTACGTTGGAGGTTCTCCCTTGTCCTGCAAGATGTATGTCCGATAGCTCTAAGTTCTGTGTACACTGGACTCATTTCAGCATCAATCATACATCGTGGGATTAACTATCGCTGAAGGATGGAACTTAAAAAATAATGTTCTTACAAGTACAATATAGGGGAATGCAGTAAGTTTACATGAAAATCAAATATTTTTAGATGTGGCTTCTATGTAATAACTTCGGAATTACATTCTGGTTGTTTGACCAGGAGGAAAAAAGACAAGAAAAAGGGAATAACATTTTCCATTTGAGAAAATGTGTTACAGAATTTCACCAATAACAGGAAATTACTGGGGGATGCTTAATGCTAAGCAGAAACGTAAGTTGATATGAATTGTATGTTTTAAGCAGATATCCTTTTTTGTACAGTAAGATCTCTTATACTTTTCCAGTTACACAAAAGTCCTCAGAGGACATTTCAAGTAAATTCAGGATATATTTGTTATGAAAACATATTGGCTATACTCTATTTTAATTAATGTATTGTAAACAATTTAAAGAAAATCAAGGTTTCGAAACATGATCCATTAAAGAGTAGTCATAATTGCAGAAAGATTGTTTACCAGAGAGAATAATTGATAATCACATTATACAAAATCGGTCGTTAGATACTGATATAGAAATTCCCTGCTCTTTCGAAAACATCGTGGTAGAGCTGAATTGCGACAGCACCTTTCAAAAAACCAAAAATTATTTAAAATGATTTGTGTTTTTATACCTCTCTGCATATTTCATGCAGTGCGCTTTTGTTTATCACTTATGCGTGGTCTAACAGTTACAGAAACAAAATTCCCTCCGAATGTAGCAAACTTCATAGAAATTCCAAGAAAATTTGATATTTATACAGCTTTAGTTCTGAGATTAATGCATTACCTGCTTTATGATGTGGCAGAAAAAGCAAAATCTTTGTCTTTAAGGAACTTCAAAAGTGTATTTCCTGGTAAATATCACATCAATTTTTGGAGTATGGTGCAATATATCCCCTTGTCTCCTCCAGATAGATGTTAAAGTAAAGCACGACTAAGAATTTATCGAATAATATGTGAGTTCAAAACCTGTGCAAATTCCTGAAAATTAAAATTAAAATACGTAATACTGAAATAAAGATTTGGTTACGACCTTTCAGTTGATTTAAGATTTATTGCAATGAGGAAAATAATAATAACAAATAATAATAATAATAATAATAATAATAATAATAATAATAATAATAATAATAATAATAATAATAATAATAATAATAATAATAATAATAATAATAATAATAATAATAATAATAATAATAATAATAATAATAATAATAATAATAATAATAATAATAATAATAATAATAATAATAATAATAATAATAATAATAATAATAATAATAATAATAATAATAATAATAATAATAATAATAATAATAATAATAATAATAATAATAATAATAATAATAATAATAATAATAATAATAATAATAATAATAATAATAATAATAATAATAATAATAATAATAATAATAATAATAATAATAATAATAATAATAATAATAATTTGGATGAATAAAGATTTTATTTTTACCATTTCTATGCCACCAACATGTAAAGTCATACAGGCGGCTTTGACTTTGAAACAAAAGTGCGTCGGCAGTTACATTCATTTGTCTTAATGCTTGGCGTCGTTTACTTGGAAGTTTTCTTGTGCAAACATTAAATTTACTCAGGTTACTTAGTCTCTCGCGTTTCCAGATTATTTGTAGGATTTTGAGCAATACTTATTGAAGAAACATTTCTATCGTAACTGGGAACCGAACCCGAAACCTCTAGTTTGGAAACAGATTTCTTTGGAGGTGTAAGAAGATACGTGTGTGTGTGGGTAGTTTTATGATGTTATAGCGTGCCGTTTGGAGTGAAGAAAGAATAATAAAAGCATCCATTACTATTGTTGTTTCAACTCGCTCAGAAGACAAAAGAATTCTATTGTGTTTCGCAAACAATGGAAATCAGTAGCCGAAATTACCAATAAAAGAGTAATTAGAACAGTAATTGCAACAGGAATTGCAATAGTAACTGCAATAAGAGGACGTCATACCAACAGGTAAGTGTTTGCAACAGAAATTAGTCACATATTTTATTGGCGAAGTAGCTATAACTTGCGTTTGATGATCCGCCGATAAGAAAAGAATAGCCTTTGTCTTTTGTTGTTCTGTAGGAATTGAACATTTGGAGGCAAACCATACGATTGGTGCAATTTGTGCTGATTGGCTGCGAGTGAGCGACGAGTGATTCAGTGTGTCTTGGCTTACGGTTGAGAAAGGTCCAGAGATGGAGAACCAGCGCTGCGCTTTTTGTGGATTTCCTGAAGAACCAGATTCGCCCTCGAGGTATGACTTCAACAGGAACAAGATAGATGCGTCCTACAGGAATTATTCCTTGTGGCCGTCCGAACCTGCAGGTCGTCCAAAGAAAACTCCCGGACCATACGACTATGTTGAAGATATCAAACCAGCATGGCTCAAAGAAGAGGTCAAGAGGCTCTTCTTCCAACCGCTGCCCACTGGAAATTCCGTTTGGCCTAACCAGGCCTCCGGATATAATCCAATGGGTAAGTGATTTTTGGAATTACTTTTCAAAAATATTTCTGTGTAGCATAGCTGCTGTTTCGTAAGAAGTGAGAATTGCAAGGGAATGTAACATGAAGTAAACGATTGCTTTTGTTTGTAGATAATCTTTTATTGAACTTATTCATACTTATATGAAATTAATTTAGAAGCTAAATAAAACGCAGAAGAAATTACAGTTTCCATTGAATCATTAAACTTAAAATGTAGTAGTTTAAATAAGTATTTCTAAGACTGATCCAGTTGAGTACAGGTAAGCGTCTTTGTAATATAGCAATGGCGTCTGTTGTTGAGTTATAAGCTACTGAAAGAGATTTTTTTGGGGGGGGAGGCACATATTACTATAGAAATATATTGTTTTATAACGCTGTGTTAAATAATAAGAGTTAGACGTGGCTTTAACACACCAAGCAGCTTTGTAAATCGTTTGGTTGTAGAAATGGAACATTCTAGTAACAATGCTGGTTTATTTTAACGTTTTGGTTTTGTAGAATTATAAATCTAAGATGTAGTAACCTCTCATTGGCTACTCTTTAGCGTAAGTTGTAAGTACTTCAATTTATGTTATATATTGGAAAAATAAATTCAGATTTACATTAGTGGGATAGTTCAGTCAGTTTCATCTGTGGCCTGTATTCGGAGGTCGGGGTTCAACTCCCGTGGCCCACCTAACTGACCCATGAGTTTTTTTCAAGGGTTTTCCTGGGTAATCAGGCGAATGCTGGGTAGCTTAATTACATCCCCCGCATTTCCTGTCTCTCCATTATCATTTCACATCATCTCTCATCTTGTGGTCTCTTTCAGGGTAGAAGTGTCGGCGTTGTCTCGGCGCTGTATGGCAGGATGATATGCTCTTGGTAAACACTTCCTAATCGGATAGGCTAGTCTCCGATTTCTGGGTAGACCTAGTGGGCCATTTCAGAACCACGGTGGGTGACAAACGGTTTTACTAGCCTGCCGGGGAGATGCAAAATCTTAGTTGTCTGGACCCTGCCCTCTGCAATGTCGTGACTCCTTGGATCGGCCACGCTTTGTCTTCTCTCGCCTTAGCCTTCCACTTGGGGCATTAGGATTAGCATTTAAAACGGAGAGGATTCGGCATGGAGACCGTCGAGCTCCATTGTACCTATGCCCCCGAGTGGGGAACTTCCGGGAGGAAGGATGATAGAGGAGACAGAAGGCGACATTCCCAAGGAACCACGACAGTGCAGAGGGCAGGGTCACTACATTTTACTTAGAGACCTCCACAACGGACATTACCCCCCTTATATAAACTCGAGGGTATCTACCAGGGCAATCCACACAGAGTGAAGACTGACCCCCCTTGACGACCAGGGAGTTACTGAGCTGTCCCCGGAGGCGCCGGGGCTTTCCATAGGGCAAGACCTAGAGTCCTATGGACTCAAGACGGGATGGAAGTGGATACACCACTTACACGCGCCAACTCCAAAAGGGAAGGCTACCGATATGACCTCGGTGGGGCCGCCTGGTGATCTAGCACACCTTCTACTAGCTATGCTGGCTAGTACGCGGGAATATATGGCTTCCCTCAACCCCGTCCGGAGACGTTCCCGGTCTTCCACGGGTATCGGGAACCACTGTCCCCTCGAGTCCAACCCAATCCGAACAACTCCCATTCAGGGAGGGGCTCTATTGATCTACCCGAGGTTCCTCTAGTAACGTCAGAGATAACACGAGTGCTAGGGGCCACAGAGCCCGCACCACGGCAGCTGAAGCAGACGGATCCCCTCCCTACGGGGATTACTCCCCCCCTTATGCGGTACGTAAAGGGGCCGGTCAGCCGTAGGGCAATGGTCGCGTCAGCTGCTTCAATGACCGCAACCGCTTTCCTCAGAGTATATCATCCCGCCATGCAGCACCGAAACATCCGTTGACACTTCTACCCTGAAAGAGACAACCAGGTAAGAGATGATGTGAAATGATAATGGAGTTGAAACGGAGCGACAGGAAATTCGGGGGATGATATTAACCTACCTAGCATTCGCCTAGCGACGCGGGGAAACCCAAGAAAAACCCCATGGGTCAGGTAGGACGGTCACGGTAGTCGAACCTGGACCTTCCGAATGGGCGCCAAAGATCTCTCTCGGTCCCAGTGAGGCCTAGGTGCAATAGATCAAGACTGACTGCAGGGAAGTTATCAACAAATTGATGGGAGGCTACTTCGGTTTATCATCATCGTCTAGCCTCCTATTGCACGGAGCTTGTTTCACAAACTTCATAGGGGTGCATAAGCCAATCATGGTAAAGGGGAAGCAGACGCAACGGAGAAGAATATGTATAGGACACACGAAAAAGAGTTAGGTGTCTTTGGCATCGTGACCGCAGTACGCTAGAAATCCCTTTCCATTGTTTTGTGGCTCGATCCCAATATTAACTGTTGACAAATATATTGCAAAAACATTTTTAAAGGTGGCTCCAAATTAATTCTGGATGTATACCGTATTCAAAGGGTACGCCAGAAAAAATTCTTTTTTCTTTCTTACTTACTTTCTTTCTTTCTTTCTTTCCTTCTTTCTTTCCTTCTCCATTCCTTCCTTCCTTTCTTTCTCTCTTTCTTTCTTTCTTTCTCTCTTTCTTTCTTCCTTCACACTCTTTCTTTCTTTCTTTCCTTCTTTCTTTCTTTCCTCTTTTCTTTCTTTCTTTCTTTCTTTCTTTCTTTCTTTCTTTCTTTCTTCCTTTCTTTCTTTATTACTTTCTCTCTCTTTCTCTCTTTCTTTCTTTCTCTCTTTCTTTCTTTCTCTCTCTTTACTTCTCTCTTTCTTTCTCTCTCTGTCTATCTTTCTTTCTTTCGTTCTTTCGTTCGTTCGCTCCTTCCCTCCTCTCCCTACCTCCTTCCCTCCCGCCCTTTCTCCCTTCTTTCCGCCCTTCCCTTCCGCCCTACATCCCACCCGTTCTCCCTCCTTTAATTCTTTCCTTCCTTCCGCCCTCCCTCCCTGCCTCCCTCGCCCCCTCCCTTCCTTCCTCCATCCCAGCCTTCCTTGCTCCCTTCCTCCCACCCTTCCTTCCGCTCTTTCTCTTTTTTCCTTCTCTCACTCCTTTCCTCTCTTCCTTCCTTCCGTCCTTCCTTCCTTTCTCTCTTTCTGTCTTTCACGCTTTCTCTCTCTCTCTCTTTCTTTCTTTCTTTCTTTCTGTCTTTCCTTCCCTCCCATCCTCCCATACACCCTTCTTCTCTTCCTTTCTCTCTCAATCTCTTTCTTTCCCACTTTCTCTATTTTCTTTCTTTCTTTGCTTAGACTTACCAGACATTCATCTTTCAGGATAAGAGTAAACTTCTAACGTTAAGTCATATCGGACGATGAATGAAATGATGTTCAAATGAGTACTGGGTACATAGAGCTTAGAGTTACCAGACATTCATCTTTCAGGATAAGAGAAAACCTGTAACGTTAAGTCATATCGGACGATGAATGAAATGATGTTCAAATGAGTACTGGGTACATAGAGCTAAGAGTTACCAAACATTCATCTTTCACAATAAGAGAAAACCTGTAACGTTAAGTCATATCGGAATATGAATACGATATTCGAATGAGTACAGGGTACATACAGCTTAGAGTTAACAAACGTTAATGTTTCAGGATAAGAGAAAACCTCCAAAGTTAAGTCATTTCGGACGATGCATGAAACGATGTTCAAATGAGTACAGGGTACATAGAGCTTAGAGCTACCAGATATTCATCTTTCAGGATAAGAGAAAACCTCCAACGTTAAGTCATATCGGAATATGAATACGATATTCGAATGAGTACAGGGTACATAGAGCTTAGAGTTACCACACATTCATCTTTCAGGATAAGAGATAACCTCCAAAGAGAGAAAGCTTAAGAGAAAGCGTATCCCCGGTAACAGCTTGAGCAGGATTTTAAGTTGGGCTTCCTAAACGTGAGGCAGACACGCTACTTGACCCTACAGAGGCGGGCCACTCGCTGATGTTATCTTACTCGAGTCGTATTCTAGAGGTGGTGAATTCGATCCCCGTCGATGGCATTTTGACTTTGGTTATTCATGGGCGTATTTAACTGCTGTGGGTCGCAACACCCCGATGTGTGAAGATGTAAAATACTAGGTCAGTGGCGTCTTATCAGTCCAGAGTGGCCTTGACGGGACGTAAATCTACGATACCGGACCACCGACTTTAATATCCTTCTAAGGAAGGAGATGGTAAAAGTTTTTACGCCCGAAAAGAAATGCATATCTTTTTGTTAGCTCTGAACCCTTGACCTTTTGGACTGGACCACAGAGGACATCTAAACTGGGTTTTTATGATCATTATATTCATAGGAGAAAGTTAAAGTATATCTCAGTACTCCAGATGTTTAATATATTTTTATGACAAATGTATTTCTTGAATTTTCTGGTAAGAACCTCAGAAGTGCTTTTCTTTGGGTACTTTTCTATAACTCGTCTACCGTAATGTACAACATGTCATTGTACAAAAAGTGGAGTTGTTAAATAATAATTTATATCAAACATGTTTTGTGTGTGCGGGCAACGGACGATTTCCGAGATTTCCTTGTTCTTTGCCTGAATTACCAATACTTACATTTTTTTATAAACGAGATGTCATTCAGTTTTTTATATAATAATTCGTAAGGAGTAAAGAAAATTAAGTGATCACAACTCGTGAATTTATTCCATTTATATGCCGCCTTTAACCTCTATGCCCGCCTCGGTAACGTAGATGGTAGCAGATCTGCCTCACCTTCCAGAGATTCCGAGTTCCAATCTCGGTCAGGGCGAGTTACCTGGATAAGTTTTTTCCCGGGTTTCCCTTATCCTAAAAGACGAATGTCCGGTAACTCTAAGGTACATGGACCCTGGGCTAATTTTAGCATCATTTCATCCATCCATTCATCATCCAATATGACTTAACGTTGGAGCACTAAAAAAAATCTCTAGGGTCAAATCGGCAATTTTCTATTCAAATGTTCACTCGCTTACAGTGATGTTAGTATTTGGGTCGATATTATCTTTGTACAGCTTAACACACCTCATACTTCCACAGTCTAGGGACCAATCTGGTTAAAGAAAAGTTCTTGATGTTTGCAAGATATTCAGTAACAATATTGGCAATATACGGCCGCGCATTATCGTGGTGCAGCATCCAGCCTGCTTCACGGAAATGTGGTCTTTCGCGCCTGATATGGACTTGCAATGTTTTCAGGACATCCCTGTAGTATTGTCCAGTTACTGATGTGTGTGCAGGTACAACATGCCGATAAACCATTCCATGAATATCAAAGAATGAGATGACCATAACTTTCCCAGCAGAAGCAACCACTTTTAACTTTTTTGGGGGTTGGTGATGAAGGAGATTTCCACACTGAGCTTTGCTGTTTGCTCTCAGGATCAAAATGATGTAGCCAAGTTTCATCAGCAGTGATTACGTTTGAAAGAAACTCCGGATCTTCCTCTAACACCAACTTTAACTGCATGTTGCCTCCATTGCAGCGGTAGGTGATAATAAAACATGTCTGAACGTGCCTGGTTCTCACAGGCGGGAACCAGGAGTTCCAACAATGAAACTACTACGGCGTGTTTGTTTCACATTAATAAGATTGAATTTTAGTGCGAAAAATGATGACCGTAAAAAATATTGATCATTCTTTATTGAACAGCCCTCGTACTTTGTAAAACTCGCTAATTAAGTGAATGTTGTGGAAACTGTATATTTAGCTGCCTACATTTTGGGTTTTAAAGACTTAAATCCAAGTTCTAGCATCAAAAAGTTCTGATTGGTTATTTTGACAGATTAATAGAATAGCAATGATACGTTATCTGGAAGAGGAGTATGATGTGCATGGCGTTTAGACAAATAAGCCAACGATTACTGGTCCCCTCTTCAGTCCATTAACTGTCCACGGAACCTAATGCTTCGTCCTGTTCTGAGAGAGGTATTTTCAGGGGCAAAACTGACTGCGAGCGAATGATCTATTATCAGCTTTATGGATTCGATTTTTTTTCTGGAAGTTGGAATTTGAGGTCGATATCAAACATTTCTACTGTAGATTTTGGTGACTTAAGTTAAATGATTGAAATGTTATATATAGTATCAACAAATATAACTTGATGTGTTCTGTATTATAGTTCTGCTAGTTATTCTGATTCCGCCAAAGGAACTAGCCTAAAGACATTTTCAATAACAAAAATTAATTTAGAAAGAAGATATGATAATAATAATAATAATAATAATAATAATAATAATAATAATAATAATAATAATAATAATAATAATAATAATAATAATAATAATAATAATAATAATAATAATGACGATGACGATGACGATGACGATGACGATGACGATGACGATGACGATGACGATGACGATGACGATGACGATGACGATGACGATGACGATGACGATGACGATGACGATGACGATGACGATGACGATGACGATGACGATGACGATGACGATGACGATGACGATGACGATGACGATGACGATGACGATGACGATGACGATGACGATGACGATGACGATGACGATGACGATGACGATGATGATGATGATGATGATGATGATGATGATGATGATGATGATGATGATGATGATGATGATGATGATGATGATGATGATGATGATGATGATGATGATGATGATGATGATGATGAAGATGATGATGGAAGAGATTAAACAGATTAGGTGATCCCGAAGTGAGGAAGATAGATGATAAGAACGGTGGCAATGAAGCAATTAAAACATTAACCTATGGCACAACAGCCCCTAAGGGTCAAGGCCTGTCAACCCGACTGCTGGCCTCACGCCCACATACTCTAGGCAGAGGTGGGTGATCATCCAACCAACACCGGGAGATGTGGTCAGCATCTCGGTGTCCCAGCCGGAAAGTTGGCTTTTTAGGCCAGGGTTCGCTACCTATCGTAGCTCCTGAGTTTCCTCACGATGCTGAAAGGGCAACAGGCCCTATACCAGGACTTAAAATCTGCCTCCTCCAGGGTGGGATCGATCCCACGCAGGGAACCAAAGGAAGACGCCTTCCACTACGCCGCGGCACAGGACGAAGGAAGCAATTAGTGAAATAAGAATTCAAGTAAACCGGAGAAAACCTACCCAGACATCTTTTTGTGCTCAACAGACTGGAGAAAAAAGAAAATGTCGCCTAGGTAGCGTAGATGGGAACGTGTCTGCCTCACATTCAAGAGGTCCCGAGTTCGTATCTCGGTTAGAGTGAGTTACCTGGATAAGGATTTTTACAGGGTTTTCCCTTATCCTTAAGAAAGTAGCTCTAATGTCCATGAGCCCTAGATTCATTTGAGCATCATTTCACCCATTTCATTCATCGTCCGATATGAGTTAAAAAAGTTAAAGGGCATACATTACAAAAAAAAAAGTTAAAGGCATTATTAGAGTGATAACGACGGGTTAGTAATTCTAATAATTTTAGCATGACTACTAATATTATAATTTAATCAACTTCTTGCCAATCCGAAAATTAAAACTAAAGTAGGTATTAAACTTTCTTAAAATGAAATTACTCTGAATTGAAAATGAAAATATAAGTTGGACATTTACATTTTCTTTTCATTAATAATTTAAATTTTTCATGAAGTTTGTTAATAATGAATTGTTCGTTGTAATTCTTATGTTTTAGTTTGCTATTTTGCATACATTTAAAGGTTTAATCTATAAGAACCTGAATTTTGATTCATTACATGATCTCATTTGTTAAGTGAAAATTAAATGCAACGTATTGTTTCAAACGTCGCTTCGCTAATAATAGAATGAAATATCAAATACACTTTGTGAATGTCTTAATGAAAGAAATTCCTGCAGTAAAAGAATAGATATTACTTCTAAAATGTTGTGTTTACAGGCATGCGTAATGTGGATATCAACATGCGTCCGCCTCGAATATGCCCAATGGAGCCGGGCGTTTTCGGTCCTGTTGGAGATTATCCAAGGCAGCTCTTTCCCTACAACCCTACACCTCGTTCTTCATCCACCATTCCCAGTTTCCAGATGCTTTACCACTGGAAAAGCTGCAAATGTAAGCTATTCTAACATTAGAGCCTCCATTTAACATCGCGTAGTAGTTTTAAGATACACTATAATAGTGTAACTGTGTATTTCAGTTTTAATTCATTGCTAAGGTAAGAACAATAAACAATCAAGTTTATCCGCCATCATAAGAAAGAGGACATCATTAAGAGAAACTTTTGTTACTGAAAAGTAGACCTTTTACTGTTAGACATGAATAATCTGTGTAAAGAGTCGAATTATCTCTACCAGAGTCAATATAGCAGGTCAAACAGAAGAATAAAGTTAACATTTTCGAGACAAAAACACATCGCCTGCTCTGATATAGTGTCAAAGACATTATATTATAATTTAAGTTAATTGATGGAAATTAATCATTTCTTCACATTAGCCGTGTATAGACTAAGGTTTTAGATAGAGTCAACATGAAAAATTCAATGTCATGGTAGCTCAATGGGTAAGAGCGACTGGACGGAAACCAGGAGATTCATGGTTCATGGTTCATACATTTAATTTTTCAGATTAACTCTACCTAATTATATTATAATCCAACACCAACTCCAATACTCAGACCATAATACGAGAATCGATTGTAGGAAAAATGGCGTCGCTCGTGGCCCAGCTTGTTATGTTGTGGTTATATCTACAGAGTAAAGTGTGCGTTTGTTTACTTTGATTGTGTGTTTGAAAAATTAATGTAATTCATATTACAGTGGTAATTAGTGACTAACGAGTTAGTTTATAGTTAAGTATTTAACATAAAGTGATAACGTTTACCTAAATATATACTGTGAAGTATTGTCGAAATGCGTCGTTGTGTTTCCAGCTGCAATCTAATTATGGTAGTGCACCTCACACGACATTTAAATTTGCAAAGGAAAAATCGTAATGGGATAAGTGGGTCTGGATCATACATCGTAAAGATTTTAAAGTAAATGACAAAACTGTAGTTTGTATTCATCATTTTGAACAGTGCTTTGAGGTTAAGGAAGACATATTTCCCGTAAATAATGGTGAACCAATTCGTGCCCTTCGAAAAGTACAAAAATTAATTGATGATGCCTACCCCACGATTTTTAAGAATCAGCTATCCTATCACACATTAAAGCTCAACCAGAAAATACGAAATCCTGAAGAATGCATCCAAGACATTTTACAGAGAGTGAAGATAATTTTAATATTTGGTGTGCACAAGATGTTATTGACAGTTTTGAGTCCTTAAAAACCGAAGTGGTGAGGAGATTTTAACACATTGATAGGCATTATTAAAGACGATTAGCTACGTTCTTTTCAATAACATTCAAGATCCCAGCTTCACTCATGTTCCTTCACTTAATAAGTTTCAAAGTATTTCATAACCTAGAAGAAATATTATGAGCCTACCAGTGGAAAATTTTAAATGAATCTTGCAGTGTGAGGGAACTTGACACCTTCAAACGTGACAATTGGAGTAAACTGGACAATCTGGTGAGTTCTCTTAAATATTATAGTATAAGCAGTATGTCCTTACCAGAAAAGGTTACCATGTAAACAATGTAAAAGGACCTTTGGTACTTGCTAGAGACGATAGGATGATACAGTCCAATAAGATAAAGTTTGCTGTGTTTAATGCTTATGAGTTGTCATGCCTTATAAATTAAATTTTGATTGGAAGTATAAGGTGGAAAATGCGTAGTACTGGTCGTGCTACCATATAATGTGATAAGCTCTTAGAATTTGTCATGATGCTCTTTATTTATGCTATTAAACATTTTAGTTGAAAGTATAAAGTGATAAATGCTTAGGAGTTACCTCGCTGCTTCGTAATATGGATTATATTATGTCCATTGTGTATAGTTTTCTATTCTGCGTAGCCAGAGTCGCTGGGCTTCGACGGGCGCCATCTTGGAATCTGTATTATGGTCTGAGTATTGGAGCTGGTGTTGTATAAACTCTGACTATCGATTACCTCCTGGATGATTTAATCCGATGTTCAGTTTTTATTTAGTTATCTGATAAACAAGAAACAAACATACGACATCTACAATGTACAGAAATGTATTTTATTATTTTGGTTTTAAAAAGGCTTTCAACTAACATCCACTCCAGACGGACGTTATCGGTCCTGTTGGAGATTATCCAAGGCAGCTCTTTCCCTGCAACCCTAGACTTCGTTTTTAATCCACCATTCCCAGTTTCACGATGCTTTTCCACTGGAAAAGCTGCAAATGTAAGCTATTCTAACATTAGAGCCTCCATTTAACATGTTATATTGACGTCTTCCCTGTAAAGAGCGATGAGTTAGTCTGAATGCGGCAAAGTGGAAGTGACTCATATACATTAACGACAGATCATCACAAACTGCGGTACTTCTGATTGTTTAACAAACGTTTGCACAATACTTCCTCGGTATTTTTATCTTTATAGCGCCTAGCGAGCTTTTAAGTGTCTTGTGCAATATGAAGCACAAGACTGCAGACAAGAGCAACTAATCCGGTTATTTCGCCTAGTAGATGATAAAATCCTACAAAATCGAAAGCATACGTTCTGGAAATTACCTATATACATATTTAACATCATGTAAATAGAGATTTAAGTTGCGGCATAGTTTCCGAAACTATACAAATGTTGACAACTGTTTCACCATTGAAAAGTACTATTCTTCCTGAGGGATTTTGACAATAAAACAGCTCTTAATTTCAAGAAACATCTTGGCTGTCACTTTGCTCTTGAAGATGGTGACGACAGGATGGTCGAAACGTTGGTTTTACCAAATACGACTCGGCAAAAACCGGATAAACAAGATATTCCCAAATAAAAATATTTTCAAAGATTCTGCACTTAAATCGAAACATGAGTTCATATGAGAACATGTGTAGACTTTCTTCTAATCTTGTCCTACATACAGTTTGTGAAAAAGACAACTGTTAATTGATTGACCTTTGATGGATTTTATCTTTTCCTTTTTGTCATCATCTCATTTTTTGGCCTAAAAGGATCTTCTTTTTGTGGCAACAACAACAATGTGTTTTTTACTGTTCTATCTAAATTAGACAACAATCATTTATTCACACTGACATGCCAATCTGAAAAACATGACTGAAAGAACAAGAAACGTTTTTGGGCTGTATGTCTTTAAATTAGAATTTGTGTGTTTAAAGTGAAAAACGTTAACTCTATTTCAGAGAATAAATTTTGGGTGTTACATGATAATCTCTTATTGCATCAAGGGCCCATAAACAACGCAATTTGAGGAAAATGTCTCACAGTCTCTTTCATCAATGGATGATGTCGATGACTTCTTCTAATTCACTATTTGGATGGTTCAGAGGTCATAAAAATTCACTTTTGCCTTACATGCCGCAGTAAGATATCTTCTGAGGCACATTCAAATCATTATTTACTACAGTAACCACTAGAGAGCACCACTGAGCTATACCTATTAATTTAACATTCATAATATTATATGGGGTGCCGACAGATGGCGCGGATGCAAACACATTATAAATTCTCTGCAGCGTTGTTTGTCCCTATACAGCGGCACTTCCACATCGTCCAAGAGTGGTGCAAACGCTGGCGAGTGTCCGTTGATCCGGACAAGAGCTATGCAATCTGCTTCACAAAACGCCACACCCCCAACGACTGCCCCACATTTAGATTCCGAGTTTGAAGAATTGAATGGGGAGGTTCCATCATCTACTTGGGAGTGATAAAGGTTTGGATAAAAGTCTAACTTTCCCTCAAAGTACCCTCGTTACTTCTCTAGGGGAATATAATACCACAGAACGCCGCTTCAGGCGTTATCGAGTACTCCACATGGCATGTGGGCACCCGAGATAACACTGGAGAACCCTCTAAAAGCAGCAAAAGCTGAGCTCCACAATATTCCCACTTAGAGAGTAATTGGCATCTAAATTAACCATCCAGAATGCTTTACTCCTAGGTACACCAAGGTGTAATGGGTACTGTGTTCTACCACAATAGCTTGGAGGGGCAACAAGCACCCTCGTGACCACTATCAACCTAAAACCAAAAAAGTTACCGTACAAAACCTTACCCAAAAAATTTCCTACCTGCGTTAAAACCCTATTGAGGGCGGGCACGCAGCAAAATCATTCTGGCTTACTAAAGCCTGCCAGCAGTGACGGACGGACGGACGGACTAACTTTCCGCGAGCATATTACCGGGCTCTCCGCTAGGGTGCAGGGAGCTATTGCTTCCTTGTACCCAATGCTGAGTTCCGGATGCCAGTTCGCTTAAAGCTACACCTTTTCCTATCACTTGTAAGTCGTCTAATGCTGTATGCCTACGAGGTCTGGGTTATGACCCCTGGCCTTCAAACGGGAGACGACCATCTTGGCGAAATGCTACAACAGTTACTGGGAGTGGAGGATTAAGGAGGCTTTGGCCATTTCTTCTGAAAGGAGCACGCTTAATCGTGATGCTGGATTTCAGTTCAGCTCCTCTTGGAAACCGATCCTAAAAATGGAAATCCGTCGATTTAAGAAGCAAAGATTAATACAGCTTGCTAATCAAGTTAAGTAAACATGTTTCTTTGACACAATTTTCTATACTCACGCCATCTCCTGACCTGGCATTTAATTTACTGAAAATAGTCTTTTGTTCAGTAATGCGAATTTTCAAAGTGTTTTGTCTTTGTTTATGTTGGTGTTGTATCCAGTATTTCATTTTTGGTTATAACATTTTATAAATATCCTGATGATGGGAGAGATGCACACTCCCGAAACGTTGTTATCTAATCGTCTTTTACCTGGCTTGTTACCCGAGAAGAAAGTGAACATAATCGTCGCCAGGAAAGCTTCAGGTCTTATTTTAGTTAATTACATATTTTTGTGAAATACAACCTGCAACAGATCATGCTGAACTCCTATGCTTAGTTTTACGCCTGTAGCTGAATAGAACAAAGACTTAATTACGTAATTCCTTCATAACCTTTATCAGCAATTAGACACGTAATGGCTGCAGTATCTCTTGCAGGTGCTGCTTTCGTGACCAGTTGAATAGGAAGATACACATAAATAACTCATTTCTTACTGATAACTGATGTGTCATATAACCATGACATAATATCTGTAGCTCTAATAAAGTACAGTCATGTTACCTGCGCGCTACAGTCTTTGAAAAATGCAAATGTATTTAGTCGACATTTGGAATGCATAATGCCCTTGGTATTAACATACAAAATTGTAATAAATAATTGCAATATATGCATCTAGTATCGCTTTGAGGTTCTTTTTGTATCTCTTGCTACAGTTAAGTGAAAGACTGAAAAAAAAATCCAATTTTCAAAACAAATTACATAAATTAGTTGCATTTTGCTGATATAATCTACTTGCTGCCTTAACTAAGCCTACAGGTTCCTGAACTCCAGTAACCTTACAACCTAAAACAGTCTTTCTTCTATTTTGTTTCTACTCCAACAAAATAAATCAAATCTACGCTTCTACTACAGCTTTAATTGGTATAAAAACTACGAAAGACTGTTTCCTACAATTTTAAATTTCCTCTTCTGCAAATGTTATCCAAAGCTTCCTCCTACTGGTATCAGTAGATAGAGCTGGTTCGTCAGCTCCAGATATCCCTCCTGTTATCTTCCTCTTCTACATAATCATTTGTACCTGTCCGCTCTGATTTTGTCTATATACCTCCTCTGGCTCTCCTGGGGGTTCTCCTTTCGGTGGCGTCTGCTCTTCTTCTTCTTCTTTTTGTTTATGTCCTCCAACGTTAAGTTATATCAGACGATGAATGGAATGGGTGAAATGATGTTCAAATGAACCTGGGGCTCATAGAGCTCAGAGTTACACCACATTCAGCTTTCAGGGTAAGGAAAACCCAGGAAAAAGCTTATCCAGGTAACTCACCCTAACCTAGATTCGAACTTGGGACCTCTTGAACGTGAAGCAGACACACTATCGTCTACGCTAGCGAGGGGTCGGTTTTTCTTCCGATATCCATAACTGGCGTCTTCTTTTCATCAGTTAGACGTCTTTAAGTCTGGTAATTTCTGTCACAGTTTCTCTTGGTCCTATTTCCCTCCGACGATCTCTTTCCTCGAAGTTTGAAATGTTGCTATATTTAACCCTTTTGTTGCAGGTCATATATTCCTCTAACGTCGTAGCGGATATTATCTGAGACAAATTTTCTAGTTGTGCATAATCTTCTGCTTCTCTTAAGATGTGCCATAAACATTTCCCTCTACTGGTTCACTATATTTATTGCACTCAAAAATGCTGCGCCATGGCTGAGTGTTTAGTCCCCCTGGCTCTCACCTAGGCGGCCCAGGCGACCGCAAAGTGAGATTTGTGGTGGACAACATGGCGCTGGGTGGGTTTCCTCCGGGTCCTCCGGTTTCCCCCACCATCATTCCACGATCTGCTCCATCATTCATTCCAGGCGCTGGGCCGGCCCCCTAACACTGATCTCATCTACAGTTGCATTGCTCACATAATTATAAGTTCTTATTTTTAAATATACATTATATGGGCCATGTCCTGTAACAAAGTGAAAAAATCCTTTTCCTGGTTTTATATGTTCGAATCTAGCATCTTGTTAATGTCTGAAAATAAATCATGTACTCTTCTTCCTGCGTGTGCATTATCCCACTGTTCTTATCATTCCTATAGTAGATAATACCACACTTATTTCTTAGTACTACATCTTTTTCCCAGAATTTTAAAAACATTGCCATATTCTTCCTTCTTTAGCCAGTGACACCCTTTAATCTAATTATATAGTCAATAGCCCAAATTCCTGCTAAGGGCCAAAGTGGATGTCATTTTTGTAGCTCCACTGCCTTGAAGTAATATTTGCCTCTGAGTTTTTTAGATTAAATTTACACAGGATTTGAGCCTTAACCTATGTGCCCATGTACTTGCACCATATTCTATTATACCTATTACAAAACTCATATGATATATCCTTGTGGCTGTGAAAGGAATTCTACAGCTCTTTTGTAACGCTAATTTCATAACGACATTTACTGCCTTTTCTATTACATACTTATGCGGCTGTTTAGAAGTCATTTTCCAACTAATTCTATGAGTAAATGTGTGAACGTTTTGTGCTGCTATATGCCAAAATATGTGGCACTAATTTTAATTTGGTTCTGGTACACCACTGTTCAAGCGCGTCATCATCTGCTTAGATTTCTGTTCTAGGTGAAAGACTGCTCGGCAATGTCATATTAACTGCAAACCAAGGGAACAAAATAACGTGTTTATCTTATGTTTTGCTAAAATGTTATCATCCAGGCCAGTGGTAGGTGTTTTGAAACGCCTATAGACTACAATTCTAGGGATTTGGTATATGATGCAGCAGGTAGATTGTCCAGGCAAAAATGGGGGCCATTTTCATCATATAATTTTCAAGAAATAAAGTATTTACATGTACTGCATAAAATGACAACAGTTGTTAATCGAATGTAATAACAAATGTTTACTATAGAGCTCTTTGATAGAATCATCTAGTCTCCCTAAGTGGTTGACATCACATCACGAAATAGTTACCTTTTCTGCCAAGTAACAGTTAAAAATCATTGCTCTCCTTACAATATTAATTGCTTCAAGTTCTCATACATTCATAATTTTTGTGTTGCTTTCAGGAAATCAGGAGCCCAAAAACTTAACTGCGCAGAGTGGACAACATTTTTACTTGGAAGCACCAACCTCCACTTCACGGTAAGTTAACATTTTACTATTTCTCGGCGATTCTTTCTTCAAAGTGATGTAATACCAGGATCACAGCGCCGACGGTGTGCTAGAGTTTTGTCCCCCTATAGTTCTTTCACATGCCAGTACATCTACTGACAAGAGACATATTTGAACCCTTAACAAAGTGAGACAACCAGATCGACCTGGAAGTGTTGGTGGTACGTGTACTGTGGTTGGCTACACTGGATTTGGCTAATTGTTGTCCACCGTACTCTGAAGACATCTGGTGGCAGCTTACAGCAGTGGTGAGGCGTGACTTTCAAAGCGAGGGAAGCTCCAAATAATAGTTTTCATTAAAATAAGAGAGAATAATGACTCAAAGAACTAAGGCTACTCTTCAGTACTCTTTCTATTGTACAATTACACGTATGTCTAGTGGCAAGACGTGACTTTCAAAGCGAGGGAAGCTCCAAATAATAATTTCATTAAAATAAGAGAAAATAATGACTCAAAGGTCAAAGGCTACTTTTCAGTACTCTTTCTATTGTACAATTACACGTATGTCTAGTGGCAAGACGTGACTTTCAAAGCGAGGGAAGCTCCAAATAATAATTTCATTAAAATAAGAGAGAATAAAGACTCAAAGAACTAAGGCTACCCTTTGGTACTCTTCCTATTGTACAGTCACACGTAGGTCCAGCAGCCAGGCGTGACTTTCAAAGCGAGGAAAGCTCCAAATAATAATTTTCATTAAAATAAGAGAGAATAATGACTCAAAGAACTAAGGCTACTTTTTAGTACTCTTCCTGTTCTACAGTCACACGTAGATCCAGTAACGAAGCGTGACTTTCAAAGCGAGGGAAGCTCCAAATAATAATTTTCATTTAAATACGAGACAATAATGACTCAAAGAACTAAGGCTGCTCTTCAGTACTCTTTCTATTGTACAGTCACAGGTAGGTCCAGTAGAGAGGCGCGACTTTCAAAGCGAGGGAAGCTCCAAATAATAATTTTCATTAAAATAAGAGAGAATAATGACTCAAAGAACTAAGGCTACTCTTCAGTACTCTTTCTATTGTACAGTCACACGTAGGTCCAGTGGCGAGACGTGATTTTCATAGTGAGGGAAGTTCCAAATAATAATTTTCATTAAAATAAGAGAGAGTAATGTCTCAAAGAACTAATGATACTCTTCAGTACTCTTTCTAATGTACAATTACACGTATATCTAGGGGCAAGACGTGACTTTCAAAGCGAGGGAAGCTCTAAATAATAATTTCATTAAAATAAGAGAGAATAATGACTCAAAGAACTAAGGCTACTCTTTAGTACTCTTTCTATTGTACAGTCACACGTAGGTCTAGTAGTGAGGTGTGACTTTCGAAGCCAGGGAAGCTCCAAATAATAATTTTCATTAAAATAAGAGAGAATCATGACTCGAAGAACTAAGGCTACTCTTCAGTACTCTTTCTATTGTACAGTCACACGTAGGTCCAGTAGTGAGGTGTGACTTTCAAAGCGAGGGAAGCTCCAAATAATAATTTTCATTAAAATAAGAGAGAATCATGACTCGAAGAACTAAGGCTACTCTTTGGTACTCTTTCTATTGTACAGTCACACGTAGGTCCAGTAGTGAGGCGTGACTTTCTAAGCGAGGGAAGCTCCAAATAATAATTTTCATTAAAATAAGAGAGAATAATGACTCAAAGATTTAAGGCTTCTCTTTAGTGCTCTTTCTATTGTACAGTCACACGTAGACCCTTCTTGCATTGCAAGACTGCTCACACTACCTGCTTCCCCGCTCGACTCAGACGTTCAAATGTTTCCCACAGCTGCCCCACACGGTGTGAACTGTCGGCCTAAAATGGAGAAAGTACGCAATTTGCTAATAACTCAAAACTTCACTAGAATTTCCTATTTGTCACTACTATATACCCATCTATGTAAAATGATATTGCTATTGCTGTTGAAATATACATACAGCTGTATTTAAACGCGTTACATAAAATAATAAATAAACTTTTCTTCGCGCGCTACAGAGACTACACGTGACAAAATCTGTCAGTGCTTTGTAACTACCGAAGAGTCGCGATTGTTTCCGTAAACCTATGAAGTATCGTATTCAAGGTTACGAATGCGTAAATACAGTCTTGGATGAGCTCGTAGAACTGGCCACTCGAATCCAAGCAGCTGTCAAATTGTCCGCAGCTTCGCCGATGTTCGCGAATAAATTTTAAAAATGTATCCAATGCAATTAAAATATTGTTTGGTATGAGTTTACTTGTTTTTCTTCTTTTTCTCCTGAAATTCTTGGGGAAGCTTCCAGCTCTTCACTGCACGCTTCGCTACTGACTTGTACTATCATATAAAGTACAGGCATTCAAAACTGAGAAAAATGGCCATGGTGATAATTATTAATTTATTATGTTTTATTAAATCTAAAATAAGTTGTCTAAACATTAGCGAAGGAAAATTGTTTATAAAGCTTTATTTGTGCAAATTAGAAAAGGAGAATAATTCTGCTACTTTTTGTACTGTGTGCTTTTCACAATCTATGTACATTAAGGCTGTATCAAATATAAAATATTATTTGTCTGTCTGTTTGATAATATAATTTGTCACACGATTTCTTTGATGAGAAGTTAAAGCACACTGTTCAAGTAGAAAATGTTAATGTCGTAAAATATACGAGGAACGTTCAATAAAGGATGATCATAATTTTTCGCACTAAAACTCAATCTTATTATATTCCGTCAGCCTAATGTCTTTGAAGACTGACAGAAACGCTGGGACAAGTACATCGCATTCAGGGGAGACTATTTTGAGAACGACCATCAAAATTATGAGAGTGAGTAAAGGTACGTTGTCACAAACAAAATTGTGTTCATTATTGAACAGCCCTCGTAGAACACTTTGTTTACAGTGATAGACACTGGACGCCGGCCCCCGTAGCCGTGGTCGTTAAGAGAGAGAGAGGGTGGCGGGTTTTAGTCCCGCCTTGGGCACGGGTGTTTATGTGTACAGTGCATATGTGTAGAAATACAGAAAAACTGAAAGTAAATAAATGGAAACGGTAAACTAAGGAAACGAGGATATATATATATATATATATATATATATATATATATATATATATATATACATATATATATTGTCACGCAGACGGCGAACTCGCGTTGCCGATCGATAATGCGGACTGGCGGTGGTGGCGGGGGGGACGCAAGGGGTGGCACCTCCTCCTACCGCGCAAAGATGCATGAAGGCTCCAGAATGATTTCCCCCTCCATAATGGAAGAATCGAGAAGTTTCGGGGCGATTGATACAAGCGAGGCGACGGTTAGTTGAGTGGAGGACGTCGCGGCGTGCGGACGTGTAGTTAGTTGAGTGAGTGACCGTGAGCCGGGCGGACGTGTAGTTGAGTTGTGCGGACGGGTAAAGACGAACTGGCAAGGTTGAATGGTGTAAATTAAATTGTAACTGTGTACATTAAACTGTAATTGGAATAAGGTGGAAATAAAGAACATTTTTGAGTGCTGAAATTGGACTTTTCATTTCGCGAGCCCACAAAGTCACTATATATATGTATATATATATTTCAGACCATAGTCTGAAAGTTTCCGACCTCAGCATGGAGATGGCAGCACTCGTAAATAAAAGTTAATGAATTTCGTTGTACATCTCTTGACAGTTACTCACCAAATTTTCAGCCATTTTGGGCGCTCAGTTGTTATGTAACAGTCGTTTGAGTGAGTTGATGTGAGTTTTTTTATGAAAATTGACAAAATTGAGGATCGAGCTGTCAACATTTGTTTTTGAAAGGCAATACGCCTACGCAAATCAAAGATGAGTTGGATTCTGTATATGGGGACTCTGCACCATCATTACCACAGTGAAAGTTTGGGCAGCTGAATTTAAACGTGGCCGTAAGAGCTTGGGAGTCGATGAAAGTTCGGGACGTCCAAAAACTGCAATTATCGACGAAAACATCGCCAAAGTTCACCAAATGGTGCTAGACGACCGCCGAATTAAAGTGAGAGAGATAGCAGAGGCTATGAACATGTCAAAATAACGTGTTTGTCACATATTAAACCAACATTTAGACATGAGAAAGCTGTCCGCACGTTGGGTGCCGCGTTTGTTCATGTTATGCCAGAAACGTGTTCGAGTGAACATTTCCAACGCTCTGTTGGTGCAGTTTAGGCGTAATAAATCCGAGTTTTAGCACCGATTAATTATTGTAAATGAAACTTGGATACAGCACTATACCTCCGCAACAAAAATACAGTCCAAGCAGTGTACTGCAAAGCAGAAACCGGCTCCAAAAAAGGAAGAACTGTTTTTTCGGCTGGGAAAGTGATTGCGACTGTTTTTGGGGATTGTCATGGAGTTATTTTAATCGATTATATTCAAAAAGGAAAAACCATTACAGGAGCATACTACGCATCGTTACTTGACAAACTGAATGCAGAACTTGCGGAAAAACCGCCACATTTGCGAAAAAAGTAAATCCTGTTTCACCAAGATAACGCATCGTCTCACACCTCAATGGCGAAAATCCATGAATTACGGTTTGAACTGCTTGACTCACCAGATCTAGCTCCAAGTGACTTCTTTTTGTTCCCTCATCTGAAAATTGGGCTCGGAGGAGAGAGATTTGCGCTGGGAGGAGTGTGTACAGTTACAACGAGATTATGTTGAACAAAAAAATTCTGAAGAAAATGTCTTATATCTTTATTAGGTCGGAACATTTTCAGACCACCTATATATAAAACTGGACTGGCCTATGGGGCATCCCCAGAGGAAGTTCACAAAGTGAAGACTTACCCCCCTCTAACGACCAGGGAGTTACTGAGCTTTCCCCGAAGGGCGCCCGGCGTCTCCCTGGAGCTTTCCATAGGGCAACACCTAGAGACTAACAAGCCCCTCCCATCTGGTCCGAAAACACAAGACGAGATGGAAGTGAATACGTCACTTACGCGCGCCAATCCCAAAGGGGTAGGCCTCGGGGAGGGGGGGGAGCACCTGGTGATCTAGCACACCTTCTACTAGCTATGTTGGCTAGTACGCGGGAATATATGGCTTCCCTCAACCCGTCCGGAGACGTACCTGATCTCCCACGGGTATCGGGAACACACCGCCCCCTCGAGTCCAACCCAATCCGAATAACTCCCATATAGGGAGGGGCTCGAATGTTCGGTCCGAGGTTCCTCTGGTAAGGATGAAACGATAGGAGACAGAGCGAGGCAGAGCCAAAGAGTCACGACAGTATAGAGGACAGAGTTGAAACTCCCTGGCAGGCCAGCATAACAGGTCCAATCCGTCGTAGTCCTGAAATGGCCCAGCAGATCGTACCGGAGACCGGTACCAGGAGCATATCATCCTGCCATGCACCGCCGAGACACCCGCCACGCTTCTTCTCTGAAAGATACCACCAAAATGAGAGATGATATGAAATGATAATGGAGATGAAATGGAGGAACAGGAAATTCGGGGATGTAATTACCAACCCAGCATTCACCTGTCGACGTGGGAAAACCCCGAAAAAGCCCATGAGTCAGGTAGGCTGGCCACGGGAATCGAACACGGACCTCCCGAATATAGGCCACAGACTGAACTGCCTGAGCCTTACCGTTCGGTCAGACACTGTGAATGGACAGTAGTAGGTACAAGGATTGTTCAATAGGGAACAAACACAATTTTTTTTGACAACGTACTTTGATTCATCCTTATAATTTTGATGGTCGTTCTCAAAATAGTTTCCCCTAAATGCGGTGCACTCGTCCCAGCATTTCTGCCAGTCTTCAAAGACATGCTGGAAACCACTTTTTGAGAGATTCTTCAAAATGGCCTCTGCAGCCTTCACCACTGCTTCTGATGATGGATAATGCCTCCCACGAAGGCGTTTCTTCAAGTTAGGGAATAGAAAAAAGTCACATGGGGCTAAATCCGGACTATAGGGAGGGTGAGGGATGCACATCATGTTGATTTTTCCAAGATATTCAGCAACAACATTGGCAATATACGGCCGTGGATTATCGTGGTGCAGCATCCAGCCTGCTTCACAGAAATGTGGTCTTTTGCGCCTGATACGGACTTACAATGATTTTCAGGACATACCTGTAGTACTGTCTAGTTAATGATGTGTGTGCAGGTACAACATGGCAATAAACCATTCCATGAATATGAAACAATGAGATGACCATAACTTTCCCAGCAGAAGCAACCACTTTTGCTTTTTTGGAGGTTGGTGATGAAGGAGATTTCCACACTGAGCTTTGCTGTTTGCTCTCAGGATCAAAATGATGTAGCCAAGTTTCATCAGTAATGATTATGTTTGAAAGAAACTCCGGATCTTCCTCTAACAACTTTAACTGCATGTTACCTCCATTGCAGCGGCAGGCGATACTGAACATGTCTGAACTTGCCTGGTTATCACAAGCGGGAACCAGCAGTACCAACAATGAAACTACTACGGCGTATTTGTTTCACATTAAGCTAACAGAATATAATAAGACTGAATTTTAGTACAAAGAATTATGACCGTAAAAAAATTATGATCATTCCTTACTGAACAGCCTTTGTATACAGGAATTGCTTAGTTTTATACAGTCTTCTATTTCTATGGATTTTAGCACTATAACTGTAGTAAGGCTTAAAGATATTAAGATGTCATCCTTGGAGAGTGTTGAAATACTTTTGACCAGATCTATGGAATTCTTGATGCTTATACTTTCCGACTTAGGTAATGAGTTGTATTTATTGACGATCATACTTTGAGTAACGTTCCTTACCATTGTTATTTCATTCTTTGGAAGTGTCTTGATTGTAATCTGTAATCTGTTGAGTTCTGTTTTGATTATGAATTATATTTTCATTTTGCATTTTTTAATATGTTGTATAATTTTTCTAAACATTAGTCTGAGGTTGTAATTTATTATATTAATAATTTTGACAGATGCATGTAAGCCTTCTCAGTATAGTAATTGTACAGTAGTAAGAGAGTTAAGGCTGTTTGTAATCTAATCTTAAAAGATATGTTGCAAATCTTTCCTAGCTTTTAAACCATGGAGTATCTGTTTCATTTATCCAAAGACCTTCAGGGTGTCATTCATCCATTCTCCTTTTACATCTTTCTTTAATTTGGCATACATATCTGGACAAATGAGTTGAATATCCACCAATCTACCCATTTCTTGACTCCTTTGTGAACAAATCCACTTATAGTTTCAGAGATATTGCTGTGTCCAGGGATACAAATTAATTTGACATATGTAATACTTTCATTCATTTTATTGTTCATAATAGGTATATAAAATAAATGTTAAAATGCAATAAGTTCAGTTGACTGTGTAGAGAGACCTTGATTTAACTTAATTTTAATACCATCTTCATTATTATGAATATAAACTCGTGCTTCAACACATCTTTGGGAAACTTTACTCCATCAGTATAGATATGAGTCCAAAGATTTGATGAAATTTTTCCACTAATTCAGAAAACTGATGATATCTTGCTGTTAGCTTACAATTACTAAGTTGATATTCTACAGTATTTGTTAGTAGATTCCCTTTGATTTTTAAAACATGGTATAGATATAGATAGATCCAACATGAAAAATTCAATGCCATGGCCGGGATTTGAACCATGGATCTCCTGGTTTCCATCCAGTCGCTCTTAAACTTTGAGCTACCATGGCCAACGTGCCGTCCTGACATTAAATTCTCCATTTGACTCATATATTTCCCCGATAGACCACTAGGGTCTCTCGCATCCGAGATACACCGTCGGTGGCGACTTACTATTGTAAGCACTTGAGTCCCAGGCTTCATCATTTAACTCTTATTATTTTAGTTAATTGATGGAAATTAATCATTTCTTCACACTAGTTGTATACAGGCTAAGGTTTTTGATAGAGCCAACATGAAAAATTCAATGCCATGGCCAGGATTTGAACCACGGAACCTTTGGTTTCCTATATACGGCTAGTATGAAGAAATTATTAATTTCCATCAATTAACTAAAATGGTATAGATATGTTGATATTTTTGCTATTGTTCCTGATAAACAAATTAACAATGCTTAAAAATTACTAAATTTAGAAGATAAAGCTATAAAATTCACATTAGAAACTGAAATTAATGGATTACTTCCTTTTCTAGATTTTAAGATAAGAAATAATAACAAATTAGATTTCGATATTTATAGGAAGTCTACTCATATCGATAATTACATAAAAAATGAGAGTTTTAACCATTTTTCACATAAATTTGTTGTTTTTAATAGTTCGATTTATAGATTAATAAATATACCCCTGAATAAAGAGGAATTTAATAAAGAATATAAACATATTAATACTGCTTTAATTAATGGTTTTAATAAAGACTTTATACAAAATAAGATCGAAAAATTTAAATATCAAAAAACTGTTAATGATATTTCTACCCTTAAAAAAATAAAAGACAATTATAATTTTAAAAAATTTACTTACCATCCTTGGTTTAATAAACAATTTCAAAAAATGTTTAAATAAGTTGGTATAACTTTGGTTCCTCAAAATAAATATAGTATTAAAAATTTACTACATTTCTCTAAAAAAGATAAATTTCCTAATGATAAAAAAATCTGGTATTTATCAATTTAATTGTTTAGATTGTGATCAGGTTTATATTGGAAAGACAAAACGTAATTTGGAAAACAGAATGAAAGAACATTTTCGTAACATTAAGTATAAACAAGCTGATAAATCGGCCATAGCAGATCATTTTTGGTCATTTAACCATGAAATAAATCCTGAAGTGAAATTATTAAAACAATTAAATGGTCCAATAGATTTAATGTTTTGGGAAAATATATTTATTTTAAAAAATAAACATCGCATAATGAAAGATAGAGTCAACATGAAAAATTCAATGCCATGGCCGGGATTTGAACCACGGATCTCCTGGTTTCCATTCAGTCATTCTAACCCATTGAGCTACCATGGCCAACTTGCTGTCAAGACATTAAATTCTCCATTTGACTCATATATTTCCCCGGTAGACCACTAGGGGCTCTCGTATCCGAGATACACCGTTTGTGGTGACTTTCTTTTGTAAGTACTTAAGTCCCTGGCCTTATCATTTAACTCTTATATTTAAGTTAATTGATGGAAATTAATCATTTCTTCACACTAGCCGTATATAGGCTAAGTTTTATTTTTGCTAGATAGAGTCAACATGAAAAATTCAATGCCATGGCCAGGATTTGAACCACGGATCTCCTGATTTCCATCCAGCCACTCTAACCCATTGAGCTACCATGGCCAACTTGCCGTCAAGACATTACATTCTCCATTTGACGCATATATTTCCCCGGTAGACCAATAGGGGCTCTCGCATCCAAGATACACCCATTGTGGCGACTTACTCTTGTAAGTACATGAGTCCCAGGCTTCATCATTTAACTCTTATTATTTTAGTTAATCGATGGAAATTAATCATTTCTTCACACTAGCCTTACATAGGCTAAGGTTTTTGATAGACAGAGTCAACATGAAAAATTCAATGCCATGGCCAGAATTTGAACTAAAAATAATAAGAGTTAAATGATGAAGCCTGGGACTCAAGTACTTACGATAGTAAGTCGCCACAAACGGTGTATCCGGAATGCGAGAGCCCCTGTTGGTCTACTGGGGAAATATATGAGTCAAATGGATAGTTAAATGCCAGGAAGACACGTTGGCCATGGTAATTCAATGGGTTAGAGCGACTGGACGGAAACCAGGAGATCCGTGTTTCAAATCTCGGCCATGACATTGAATTTTTCATGTTGACTCTATTTATTTAAAACCTTAGCCTATATACGGCTAGTATGCATAAATGATTTATTTCCATCAATTAACTAAAAATAATCACATAATGAATTTTGAATTACCAGCAGTTGATTCTGTTTTAAGGTTTGTTTCATTTTCAGATTTTGGTAATACTGAAAAAACATAACATGGTAACCGGAAACCTTGATGACAGAGTTTATTGATGGGCTGACGATGTATGCAATTTGTTTGTGAAATCGACCTCAATTAGAAAGAAAAATTAACTTCATTTTCTTGAGATAACTGAAGTTTTTTTTACAAATATTTATATTAGTGTAATAAGTACTTGTTTCTACATTTTCAGAAGATACGGTTTGGTACAAGTAGAAGAGTCCATGGTGCATACTATCCCCCAGAAGCCTCTTGTACGCACCTTCACACAAAATACTCTTCCTCAATCATCTTCCCTTCTTCAAGGATGGAATAAGGTGACCTCTAAGGAGAAGAAAGTTACTTTACTCATCCAAGACAATAAATATCAGACACATGGAGAAAATTCTAGAACACCAAATGAAACTAATTCAGTAAGTGGTAAGTTTCCCGATGCCTTCACAAAGCTATGCTAATGTTGCTGCAAAGACCCTAGTACTAGCATTTACACTAGTAAGGCTTGCTTTTATAGCCACTTAAATGGATCAAGTTGAGCGAATGAATGTACCTTCATTTCCATTTTACATAATTTACAACATTTCACAATATTTCTATTGTCTACCTTACCCTAAGTACAAATTATATTCTAGCCACTCATTATCCCCTTGGCCTCCTGGTGGCCTCGCTCCCTGGGCTTTGGCTCACCTTGGAGTGCTCTCCTTCTGCTTCATCATTCTACGCTTCCTTTTACTATTTCTGTATTTTCTTCCGCTCCTCTTTTCTTCTCCTGCTCCATTTCTCTTTCATCTTTAAAAACTCCCCCATGTTCCTATACTTTTTTCCCCTTTTCCTGACAGCATTTTCATAGCTACTATTTTTTTATCCTCCTATACCTTATTTCTCCACTTCACTATTTCCCTCCAGTCTGTCATGTGAGAGTCGGCTGATAAGTCCCAGGTCTTACAATAAAAAATGCATTAAAGTTTTTTTCTTTATTTCTCAACGTAATCTCCAGAAAGGCTAACACATTTGTCATATCAGAGTTCTAATTTAATGAAATGCGTGAAAAAACAAACATGCAAAACTTTGAAAACATAAATCTATCTAATCAAAATTTCTCCACAAAAGAATTAGGTCTTCTAAACAAAGGATTAAAAACTTGCGTAAGTTTTTCGAACGAAATTGAGGACTACATTGCAGATATAAACATTTCGGCACAGTGTCTACCAGTATCAAAACAAAATCCACTTAAAAGCCAATGTGAAAATATTTTGGAAGAAATAAAAACCAGATCCGTTCAGAAGAGCAAACAAAATATTATCCATTCATTGAAACAAAAAAACCTCATATACACCAAGGCAGACAAAGGTAACAAAATAGTTATAATGGATAAATCTGATTACCTTGAAAAAATGGAAGAAATGCTAACTAACAGTGAATATGAAACCATTAACAAAAATCCATTAACAGCTTGCATAAAATCATTTGAAAAAACAATAGCAAAATCAAGTATAATATCAAACAAATATGCAGTTAAATCAGATAACCCAACCTTACCTAGACTTTATGGCTTACCCAAAATACACAAACCATCCATAACAATGAGACCTATAGTTAGCAGTATAAATTCACCAACATACAAGCTTGCACAGTGGCTAATAAACAAATTCAACTCATTTCCAAAATTCAATAGCCTAAGCATCAAAAACACCTATGAACTTATAGAACACATTAAGGATACTGAACTAAATGAAGAGGACACACTAGTCTCATTTGACTTTAAATCACTGTTTCCCAGCATACCAGTTAAACAACTCCCAACATTGATAGAAAAATGGCTCAAATCACTTGGAATGTCATCACTTGAAATTTCAGATTACATTGAACTTACCAAATTATGCATAGAACAGAATTTCTTCCAGTTTCAAACAAAATATTTCCATCAAACTTCTGGTTTAGCAATGGGCAACCCCTTATCACCCTTCCTGGCCGATCTGTACATGAGTGCACTAGAAATAAGGATCACTAAAGGTTTCCCATGGATGTTCAAACTCTGGCAAAGATATGTAGATGACATATTTGCCATAGTGCCAAAATAACACATCAGTGATGCACTAAAACTTTTAAATATTCAAGAAAAAAGCATCAAGTTCACTGTAGAAGTTGAAAAAGACGAGTATTTACCATTTTTAGATCTAAAAATAATCAGAAATAAAAATAGAATAAACTTTGGCATTTACAGAAAACCAACACAGACAGACAACTACATAAAAGCTGATGGCTACAATCCAATATCCCACAAAGAGGCAATCTTTAATAGTTTAGCACACAGACTGGTCAACATCCCTCTCACAGCAGAAGAATACAAAATAGAATACAACAAAATTATTGAAATAGCACAGAAAAATGACTTTCCCAAATCACTAGTAGACAAAAAGTGAACTTAGCAAAAAAGAAGAAACTACTAAAGGAAACCACAACCCTCTCAGCTACAGAAACTAAAATGATCTTCAAAAAATTCACTTACCATCCATGGGCCTTTGATAAATTCAAAAAAGTCTTCAAAAAACAAAACATTCAACTAGCTCCAGTGAACCATTACTCCTTAAAGAACCTAATTTGCTCAAACATCAAAGATGCCATTCCATCTAACAAAAAATCTGGTATATATCAAATTGAATGCTGTGACTGTAGTCAAATTTATATTGGAAAAAACCAAAAGAAATTTAGAAACAAGAGCAATGGAACACTTTAGGAACATGAAATACAAACAATTAGAAAAATCAGCAGTTGCCACGCATTTTTGGGAAAAAAACCACAACATAAATCCAGAACCAAAATTACTAAAACATACAACAGGAAAAGAAGAACTGTCCACATGGGAACAAATCTTTATTTCAAAAAATAGGAACAAAGTATTCAATTTCGACATCCCCCAGAAAGATTTGTTCAGCAAGTTCCTCGAACCGCCACCAGAGGAGACCGATGACAAAATACTGCCAGCTACACCAATGAGAACAAGTCAATGTCCGGCTGAAGATAGGGGGAAGGCCTCAGAAACCGGTTCCGGGAAAATTTAAAAGTAAGTGTTGTTTTGTGTCATTAATCGACTCCCAATTAATTTAATTTATACAACAACACTGTGTTTCAACACTTCCACGAAAGGATTCTGTATGTTTGTTTACTGCTTGTGTGTGGGGTCATAACTACAGCTGGTTCATTAACAGTGTCTGAATACTCTCTATTTTCATTGTCCATAACACTGCATGATGCAATAATGTCTTCCTCTGTAATCGGTTTATAACCTCTGTCATTGTCAATGTCTTCTTCCTCAGCATCAGAACAGTGATCAATATTTTTAAAAATGACAGTAAAATCTTCTTCCACACTTAATATTTCTTCTTCTTTTCTTCTTCTTCTTCTTCTTCTTCTTCTTCTTCTTCTTCTTCTTCTTCTTCTTCTTCTTCTTCTTCTTCTTCTTCTTCTTCTTCTTCTTCTTCTTCTTCTTCTTCTTCTTCTTCTTCTTCTTCTTCTTCTTCTTCTTCTTCTTCTTCTTCTTCTTCTTCTTCTTCTTCTTCTTCTTCTTCTTCTTCTTCTTCTTCTTCTTCTTCTTCTTCTTCTTCTTCTTCTTCTTCTTCTTCTTCTTCTTCTTCTTCTTCTTCTTCTTCTTCTTCTTCTTCTTCTTCTTCTTCTTCTTCTTCTTCTTCTTCTTCTTCTTCTTCTTCTTCTTCTTCTTCTTCTTCTTCTTCTTCTTCTTCTTCTTCTTCTTCTTCTTCTTCTTCTTCTTCTTCTTCTTCTTCTTCTTCTTCTTCTCTTCTTCTCCTTCTTCTCCTTCTTCTCCTTCTTCTCCTTCTTCTCCTTCTTCTCCTTCTTCTCCTTCTTCTCCTTCTTCTCCTTCTTCTCCTTCTTCTCCTTCTTCTCCTTCTTCTCCTTCTTCCTCCTTCTCCTCCTTCTCCTCCTTCTCCTCCTTCTCCTCCTTCTCCTCCTTCTCCTCCTTCTCCTCCTTCTCCTCCTTCTCCTCCTTCTCCTCCTTCTCCTCCTTCTCCTCCTTCTCCTCCTTCTCCTCCTTCTCCTCCTTCTCCTCCTTCTCCTCCTTCTCCTCCTTCTCCTCCTTCTCCTCCTTCTCCTCCTTCTCCTCCTTCTCCTCCTTCTCCTCCTTCTCCTCCTTCTCTCTTCTCCTCCTTCTCCTCCTTCTCCTCCTTCTCCTCCTTCTCCTCCTTCTCCTCCTTCTCCTCCTTCTCCTCCTTCTCCTCCTTCTCCTCCTTCTCCTCCTTCTCCTCCTTCTCCTCCTTCTCCTCCTTCTCCTCCTTCTCCTCCTTCTCCTCCTTCTCCCCCTTCTCCCCTTCTCCCCCTTCTCCCCCTTCTCCCCCTTCTCCCCTTCTCCCCCTTCTCCCCCTTCTCCCCCTTCTCCCCCTTCTCCCCCTTCTCCCCCTTCTCCCCCTTCTCCCCCTTCTCCCCCTTCTCCCCCTTCTCCTCCCTTCTCCTCCTTCTCCTCCTTCTCCTCCTTCTCCTCCTTCTCCTCCTTCTCCTCCTTCTCCTCCTTCTCCTCCTTCTCCTCCTTCTCCTCCTTCTCCTCCTTCTCCTCCTTCTCCTCCTTCTCCTCCTTCTCCTCCTTCTCCTCCTTCTCCTCCTTCTCCTCCTTCTCCTCCTTCTCCTCCTTCTCCTCCTTCTCCTCCTTCTCCTCCTTCTCCTCCTTCTCCTCCTTCTCCTCCTTCTCCTCCTTCTCCTCCTTCTCCTCCTTCTCCTCCTTCTCCTCCTTCTCCTCCTTCTCCTCCTTCTCCTCCTTCTCCTCCTTCTCCTCCTTCTCCTCCTTCTCCTCCTTCTCCTCCTTCTCCTCCTTCTCCTCCTTCTCCTCCTTCTCCTTCTCCTTCTCCTTCTCCTTCTCCTTCTCCTTCTCCTCCTCCTCCTGCTTCTTCTTCTTCTTCTTCTTTGTCTTCGTCTTCGTCTTCTTCTTCTTCTTCAATCTTGCTTTCTGTCAAGTTACACACCCAGGCCTCAAATTTTTCCATGAATTTATCAAAGTTTCTCTTCTAACCTGGTCAGTACAATTAATTCACCTGCTGGCAAGAAAATTTGAGTAATGTACCTAATGAGAATAGCAATTTATCGTCTATAAAACAAGTCTTCCTTTAAATTAAATTTAAAGGTAGTCGATGAATGTCACTAATCAACACTTACTTTTAAATTTTTCCGGAACATGTTTCAGAGACTTTGTCTCCATCCTCAACCGGCCATCGACTGGTTCTCATTGGTGTAGTTGATGATATTTTGTCATAGGTCTCCTCTGGTGGCGGTTCGAGGAACTTGCTGAACGAATCTTTCTGGAGAATGTCGAAATTGTATACTTTGTTCCTATTTTTTGAAATGAAGATTTGTTCCCATGTGGATAGTTCTTGTTTTCCTGATGTATGTTTTAGTAGTTTTGGTTCTGGATTTATGTTGTGGTTTTTTTCCCAAAAATGCGTGGCAACTGCTGATTTTTCTAATTGTTTATATTTTATGTTTCTAAAGTGTTCCTTTGTTCTTGTTTCTAAATTTCTTTTGTTTTTTCCAATATAAATTTGACTACAGTCACAACATTCAATTTGATATATACCAGATTTTTGTTAGATGGAATGGCATATTTGATGTTTGAACATATTAGGTTTCTTAAGGGGTAATGGTTGACTGGTGCTAGTTTAATGTTTTGTTTTTTGAAGACTTTTTTGGATTTATCAAAGGCCCATGGATGGTAAGTGAATTTTTTTTAAATCATATTAGTTTCTTAGCTGAGAGGGTTGTGGTTTCCTTTATTAGCTTCTTCTTTTTTGCTAAGTTCACTTTTTTGTCTACTAATAATTTGGGAAAGTCATTTTTTTGTGCTATTTCAATAATTTTGTTGTATTCTGTTTTGTATTCTTCTGCTGTGAGAGGGCTGTTGACCAGTCTGTGTGCTAAACTATTGAAGATTGCCTGTTTGTGGGATCTTGGGTTGTAGCCATTAGCTTTTATGTAGTTGTCTGTGTTGGTTTTCTGTAAATGCCAAAGTTTAGTCTGTTTTTATTCCTCATTATTTTTTTTAGATCCAAAAATGTTAAATACTCGTCTTTTTCTATTTCTACAGTGAGCTTGATGCTTTTTTCTTGGATATTTAAAAGTTTTAGTGCATCACTGATGTGTTTTTTTTTTTTTTTTTTTTTTGGTACTATTGTAGTGAAATTTACATTGGAAAAACCAAAAGAAATTTGGAAACAATAGCAAAGGAACACTTTAGGAACATAAAATATAAACAATTAGAAAAATCAGAAGTTCCACACATTTTTGAAAAAAAAAAAAAAACATAAATCCAGAACCAAAACTTCTTAAAAATACATCAGGAAAACAAGAACTATCCACATGGGAACAAATCTTCATTTCAAAAAATAGGAACAAAGTATTCAATTTTGACATCCCCTAAAAAGAGTTGTTCAGCAAATTCCTTGAACCGCCACCAGAGGAGATCTATGACAAAATATCGCCAGCTACACCACTGAGAAGCAGTTGGTATCTGGTTGACGATGGAGGAAAATAGTCTCTGAAACATGTTCTGAGAAATTTAAAAGTATTGAATGGTAGAGAGTCGTATTTATTACACATCAGCTTCACTTACGTACCTAATTTGAGGACATGTTTTGCGAACCATCATTCGTATTGTCCACTCTAATGCGACTAAAGCTTGATCCAGTGGTGTGGATAGTTTTGGAGTTGCTGCTGCCATCTGTTGATTACGTGATGAATTTAAATGTGGGGTTATCTTTTGGTGGGATTTCAAAATTCATTAGGTGGTTTTTATGTTCTTCTATGTATATTCTCTCCCATGTGAACCCCAGGGGCCTACTTCGGTAGGTACGGGTTTGGCGCACCAGGTCCCGAGCCAACAGTCTCCCTCGTGTGGGCTCCTCTTCGTGGTTGAGGGAGACAGTCAACAGGCCCACCCACGTGAAGGCTGTGCGTGGAGACCCGTGGAGAAGCTTTTTAGATTCTTGTCTAGTTTAGAGTTTAGGATTTAGTGAACGAAATTTTTAGTAGGTTTTGATTGATGATTTTTATGTACGTGTATTTTTAATAGGTTTTGTTACACTTGTATAGTTTTTAGAAAGTTTTATATCTGGCTTTTGCCATGACTAGTTTTTTAAAGGGCGCTGATGGCCGCCGTAGTTGAGCGCCCTTATATATATATCATCATCATCATCATCATCATCATCATCATCATCATCATCATCATCATCTCCCATGTGACGAGTTCACTATGATTTTGTACATATTTTAGTAATTTGGTGCTATCTTCAATTTCATGATTTTCAGAGCAGAAATGAGCTGCTTTTGCGGACTTATCAATATTTTTGTATCCTAAGTGCCTAAAATGTTCTTTCTTTCTAGTGCCTATGTTTCTTTTTGTCCTCCCTATGTAAATTTTTTCACAGTCTTTACACTTTACACTTTTCTTCTGGTTTTATCTTATCAATATTATACTGTTAAGTAGGTTTTTAATGTTGTAATTTTTTTTTGGTGCCAATGTTATATTGTATTTCTTGAATATTTTTGGAACCTTTTTGTGGCCCAGGGGTGGTAAGTAAATTTAGCAAATCTAATTTCTTGTTTTATTGGTGAAGGAGCTGTGATCTGTTTTAATCTTTTTTGATTGGAAACAACACATTGAAAAAATAGTAAAGAAAATAAATATGGGACGATATATTTTAAAACAGGCAACACAACAAATGGATAGAGAAACTCTGATACAAATTGACTATGCGGTCATACATTCTCATTTATGCTATGGTGTGGTATTATGGGGAAATGTGCAGAAAGAAGCAATGATAAGAATATTAAGACTCCAGAAATATACTTAAAAGTACCAGTCTACCAGTCTACTCTACAGAGGAGTATAAAAGGTTAAATAAAGCCTAAGTAGTATATGTACCCTCTGCTTATTTTATTATTTTTATATTGTGTACACATTGTATTTGTTAAACCTATTGACGTATCCTATGTATTTTGGATCATATGGATGAAATAAAAATGAAATGAAATGAAATGAAATTGAAGAGCTGACAATGCGAACAATGCTTCGTGAAACATGTCCTCAAATTTGGTACGTAAGTGAAGCTGATGTGTAATAAATATGACTCTCTATCATTTAATAATTATTTCACTTCACTGTGGTGTTCCAATACAGTTAAATTTCGATATATTAAAAGTAAGTGTTGTTTAGTGTCATTAATCAACTCCCTCTAAATTTAATTTATTACAACAACACTGTTTTCAACACTTCCAAGAAAGAAATTATAAGTCATCATTTACTATGCTAAACCATATATGTTTTTCTCCCAAAGCTGGTCTGGGTTATCCGGATGTTCACGTCACTGCTATCACCTAATTTTAATATCAGAAACAATATTTTAAAATTCTCTCCAATAGTACACCTTTCTTTCTCAGGCAAAAAACTACAATAATTTATTACCTATCAAATCATCTCTTATTACCTTTGTGTTTCACCTCATATAGAACACAACGCTAATGTTATGGTTTTTTTTTTATTTATTCACAGTCACACAGATTAGAACTATATAAAACCTACTGCTGCAGCTCATGAACTGTATAATAAACTCCCTACCTATCTGAAAAATATTCATAATCTTAAAATATTCAAGAAAAAATTAAAGAAATATTGTATGGAAGGTTGCTATTATTCAATTGACGAATATCTTAGATAATATTGACTAACAGGCAATCTTTAATAGTTTAGCACACAGACTGGTCAACATCCCTCTCACAGCAGAAGAATACAAAATAGAATACAACAAAATTATTGAAATAGCACAGAAAAATGACTTTCCCAAATCACTAGTAGACAAAAAAGTGAACTTAGCAAATAAGAAGAAACTACTAAAGGAAACCACAACCCTCTCAGCTACAGAAACTAAAATGATCTTCAAAAAATTCACTTACCATCCATGGGCCTTTGATAAATTCAAAAAAGTCTTCAAAAAACAAAACATTCAACTAGCTCCAGTGAACCATTACTCCTTAAAAAACCTAATTTGCTCAAACATCAAAGATGCCATTCCATCTAACAAAAAATCTGGTATATATCAAATTGAATGCTGTGACTGTAGTCGAATTTATATTGGAAAAACCAAAAGAAATTTAGAAACAAGAGCAATGGAACACTTTAGGAACATAAAATACAAACAATTAGAAAAATCAGCAGTTACCACGCATTTTTGGGAAAAAAGACCACAACATAAATCCAGAACCAAAATTACTAAAACATACAACAGGAAAAGAAGAACTGTCCACATGGGAACAAATCTTTATTTCAAAAAATAGGAACAAAGTATTCAATTTCGACATCCCCCAGAAAGATTTGTTCAGCAAGTTCCTCGAACCGCCACCAGAGGAGACCGATGACAAAATATTGCCAGCTACACCAATGAGAACCAGTTCATGTCCAGCTGAAGATAGAGGGAAGGCCTCTGAAACTATAATAGTTCCGGGATAATTTAAAAGTGTTGTTTAGTGTCATTAATTGACTCCCAATTAATTTAATTAAACTTTGGTATTTATAGGAAATCTACTCATGTTGATAATTACATACAAAATAAAAGTTTTAACCCTTTTTCACATAAATTTGCTGTTTTTAATAGTTTGATTTATAGATTAATAAATATACCCTTGAATAAAGAGGAATTTAATAAAGGATATAAACATATTATTAATACTGCTTTAATTAATGGTTTTAATAAAGACTTTATACGAAAGAAGATTGAAAAATTTAAATATCAAAACACTGTTAATGATATTTCTACCCTTAAAAAAATAAAAGACAATTATAATTTTAAAAAATTTACTTATCATCCTTGGTTTAATAAACATCAAAAAATGTTTAAATAAGTTGGTATAATTTTGGTTCCTCAAAATAAATATAGTATTCAAAATTTACTACATTTCTCTAAAAAAGATAAAATTCCTAATAATAAAAGATCTGGTATTTATCAATTTAATTGTTTAGAATGTGATCAGGTTTATATTGGAAAGACGAAACGTAATTTGGAAACCAGAATGAAAGAACATTGTCATAACATTTAAGTATAAACAAACAGATAAATCGGCCTTAGCAGATCATTTTTGGTCATTTAACCATGAAATAAATGCTGAAGTGAAATTATTAAAACAATTAAACGGTCCGATAGATTTAATAGTGTGGGAAAAAATATTTATTTTAAAAAATAAACATCGCGTAATGAATTTCGAAATACCAACAGTTGATTCTATTTTTAGGTTTGTTTCATTTTCAGATGTTGGTAATACTAAAAAAAAACATAAGAAAGGCATGGTAACCGTTATCCTTGACAACAGAGTTTATCTGTGGACTGAGGCGCAAACAATTTCTTTGCGAAATTGATTTCCATTTGAAAAGAAGTATCAACACCAATTTGTTAAGAAAAGTGAAGCCTAAGTGGCAAATATTTTTATTTGTGTAATATTTATTGTTTCACTGTAGCTAGCTTCATTTTTATGTAATCTTAGATAATATTGACTAAATAAATAGTATTTGTATAAGTGTAATAGTGTATAGTTAAGATTTATTATTGTAATTAGGTTATTTTAGAACTTGTTTATGTAGATATTAAACTATGTGATTTTCTGGTTGCACATATTTAACTTGACGATGATTTGAATATGTTTTGTATTCTTTCAAGCAGATAATAAATGAATGAATGAATGAATGAATGTGGCATTTGGTTGCAGATAATGGAGACAAAATGCAATGGTGCTCATTCTGCTACAAGAACGGGGAAACAATGACTTTTACAAGAAGTCATAATCTCCGGGATCCAGTCACAAAGGTAGCCCAATGTCCAGTTCTAAGAGCTCACCACTGTGAGTATTGCAAAGCTACTGGGGATTTTGCTCACACTCGGAGCTACTGTCCACTCTTGCGCAGTTTGGCAGGCAACCTAACCTCAACAATTGTAGCGATCAGATGCACTGAACGACAATGCGATGGCAGGATAAGGTCTGATATAGAAGCCAGATCCACACCAAAACAGATGAAGAAATTGTTGTCCTTGCCCAACTCTGAGAACTTTGGTTACTAACATTCTTTATATATGGAAGCGTTTGTGTTACAGACTGTTTGATCACTTTAGTTTAGTGTTAAATGTAGCACAGTGTTTGTTCATTTTAGTTTATAAGTACCCTAGTTTTAGTCAAAATGTACTTACCTATTGTTCATTTGTGTAATTTGTTCTTCTTTGTCAGCAGTCAGCTTTAATATTTATCTCTGTTTTGCAGTTGACCGCAATTTTTCTGCATGTTTTCACAAATGTTTCTTTGATTTAGGATTTGTATTATAAAAAGATGAAATGCTAAAGAATTTTTAAGAATTTTGATGTTACAGCTGAAAAACATCAAGGTAATTGAATCAGAAGATGCTGAAGGTGACAGATGACAAAAACTTACTTTTACAGGATCAGTGCAATTTTTACAGAATAAGTTCTGTATGGCTATAAAAATTAAGTTATAGGTGTTATTCCATATATTTTGATTGTAATAAATCTAAATTCTATGAGTTCTTGGAGTACAGAGCAAAAAATACTATCATTTTGAATATTATATTTTACTGAAGTTGGTTTAATCAGCTATAGATAGACCGCATGCCCTCCTCACCATCCAAGCAACACATGACTCCCACCCCTCTATACATTGACCAGTGCTGTGCTACTTGTGCCCTGGAGGAGAGGAGAGGCAACCTAAACTGACAGTAGAGGGGGAAAGCTCGAGAGCTTCAGTTTTGGTAAGCCACGCCTTCAACTGCATTTTGTTTGTGGTTCACCTATACAAATATTTTTTTAATTAATTTTGACATCACTGTTAATCAATTCCTGCAATCCTGCATAAATCTTTCTTGTTAGAAATAATAATTAAGCACCATTTATTGTGTATTTTCCTCTACAGAAATGATGTTCAGTTTCAGATGACCCATATCATCTTTGTGCAGTACCTGAAATATATGAGCATCATATAAATAATGGGAGTATCATTAAAATTAAAATTTAAGAGAATGTTATACTAAATTGATAGACAAGTTATGCTGATTCCGTTTCTTTAGTATAGGAGACTATAACATGCCATTTTTTGTAACCAGATATAAGGAAAAACTTTTCATACTTCCAGTAAAAAGGCTTATTTGAATGCAGCAACTTTTCATAATAAAGAGACTGCAAATAATAGGAACAACTTTTGCATGTCACTGGATAGAAACGACAGTAAACTTTTAATGTCAGGTTTACTGAGGACAAATACGAGGTATGTTCAAGTTATAACACTTTGCTTTTTTTTTCTTTCAGATTTGGGACAGAGAAGAACTTCTGTTTGTCTTTTAAATACATGTGGACTCTTTGTGAATGTGTGACATATGGCAGCACTGTACAGTGCATAGAACTCTAGTGGCAGTGACGAGAGTTAGGAGTGTTTTTGTAACTTAAAATGGTGACTTGTTCATTGCAAGAACAATGTGTAATCATTCGTTTTCTCCATTTTCATGGTGTGACATCAATTGAAATTCATTGCCAGTTGAGTGAGGCATGTAATGATGGTACCATGGATGTGTGTAATGTGCGTTCCTGGGTGTTACAGTTCACTGAAGGCAGAACATCGTGTGACAACAAACCAAGATTTTCATGCAGGATTGTGTGTACAGATCCCACCTAATGCCAATTTTTGAGGCAATTTCTGCAACGCTCAATCGGAAATCCTCCAAAACAATGTTCTCCGCTCGCTGGATCATGTTGTCAGACCGGCTGACGCAAGGCCGTGACTGTCTTGGTTTGTTGTCACACGATGTTCTGCCTTCAGTGAACTGTCACACCCAGGAACGCACATTAGACATATCCATGGTACCATCACCACATGCCTCACTTAACTGGTGATGAATTTCAATAGGTATCACAGCACGAAAATGGAGAGAACAAATGATTACATGCCGTTTTTGCAATGAAAACGTTGCCATTTTAAGTATCAAAAACAGTCTAACTCTCGTCCCAACCACTTGAGTTCTATGCACTGTACAGTGCTGCCATCTCTGTCATGCATTCACAAAGAGTCCAATGTATTTTTTTTTTTTTTTTGCTTTTAAAAACTGAAGTTCCTATCTGATCTCAGTCCTGAAAAAAAAATAGGAGATGTTATAACTTGAAGCCATGTCATACATTTAACAAGGATGTAATTTGCAGTGTAGAAATATACAAACACTAGTATATTTTTTGCTACAATTATGTCAATTTGTTAATGGTTTTCATAATTTTGATATGAGGATGTCAGGGTTTCATTGGCAGTTTGAGGATCACAGGTTTGATTCCTAAATAACCAGAGATGAGTATATAGAATAAAAAGAAGTATTTCAGAAAGTGGTGCCATTGATACTAAAATTATACTCACTTGCCTAATTTTAGTAACCAGAGATGATTTTAAGTCATCCCTATCCAGACTAGTCCAATGTAGGTTTACGGTCTATGGTAAGGTATCTAAGTCCTTCCGTCCTATTGCTGGGTGCCAGGGTTCAGTCATCATTTGGTGAGATGAGGCTCACACAAAGGAACATTGAAAGTAACAAAAGTTTATGTTATATGTACAGTTTCTTATCACAAGTAGTTTTTTGTTGAAAACAACAGAGTTATAACAAATTGATGTCCACAAAATTATGTTCTCTCTTCATTAATATTCAATAAAAAACTAGAAGGTATTATTCTGTATCTCTGAATTAAAGACTTCAAACTTCTTTTGTGTATTAAATAAGTACAAATCAATTGTGGAGGAAAGGGCCCCTCAAAACACTTTATAATACTGTGATTGACATTTATAAAAAGAATTATTGTGAAAGGTTATGAGATTTGACATTTGGAATACATGATGTCAGAAAATAAATTCTATATATAAATTATATTAGTTCTATGTCTATTATGGTTTCTTAGCTTATGATTTAATTTGAAAACAAATTATCTAGAATTTATAAAAATGTATATTTAGCACTATATATACGAGGGGGGACCCAAAAGAAACTGGTTTGTTGTCATAAAAACTTTATTGATGAACCTTTTTACAAAATTACTTCAGTCACATTCAAAACACTCTCCATTACATGCGATGCACTAGTCAAGTCTCTTTTCCCACTGTTGGAAGCATGTTTGGAACTCTTCAAGTTCGATATTGTCCAGTGCCCTTTGTGAAACTGTTTTTACCGCCTCCACATGGTTATAACGCTCCCCTTTTAGCGTTTTTTTCATTCGTGGAAATAGGAAAATGGTGCACGAGGCTAGGTCCGTCGAATACGGAGCATGGGGAACGACAGACCACCTCTGAGATGCCAAATAGTGGGTCACTCATAAGGCCGAGTGTGATGGAGCATTGTCGTGATGCAGAAACCAGTCACCTGATCGCCAAAATTCCGGGCATTTCCTCCTCACATCCTCTCGCAGACGCCTTAAAACATCCAAGTAAAAGTGCTGGTTAACAGGGGGATACGAATTCCTGTTGCACAATTCCACGAACATCAAAAAAGACAATGATCATCGTCTTCACATTTGACCTCACTTGCCTTGATTTTTTTTGGTCTGGGAGAGTTGGGAGTCCTCCACTGGCTTGACGCTTGCTTGGTTTCTGGGTCATACCCATAACACCAACTCTCATCCCCTGTAATGACTTTGTTCAAGAAGTTTGGATCACGTGCAATCTCTGTTTTCAAGTCCTGACACACATTCATGAGGATGGTTTTGTGCTTCTGTGTGAGAAGACGCGGAACAAATTTAGCAGTAACACGTCTCATGTGCAATTCCTCCCTCAAAATCTGCTGGCACGAGCTCCAGCTGATTCCTGTCGCTGCTGAAATTTTTCCCCAAAACAGTGCAAATGGGATTCCTCTTTTAAAGAAACTGGTAGTTATGATCAAAATAAACATCTGCAGCATGTGTATGATTAAATTTGTTAGATTAGGTAAGGAAAAAATTACGCTTAAGTGAAGATTGAATCCTTTATTGAATCATTTACAAATATCTCATTTGTCGATAATGGTCACTGTTTATTTTCAAAGCCATTATTATCACTAAGAATGTTTTTGAACCCAGGATTTTCAGCTTTATGAAGTTATTTAGTGCGTTTAGTTTAAGTTTGTTTTGTAACTTAAATATTACTTATATCCCACTAAATTTTGCTCATAACTCTTTGAAGCAAATGAAAAAATGTTTGCTAAGAAATGATAAAGCATAAAACGCTTACTAGGAGATTGAGTGAAGTTTATTAGTAGTGTGATATAGTTTCGAATATATTAAGCATATCTGTATTGTATTTAATGTGTTATTTATGAGAAGTTCATTCAAAGTGTTCAGTCAGATCATTGAGTGAAGCTATGTTTTTGTGATCTATGGTGTTCTTAATGAATAAATATTCTGCACCAAAACTTTTTCTGGTGTATTATTCCAAAGCATCAGTAAAACCTATCAATTAACATATGAGTAGCTTCCAAATAGTTTCAATTCACAGACCTGTTGAATAATTTTCCTATTGTTACTGCTAGAAGAAATCTATTTAAGTTAATTGATAGAAATTAGTCATTTCTTCAAACTAACCGTGAACAGGCTGAAGTATTGGATTGATAGAGACGACATGAAAAATTCAATGCCATGGCCGGGATTAGAACCATAGATCTACTGGCTTCCATCCAGTTGCTGTTGCCCATTGGGGAGGTCCGATGCGACAGGGTTGCTCTTAGGAGCTTATACTAATGAAAAAAATGAAAAATATAAAACAATGCGAGTATTTAGTGATGAAAACATAACTAATTTTAAAAATCAGATCGCAGATATAAATTGGCTCTTTGACATCTCACAAACTGTTGATGATAATTACAATGCATTCTTAAATCAATTCTTTATTGTTTATAATCATTGTTTTCCTAAAAAAGTATCCAAACAAAAATATAAAAATCTCGCTAAACTGGTGTACCCCGGGTATCAAAGTATCGAGTGCAAGGAAAAGATTATTGTATAGACTTACCAAAGAATCGAATAACTTACGGTTAAAACATTATTATTCGAGTTATAGTAAAATTTATAAAAGAGTCATAAAGAGAGCCAAACAAACGGCCATTGAAAATTATATAAAACAAGCTCAAAACAAAAGTAAAGCCACATGGCAGTTAATTAAATGTGAATTAGGGCTAAGAAACAAGCAACAAAATGAATCATTAAGTAACGCTATTTCAGTAGATATGGCTGAATCATTGAACAAATATTTTACGAATATTCCAAATGTAATTCGAAAAACACCCCCATGCATGCTTCATGCTCTTAAGAATGTGGAAAAGAGTACACCCAATACACAGGTTTTTGATCTTGGATATGTAACAACAAATGACGTAAAAAACATTATTGCAACTTTGAAATCAAAAAATTCTAGTGGATGGGATGATCTGCCACCTAGGCTTGTAAAAATAATTGGGAATAAAATAAGTGAGCCACTTGCAAAAATATTTAACCAATCTTTTCATTATGGCATTTTTCCAGAAAGAATGAAATATGCATTAATAACTCCTTTGCACAAAGGTGGTACACATGAACAAGAAAACTATCGCCCAATATCAGTCTTGACAAGTTTTTCAACAATATTAGAAAAATTAGTATATGTTAGATTAAAAGCTTTTTTGGAAAAAAAATAAAATATTAAATGATTGCCAACATGGTTTTAGAAAAAAATTTATCAACAATTACAGCTGTAACCACAATAGTAAATGAAATAGCACTAAATTTAGATTTACAAAAAAATACTGCTGCAATAATGTGTGACATTTTGAAGGCTTTTGACTACGTAAGTCATCAAATTCTTTTAAAAAAAACTCGAATATTATAATATAAAAGATCAAAACTTAGAGTGGTTTCATTCATACCTGTCCAATCGCAAACAAAGTGTAATTAGTAAATGTAGCACTGGAATTTATAAATCAAAATGGAGAGAAAATACCAGTGGTGTACCGCAAGGCTCTGTGCTGGGTCCTCTGCTTTATCTACTTTACACTAACGATTTACCTCAAAGTATAAATGCGTATCCAATATTGTATGCAGATGACACATCAGTTATTTTACAAAATATAAGTCATAATAGTTTGCAAACTGATATAAGCATTAAATAACTTAGACAAATGGTTCACTGATAATGGTATGAGCTTAAATAAAACAAAAACTAGTATTATACAATTTAAAACTGCTGCTAATGCTAATCTGAATCAAGATAATGTAGACAATAATAATAGTTCTACAATAAAGGGTTATAGTAAGATATTAGGAATGCACATAGATGAATGCTTAAAATGGAATATCCATATTGAACATATAACCAAAAAATTGAATTCGGCCTGCTATAACATGTTATGCCTGACAAATAGGATGAATATAGAAACAAAAAAAATTGTATATTACAGCTATTTTCATTCGATCTTGGCCTATGGTATAATATTGTGGGGAAATGCATCGGGATAGGAAACTGTTTTTAAAATTCAAAAAAAGGTAATACGTATAATGTTACATGCTAACTTTAAAGATTCATGCAAACCACTATTCAAAAAATTAAAAATTCTAACAATGCCCTCAGTATATATTTTAGAGTTATCCACCTATGTATATAAAAATTATGAGAAACTTATCCAAAAACAAAATCGTCATCATTATGGCACTCGGAAAGAGTCCAGCATAAAATACCCCATGCATAGATTAACATTATATAAAAAACACCCTATTATATGGGTATAAAAATATACAATAAATTACCTCAACGACTCAAAGAAATAAAAACTCTGAAACTATTTAATAAAAGTGTAAAAGATCTGTTATTACATAAGACGTATTACTCCATACATGAATTCATGGATGACACAATATCATAACTACTGCATTACTTGTAATGATAATTTATGTACATATACATTAGAATTAGTTTTTCTTTTAAATTTCTTTTATGTATAACTTGACGACTCACCAGTTTACCAGCTAGGCTTACAATGTAAACGTTATGTGACAATAAAATTCTATTCTATTCTATTGAGCTACCATGGCCAATTTGCCATCATGACACTAAATTCTCCATTTGACTCGTATATTTCCCTGGTAAACCACTAGGGGCTCTCATATTCGAGATACACCGTTTGTGGCGACTTACTATTGTAAGTACTTGAGTCCCAGGCTTCATCATTTAACTCTTATAATTTAAGTTCATTGATGGAAATTAATCATTTCTTCATATTAGCCATATATAAGCTAAGCTTTTGGATACATGGAGTCGACATGAAAAATTAAATGCCATGGCTGGGATTTGAACCCAAAAGCTTAGCCTATAATGGCTAGTATGAAGAAATGATTAATTTCCATCAATTAACTTAAATAATACAAGTTAAATGATGAAGTCTGGGACACAAGTACTTATGATAGTAAGTCGCCACAAATGGTGTATCTCAAATACAAGAGCCCCTAGTGGTTTACCAGGAAAATATACGAGCAAATGGAGAATGCAATGTCAGGTCCACAGTTGGCCATGGTAGCTCAATGGGTAAGAGCAACTCGACAGAAACTAGGAGATCCGTGGTTCAAATCCCGGCCATGACATTGAATTTTTCATGTCGACTCCATGTATCCAAAAGCTTAGCTTATATATGGCTAGTGTGAAGAAATTATTAATTTCCATCAATTAACTTAAATTAAACTATAGTCTTTGGATTGGATTGGATTATGCTACATCTACGGAAAGGATTTGACACTGTCACCAGACTTGAGTATTGTCCAAAAGCCCCAAGTACTGTGTGCCCACCACAAGAAGGCAAGCGGGGCCTGAAGAGAGGAGCTTAAACTGTTGATCTGCTCTGTTAGTGGATCTGTTTACTAGGAAATGAGTGAATGAGAGTAAATATGAGTCATCCATGCTGCCAGATCTATTGTTTGTTGCAGCAATAGTTATTATGTATAGGTGAGCTATTGACAGTACTTGTATATTTTAAACAAGCCTTCCATTCTTGTCATGCTAGGGAGGTGAGCATACACCATGAAGAGACAGCAAAAGTGATTATGTTGTACATTCCTCTAGCTTGCCTTCTTGTCTTGGGCAATCAGTAGGGTATCCCCAGGGAGGAAGGATGAGGCGAGAGGAGACAGAGGGCAGCGACACAAAGAATCGTGACAGAGCAGAGTGCAGGGTCCTTACTATTTATCAGTTACAAACTCCCTGGCAGGCCAGTACAACTGGCATGCCATCCTACTACTGAGGTCCTGAAATGGCCCACCAGACCGACACTGAGAACAGAGATCGTCCTACTGGAGGAGGAATTGCTTACCAGGATCATATCATCCTACCATGCAGCACCGAGACACCCAATGATACTTCCATCATGAAAGAGACCACCAGGAGAGAGGATGAAATGGAGGCACAGTAAATTCACAGAAGGTAATTAACTCACCTAACATTTACCTAGCAAATCGAGAAAATCCCTGAAAAAATTATGGGTCAAGTAGGCCGGCCATCAGAATCAAACCCGGACCTCCCAAATGCAGGCCACAGACAAAATCACCTGAGCCATCCTGCTTGATGTTTTTAATAGGAAGTAGTTATTCATTTTTTGTCTCTTGAACTTGCAAACAGAATACTATTTTAAGGCTGCACAGCAACCAGTCCGTTGCTGACAAGCAAGAATTAAGTCCGGGCTGGAACTGAGAAAGGAGAGTGCACGAGAAAAAGAAATGGCGGTGTCGCTTCATGTGATAATCGACATGTTAAACAAGGATCTGCGTGATGCTCAGAAGGAAATATCAAGACTCAGAGAGCTAATCTCGACTGGAATGGATAAAGAAGATGCCGACATCCTGAAAATGGAAAATGAGCTGCTAAAAAGGGAAAACGCAGTTTGCACGAACAAAAAGCGAAGCGCCATATTTGTTCTTTTGCAAAGGACAATGCTAGAACACTTCTCCTACCCTCTGATTGCTAGCCGTGCCCTATAAACAAAGAACAATGCCTCCATTTTCAAGCAGCTTCCTAAATGTCCCGGGCTATAAGTAGGTTAGAATAATTATGTTTTGTTGTAAAACTTGTGGTGGAATTAAACGATAGTAAGTTGTATGGTGCAAACAAAAATAAATATTCACGGACAACAAATGTTGTGATTTTGAACAAAAGACTGTGGCCTTCCCTAGTGGACCGATATAAATTACAAAGAAGAACATAGTGAATAAGAAATTTCCTTTTTTTCCATTGTTGTACGCTGTGATGTATATCATCTTCGTAAACAAAAGTTGAATTTAGATGATTGAATAAGAAAGTGATAAAGAAAATGTTTTGCTTGATGTATGTGATTATTGTTATTATGTACCAGACTACAGATAAATGTAGTCTCCTGCAAAATTAAATGAGCTTTGTATTTATTTCAGTGTTGGCCAACACAACAACACTAAGCCTTATTTACACCAAGGTGTAATGGGTACTACGTTCTACAAAATAGATTAAAGGGACATGTACTCTCTTTTTCACTTCCAATCCAATCTAAATTAAAACAAGTCTCTCTACAATCCCCCATCCAAATTTCGGTTCTGCGGTTATGCACCATTGAGGGTGGGCACGCAGCAAAGACCTGCCACAATGAACGGATCTCTGTGTTTACTTCCGCAGACAATCTATTTAAGCTTGTGTAACAAATAATTTGTAATGAGCAGAATTCAGCCACTCAACACAGTAACAAATTGTGAAAGCTAACACTCAAGTGTATGTACTCAGAGCGTTTAAGAAACATTTCTAAAACTTATATTTACCACAAATATATGTACAGAAGCGTCCGAGAAGGGGCCCAAATGACCTTGTTGTCGACGGGCCCTTAAACACCACACACTCAGTCACTCACTCGCGTCCGAGAAACTGAGAAAGCGAGGCTAAGATCTCATTTTCAGTATGCCTTTTTCTAAGGTTGGCGGTACTGTAAACCTAAAACAAAATGAACAAAAGAGAAACACGTAGAGAGGCGCGCAAGTAAATATTAATGTAATTGGTTGTGCCGGTGGTAATCTGCGTTGTATTCGAAGAAAAGGTGAAGACGCAGCTAATTGCTGGGAATATTTTGAAAGATAATGGGAGATAAAGTTCATGGTACTTTTGTTTGTGAGAAAATAAATAAAATTAGGTGGAAACCAGAAGATCTTGTGGAGTCCGAGTCTTTTGTTAGTGGAAGTTGGGATAACGAGGTAATTATATATTTATGACAATTTTACAGCATTACAGAAAATTGTTACTTTAATGAGCTTTCTTGTACTCCGTTTTGGAAAAGATATAGAGCAACAATTCAGAAAATTATTTCAATATTCAAACTTAACCTCAAATTAGATTACTTATCCATTGGCTTGAAGTTAATAATTAAAATGACCTTTGATACAATCTGGGTAAAGTAATGGATAACAATAAGCGTTGATTAATTTCACAAAACTCGATGTTCTTTAATTCTCGCCGTAATGTATGTGCTGTTTCCACTGTCTTATTTTACAATTAGGTTCATTTCAAAGGTTAAAAGTCTAAACTAAGTCTTGTGTAGTTGTACTGTAGCTATGTACTTGATATGCACTTACTGTAACAGCGTATATTTATAGAAATATCTGAAACTAATAACTGTGGAGGTTAGATCGCTAGGGTCAAAGTAATGTGTGAAGGAATGACGTTAAATGCAGAGCAACAGCGTAAGGAATGGCAGGCGTGACGTTGGTGGCCGGAGCAGTGCCAACAGCGAGAACGTGCATTGCTGAAAATACCATTACTACATAACCAAAGTACTGCACAGCAGATCCACAATATCTTGAATATAAAGATACTGATATTGTCATATATTTGTTATTGTGAGTTGTCTATAGTGTTGAAACATAAATGCCACATTAATGGATGAAAAGTGGGTAAAAGTGCAGAATAGGTGCGCAGAGTTATGTTGGTACGGAAAGACGTTACGGAAACAAGTTGTTGCCAACTGCGGCGCTCCGATATACGTGAAAACAGCGGAGCGTTGCCAACACATTTTCTTTTTCTTATAAACTAGCAATAGTAATGGGAATAGTGCGTAGTAAGCTTTGTTTATTATTATAATTATATTATAATTATTAACAATAATAATAAATAAAAAAACTCTGGCATTGATCCACTGATCTTTACGTCAGTTTATTTGGGTATTACAGTATTGCTGGTTTACTTATGTAATGTTGCCTATTCCAAAACTTAGTTCTAAATTTGTTTAACTTTTTAAATAATTAAGATAATAATTGTGAGAATATCAGAATATATAATAATAATGATAATAATTCTGGCAATGATCCACTGATCTTTACGTCACATATTACAATATCGCTGGTTTGCTTGCGTATTGTTGGTATTTTCCGCTGTAGCAGGTTCTGGAAGTTGGCAATGCCTGAGCTATGATGTCAGAGCCACATTATTCCTTAGCACCTATTCTGCACTTTTACCAAAAAATGTTCCTATAACTGTCTGCATTTTACTTTATGTGTGCATATTTCAAAAGATACCTTCCTCTTAGATAAATTTGGATGTGCCATTGCATTTCTTTTTAGACAGTCTTGTTTACTAAAAGCATCCTCTGCCTTGAAAGATGTGTAAGACTATGCAGTGTGTCAGTAACATCTGATGTGTTGGTAACATTTTGCTGTCTTGGCATATTTCAGAACTCTGCAGTTGCTGACAGCTTGTTTCCCTTTCATAATCCAAGATGACACTGTTGTTCTGCAGTGTAACCATGAATGATATCTAGACACATATAAATATTTATATTACATGCATAAGTGATTGTATTGTACTTTATTTATTATTTGAAAGCCTGAGGGTTAATGCAACAAAATTAAAACAGTTTTTTAACCAGAATTTTTGTACCAAAGCTAGATCATCTGTTTTGAACTGTTTCAGGAAAATCATGTGGTGCTTTGGAGATATCCATATCACATTGAAGATCCAGATGTATATCCTGCAAAGTCGGCCGTCGTTTCTCATGAAGGAGATGTTACAGAGATTCAGGTGAATTAATTAGACTTTATGTACTCATATACAAGGAACTCATATGTATGAGGGGCTATTGAGTATCTTAAATGCAAAATATGGTGAGGGTATTAAGGGAGCATTTACTTTTTATAAACATGAATGGACAAAGTAATTGATTATATTTTATGGCCAATTAATTTGGAATGTGTTCTTGACAATTTAATTTAAACTCTAGCAGTGGCCATTGGTCACTGATTATGTTTTCTTTTTATTAAATTTACATCCTCCAATATTAAGTCATATTGGATGATGAATGGAATGGATGAAATGATGCATAAATTAGCTCAGGGTCCATAGAGCTTAGAGCTACTTTCATTCATTACTTTCATGTGGAATAATCATATTGGGAAATGCAACAGGTTGTGGTATCTTCTGAATTCAAAAGAAAATCATATGCATAATGACCCATTCAATTTATAGAGCTTCTTGCAGACCACATTTTGACACAACCCTGCCTATATATAAGGGGTGTTCAAAAAGAAACGAGTCTGAGTCTGGTGTGCATAAACTGGTGACCGGATGGTAATATTGTGATGTGTGTAATGAAGTGTTGTTCCAACCAGAGTGTGGAAGTTCACAGCCCATCGCTAGAGGGTATGTGTGCACATCATGTGACCATACAAAGCTAGCAGCAGCATGCATCAATTGTCCAATGCTGCCAGTCGCATTACAGTGAAATGGAGGTGTCAAAAGAAGAGCAAAGAGGCGTTGTTCATTTTCTGACAGCGGAAGGAGTAGCGGGTACGGACATTCATGGACAAATGTCACAAGTTTATGGCGAACACTGAATGTCCCTTGCAAGGGTCAAGGCATGGCACAAGTACTTCAGGGGAGGATGGATGTCATTAGCCGATGATGCATAGTCTGGAGCACCACACTGCATTACTGATGACATCGTCCAGCTGGTTGATGCACTCATTAGCCAGGACCGCTAAGTGGCAGTGAAAGCCATAGCTGCCGAGGTCGGATTAAGCATCGGAAGTGTTCACACTATCATGAAGGAACGACTCCTCTTGCTTAAAGAGTGTGGCCAATAAGGTGCCCCACAGTCTTCAACCACACCAGGAAGCATGTTGAATGGCCCACTTCTTGGTCATCTGTAGCGCTATGCTAGGGAAGGGAATGAGTTCCTGGCATGAGTGGTGGCTGGAGATGAACCATGGTGTCATCACTTCGAACCAGAATCAAAACAACAAATTTCCAGTGGAAGCATCCAGGGTCATCACCACCAAAAAAAGCCAGGGCAATCCACAAAAGTGCAGGAAAGGTTGTGCTAAGTTCTTCTTTGACCAAGATGGCTGCTTCTGATACACTTCCTGCAGCATGGGACAACATCGAGTGCCTAGGGTTACTCACAATCCTTGACCAACCTTCGCCAAGTGATCAAATCTAAACGACCAGGAAATCTCACCCGTGAGATCATTCACCTCCACGACAATGCAAAGCCTCATACAGCCAACACAGTTGCAGACTCCTACAGAAATTCAACTGGGAGGTTCTCAGCCTCCTTCCATAAGTCCAGACCTCTCTCCCTGCAATTACACCTTTTTTGGTCCCCTTGAAAAGGCTCTGAGGGCTAAACAATTCACCTCGGACGACATCCAGTTGTACATGCGGAACTGGCTCACATCACAGCCCCGGGACTTTTATGAGACAGCCATTCACCACCTTGTGTCACAGTGGGACAAGTGTCTCAACAGCCAGGACCAATACTTCTAACTACAGGAACTGGTTTCTGTAATTATGTCTCCAGGTCATTTCCTTTTGAATGCACCTTTTACTTATATTTTATAAGAAATCAGCATCAACATGAGCACAACACAAGAAGAAACCAGACATTAGATATCCATTAAATTTTAGATGAGTCGCATTTTTTACACATCTGCTTCACTTTCGTATTCGTACGAAAGTGAAGCAGATGTGTAAAAAATGCGACTCATCTAAAATTTAATAATTTTTCGCCTCACTGTGGTGTTCCAATACAGTTGAATCTCGATAGATTAGATATCCAGTTCACAAGTTAGCACTTCTTAAAAAAAGTCCTCATTATATGGGAATTAAAATATATAATAAATTGCCACAAACATTTAGGGAAATCCAAACCAAAAATCTCTTCAAAAAGTCCATTAAAGGTTTACTTGCAGTAAGGTGTATTATTCATTTGAGGAATATTTGGATAATGAACTGTGATCTCAATGTATTTTAGTGTGTTATTTTAGGAAATCTATACATTGTACATCTCGATATTTCTTTGCTGTAATATAGTTAGTAAATATTGTGGTCTTAGCTTAAATTTTTTTTATGTTAATCTTAAACTTAAATCTTGACGAGTCACCAACTTACTATTTAAGTATAATGTGATGAATAAAGTATTCTGTTCTATACAGGCCTCATATTTTAGACCATTATTAGTTAATTTCCATCAGTTAACTTCATTCATTGATTCATTTGCCTTATTATTTGACATGACCTAACTAATTAAAAGACATTTAACTGAAATGGAGAAGGAGTATCTGACCTGCAATAATGTCCTTCATTAATAACAGTTATAAAAAAGTAAATCTGCTTACCTTACTTTCCTTGTTCTCTGGCATTTAGTTTCAAAATGACACCAAACAAATATAGGCATTTTGTAGTTTATAACTTAACTAGTCCGAATTTTGGTGTCACAGCTTTGAAATTCTATTAGTTATAATTTTATGCAGCATTAAATATTACATGACTTTGTGATTAGTCAGCACAGGAAACACTGGTGTGCCAACCTCAAAAGTCAGCTACGAAAACAAAAACATTACTCCTTACTTTTTATCAGTGACCCTAGTCTACCTTTCAGGTAATAGCACAAAGGGCAGTTACTTGTGAAAAAGTCGACTAATAACTCGGACAGTTGCAAGGCTGCTCTTCAGTGTTAAACTACACATTCCGTCCTAACAGGGAGAATTTTGTGCATACTTAGATAGCAAATCCAAGCAATATGGAGAGCTATAAAATGAAATGTGTAGTGTTTAACGCCCGCTTTAACTACATATGGCACCACAGGCAATGACACTGATGATACATGAGATGAAGATGGAGCACCGGTGGAATGAGATGGCGGGGGAAACCGGAGATCCCGGAGAAAACCCGCCCCAGTGCCGTGTTTTCCACCACAAATCTCACTTTGCGGTCGCCTGGGATCGAACTCGGGCCGCCTTGGTGAGAGCCAAGCGGTCTAACCACTGAGCCACGGCACGGCCTTATGGAGAGCTATACGAATGCCAAACTGACGGATATGGTTTTGATGAATGGAAGAGCTCAACGGAGTTCAACAAACGCACGATTAATTTAGTTTCATTAAAAATATGAATTGTAAAAGTAGTTTCATCAATTATTAAATTTTAGATGAGTCGTATTTCTTACATCAATGATAATATTTATTTAACTTCAGAGCATTTTGTTATGATCTTAATTGTACAATACTTTCAACCACTTACTGTAAATATCAACAGCTTCCTTGTCAGTTACAAATGTTTTATTTAGTATTATCAAACACGTGAAATAAAATGCCCGTCTCATTGCATAAGTCATTTAGTTTTGGTTAATTTATGTACAATTCTTTGATGTTGTTTTCTGTTCTGTTTATCATTTAATTCTTCCATCCTCAACCTCACTAACATTAACTTCCCTCTAAAAGTTAAAAGTTGCATATGTCTACCAGTTTATTTGTCATCATGGACTGCTATAACAGAATTTTGGAACACATTAAACACTCATAAGCAATAACTAAGCAATAGTTTCTTTATTGCAGTTTCATAAGCCAAAGAAATTGTTAATAGTAGCAAGCAAGCTACTGTGTAGTATGCCGGTATGTTTACAAACAGCTACAGCACGCAGCATGGCGTGTGAACTATACCTGCAAACTCCGACAGCGTGAGGCATGCATCGTTGTTCCTATCACTTCCTAATCCACTCATTTTGGAGCATTTTTTATGCGGCTCTATTGGCGGTAAAAACTGTCTATATGTGTCACTTAAAAGCTGAACTACTACTTCTATATGTTCATTTGGTGTCGTTTTGAAACACTCAGTATATTTTGAGGTGCTGGTGTGCTGTAATTAACTGCAATTAAGGATTGGTGGTGCATTATTTTTCACCTTTATTCCACAGTTCTAACTTCATTTAGTGGTAAAATAAGAGAATGGTCAATCTGATGATTATTTATCTAAGTCATATTTTGTCTTTGGTGAGTTTTTCTTCAAGTACACCAACTACTCGGTACTGAAAATGTGTAATACATCTTATTGTACTAGAACTGGAGTAGCTACACGAGAGATCCAGTAGTTTCTGCACATTTATCTTAAATATCAAATACAATCAAAATGCATTCATTTTTCTTTCTCCCAGATTATATGGTACATATATATTTGCATGAGAAATATTTCATTTGTTTCAGTTCATCAACAACAATGCATTTGTAGTTTCATCTTCTTCTGGATGTGTAAAACTACTGAATATTCATGTCAAGGATTCGGGGGTGGTGGAGCTCAAAGAAACTGTCTCATGGGATAACATACATTATTTCAGGTAAAGAAATTATTATACTTAATATATGGGCTGGTTTTTTATTTTTGGCAACAATGTTATAACTTGATAAATAGCTCACCTAAATAGTTCCAAGTTTCACAGACCCTCGATGTAGTCCCCACTGTTGTATACAACGTGTTCCCAGTGATGCGGAAGTTGCTGGATCCCATTGGCACTGCCCAATCTATTGATGGTGTGAAGAGAGCGCTCTGCAGCCTGCTTAACATCTTCAGTGGTACGGTAGCGGTTTCTGCACATTGGCATCTTCATTTTCGGGCTGAGATCATAGTTGCAGGAACTGATGTCGGGAGAATAGGGGGGATAGATCACCTCCCAGCCCCAGTGATTCAACAATGCTGACACAGCGCCTGCTGTGTGTGCCCTAGCATTGTCATGCAGAATGATGGGCAGTTTAACCATGTGGTGGTGCCGTTTCCTTCTCAGAGCTGCTCAGAGATGGTCTTGCAGAAACAAACAATAGTACGCCGCATTAATTGTTTGATTTTTGGGGACAGTATGGTTTATGATCAGACCATCACAATCATAGGCAAGAATCAACATTACCTTCATATTGGTGGGGGTTGGTCGAACTATTTGTTTCCGTGGTGATTCGTGGTGCCGCCACTGGTTCGATTGGCATTTTAACTTGGCTCATAAGATTTGGCCCACGTCTCGTCAATGGTTATGATACACCGTAAGAAGGCCTCTCCTTCGTGCTCATAACATTGCAAGTGCACACAAGAAGTGTCATATCGCAGCCATTTGTGCATGTCGGTTAAATCATGCGGAATCCATTTGGATGCAATCTTCATTTTCAGTACGTCCTTCAGGATGTGGAGGACAGTCGAATCACCAGTCCAGTATCTTGCTCTAATTGATGAATCGTTATGTTCCAATCCACCTCCACTAACGCGGACACATGTTCACAACCATCTCAAAATGCTGCAACCCTTCTTGCTAGTGTTCTGTAAGGTAACGCAGCTGCACCGCATGCCTCATTCAATCCTTGGTGGCACTGTTGAGCCGTTCGATCCCTAGCACACTGAACTTTTATCCACGTTCTGTGCTCCTGCTATGAAAACATTGCAAATGTCTTTCCTGAGCGCTGTCTTCCCACTACTCTTCTAACCGGTGTGACTGCAGAAGAGTGGTTGGCAGGATGGGTGAGCTCATGTGCTCTGAGGGAGGGGATGCAGGTCAGCAACCTTCAGTAAAAGTGGTAGTGCCCAGCCCCGTTGCAACTTAGCGCTGCAGCATGGATGCCAAAATTAAAATACCAACTGTTTTATCAATAGTGCTTTGACTTTACAGTTAAATGCATTTTTGTATTCCAAACACCAGTTTTACCAACCAATGTTACAGTTTAGCTAACTAGTTAATTTAGTTAACTTACAATAGTAAGTCGCCACAAACGGTGTATCTCGGATGCGAGAGCCCCTAGTGGTCTACCGGAGAAATATATGAGTCAACTGGAGAATTTGATGTCAGGACGGCACGTTGGCCATGGTAGCTCAAAGGTTAAGAGCGATTGGACGGAAACCAGGAGATCCGTGGTTTAAATCCCGGCCATGGCATTGAATTTTTCATATTGACTCTTTATCAAAAACCTTAGCCTATATACGGCTAGTGTGGAGAAATGATTAATTTCCATCAATTAACTAAAATAATAAGAGTTAAATGATGAAGCCTGGGACTTAAGTACTTACGATAGTAAGTCGCCACAAACGGTGTATCTCGGATGTGAGAGCCCCTAGTGGTCTACCGGGGAAATATACGAGTCAACTGGAGAATTTAATGTCATGCTGGCACGTTGGCCATGGTAGCTCAAAGGTTAAGAGCGACTGGACGGAAACCAGGAGATCCTTGGTTCAAATCCCTGCCATGGCATTGAATTTTTCATGTTGACTATTTATCAAAAACCTTAGCCTATATACGGCTAGTGTGGAGAAATGATCAATTAACTAATCTATCAATGTTATAGTTATTTAATATTTGATGACATCTTTGCAATAGGTCCAAACACACATTTAAATGATGCATTAAAACTACTCAGTCTGCATGAAAACACTATCAAATCCACAATAAAAGAGGAAGTCAATGGACAACTCTCTTTCTTGGACCTAATATCATCAGGAATGACATAAAAATAAAATTTAGAATTTACAGAAAGCCAAAATAGAAAATTACATAAAAAGTCATGCTATAACCCAATTATATATAAGCATGCAATAATAAACAGCCTTACACATAGACCAGTCAACATTCCCATGGATATAGAAGAATATGTTAAAGAACAAAAAGCCATACTACACATAGCAGAAGAAAATGTATACAACAAAAGTCTGGTGTTTAAGAAAATTAGAAAAGTCAAACTAAAGAAAACTATTAAGTAAACAGCCACATTTACAAAAGAAAAAGAAAGCAACAGCATATTGAATTCATTCACATATCACCCAAAAACATTTAATAAATTTAAAAACATCTTTAAGGAACAAAATATCATCTTGGCACCTACTAATAGATACTCAGTATTAAAATTGCTAAATTCAAAAACAAAAGATGAAATCCCACCAATTAATATATCCGGAATATACCAAATAAGTTGTAAGGATTGTGGAAACACAGGTTAAACTAAAAGTAACCTGAAAACCAAAGTTAGTATTTTAGAAACATCAAATTTAAGCAGGAAGGTTAAGTCAGTAGTAGTATTTCATTTTTGGAACAAAAGCCTGACATGACTTGACCTAAATCCAAAATTACTAAAAGGAGTGATAAACCATAGCCCGCTCACATCCCATAAAGCCTCGGCACTCAGTCGGATTCTTACACATTTAAGCGACTGAGCGGTGTTTGCCTTTTTTGCCGCTTGGAGCACTCAATGCTAACCCCTAAAGTATCCTCTTGTAGATGTCAATGGCCTTGCCGACATTTAGTTTTGTGGTGACAGTTGAACCAATTTTATGGTCTCAATTAGTATTGAAAGTGAATTTTACATGAAGTGCGGTTAACAACAATCTAAAGTAAGCGAACAAGAAAACTGGGCATAAATAAGAGACAATAAGAAAACTGGGTACAAATAAGAGATAATATAAGTAATCATAAGTATGAGCACAACATGTCATTGTTTATTATTATTACTTTTACTGTTGTGCCGTAAATGGTAGCAGTTCATTATCTAGAAAGTAGATTTTTCCATGACAGCTTTATAGTACAAAAATTTACAATAGACAGCACTATATTTCAAAGCTCTCCGTTTTTCCAAAGTCCAGGTCTCCGAACCATACATAGCAATGCTCCAAATATAACAATTATATTATTATTATTATTATTATTATTATTATTATTATTATTATTATTATTATTATTATTATTATTATTATTATTATTATTATCATTATCATTATCATTATCATCATCATCATCATCATCATCATCATTATAACAGCAGTAGTAGCAATAAACAGCATAGCAGCAATTATGAGCCCAATACTTTGTATTTCAGATGGTGTATTGTTGCGTACCCTTCTGTAAAAGTAAGAAAGGAAAATCAAAAGGGATCAGTTTCCATGAATTTTCAGTAGAAGAACTACGTAAACAATGGCTAAAAGCTATATCGCGCTCTAATTTCGTGGTAAATGATAAATCTAATTCAACAGTCGTGTGCAGTTTGCATTTTACTGAGGACGACTATAAGCCAGGCTGTAAAATTAAACTGCTGAAAACAGGAAGTATTCCAAGCATTTTTCCGAACTATCCAGATCATAAATTAGTGAAACAGCAACACCAAGGCAACAAATTTAAAAAATATGCTTACACACAGAAAGCAGAAAACGGAAACGCAGTTCTAGCAGAGACAGCGTTAACAGTGCTGCTGATGTTAATGCGCTGCATCATATCACAGATGCACGTACTTATAACTGCGCTGCAATTCAGACTGAGGAAGACATAATTTATAAATTAAAGAGATTGGAAAGGGAGAATAACACCTTCAGATGTAAATTATGGAAGGAAGACATAATTTCAAAATTAAAGAGATTGGAAAAGGAGAATAACACTTTCAGATGTAAATTATGGGGAGCAAATAAAAGGCACAAAGAATTTGTAAACAAGCAGCAAGCAAATGAAGAAAGATTACTTTATTATAAAATAAATAATTTTCATAAATCAATTCAATTATCGATAAAAGACACCATTGTACACTGCAACACAGCTTCCAGACACAATTATCGCAATATTGGGCAAATTGAACAACATTAAAGGTAATGTGAATTTCCGTCTTATAAGACCTACTAACATATATTGTTAAACGGCTTTTAACTGTCTACTTAGTTTTTTCTTCTTCCTAGAGAGCCTCTTTTCATGCAACAGTCCACTTATCACTGGCATATATAGGAGGTTTTATAGTTTAAAAAAATAGCAGCCGAATCCTCTTGTGCCACCTGTATTACTAAAGGTCTACAGCCAAGTGTACAGCATCCCTTGTAAATCTAATATTCAAAAGGGATGAAAACTCCATGTTCTATTTGCCCATCTCCAGAGTTTGTTTCTCTTTTGGCAGTTATAAAGAAATTTATAACAACTGCTGTACCTAAGCTACCTAAAGTATGTGTGAGAAAAAGCCTAGGGGAATACACGATGCCAGCAATGCAATATTGTTCTTAACTCGTGTGTGCAGAGAACTTACAGGACTCAGAACTACTAAATGAACTGATATGCAAACATTATATTCCTGTGATATTAAGGTGCATTGCTTCTGCGACAATGGAGGTGTTTGAAAAACATAAATTCCTAAACCATAAACCACTGCATCGGAAAGTTCTGCGTCTGTACTGTCAACACATTGCAGTTGTACGCTGGAACAGGGTTGCAGAGGGGTCATCAGCCAACGTCATACGGTGAGTAGTGGAGAAATCTGTAACTTTTAGTCATAACACTCCAGCTGGCGAGTGCCAAGGCTTTAAGGAATGTGAGCGGGCTATGGATAAACAAAACAAACTCAATGTGAGAGAACAAATTGATATGGAAAAATGACCAAGTAATGAACTAGAAATCCTACCATTGATAATTTGATATGAAGTTCATAGTTCCTCCACTAGAGAGAAAACCATAGTGAACTTCAACAGAGGATAGCCTTCAAGGTTGTAAATAGCAGTTAGAGTTCAGTATAGTTTTTGAAACTATCACTGCAAACACAATTTGATAATATTTTAACTGTAATTATTTGACACTTGCCAATAAGCTTTGATTTCCTAGCCCACTGTATTCTTAGTCAGATGTAATAAAGCAGCTTTTTATGTTATCTCTGCTTTAAATGGTTTGTACTTTCTCTTTTAGTTGGGGAGGCTCAAGTCCGTGTACTGCATTGGCCTGCTTTGAGGATGACATAGCTACTGTAGGAGAGGACGGCAGATTGATTTTACTCACTGCAAGGCAGAAGAAACCTGTATGCAGAATAGGTTAGAAATTATATACAGTTTAAAACATTTTTATTAACTTGCTTTCTTTCTGGAATATTTACTTCACAAATATTTTGTGTAAAGTCTGTTTAGCCAACGTGTGTGCAGTTCCCAGTCAAAGGGACCTCAAAGAACCTGACCTTTCCGCCCACTAATGACTGTCATAAATCTATCTCCACACTTCAGAAATGGAACACTGACGTTGGGGACCAATGGCAACCCCGATTTTCTGAAAATGACAGTTGCATGTCTACTCCGCGTGGAGTCTCAGTTGCCAAAGTTCCAACTTCCAGTTGTTCTGTTTCATTAGGTGCAAGACGGTGATGTTAAAATGTTGCAACCTTGTAGAGGGGACCGTCAGGAGGACGGTCCATGTTGTAAAACGATTATGAGGGTTCCTCAAAGAAAGCGGCCGCCGTGCACTTGCGTTGAGTAGACAGACTTTACATAACATCAGCGTTCACCATGTCCACCAGCACAATCTTTGTTTCAGATAACCTTGCCCCACTGATCCCTCCGCATACCATTGCCTTCCCCTTTCCTTTAATTGGCTAATACTTTTGGCACTGCAGGCATAGCTTTCACACCACGAGGAAATTTGCAGTAAACTTCATAATTTAAGTTTGAATTTATGAATCACTTGTTTACACTCAGTCTTCACTTACTTGTTGTTGTATAATTGAAACGTTTTCAAGATCATTCGATCTCATCATCAGCTGTTTGGTGACTAAATGAACCTCCCTCTTCTTCCTCAACTACGGAGCTCTGATCACTCTGCCATCTGGTGTTAGGGGCACTAAGTTTTAATACTTCATTTAATGCCGGGATTTCAAAATTTATAACTTTATCACGGTTTTTGTTTATGAATATTTTTTCCCAAATATCCAATTCTATGGGTGTACTTAAAGATTTTAACAGTTTAATGTTGTGGCCAATGTTGTGGTTTTCTGTCCAAAAATGGTGTGAAACTGCAGATTTTTCTGTTTGTTTCAACTTAATGTTCCTCTGGTGTTCTTTTTGCCTGGTTAACATGTTTCTCTTAGTTTTTCCTATGTAGCTTTTTTCACAGGTTTCACAATTAATCTGATAAATTCCTGATTTCAAATTGTTGGGGATTGTATTTTTCAGTGGTTTATTTAGCAGGTTCCTCAGACTGAATTTGTTTTGGGGTGCTAGTTTTAAGTTTAGTCTTTTGAAGATTCGTTCAAATTTTCTAAAAGCCCATGGATGGTAGGTGAATTTTCTATATTGCCAATTTGTGTTATTAAGTGGTGTGAGAGTGGTATTTTTTGATCTTATCTTCAGTTTTTCTTTCCTCTTCATCATATTCCTTATGATGGCTGGGTTGAATCCATTTAATACCGCTATGTCTTTTATGTGTTGTTGTTCTTTCAAAAATTCATCCTTACTCAGTGGGATGTTGTATAGCCGGTGAATTAGACTTCTAAAGGCAGCTAGTTGATGTGAAACTGGGTTGTATTCATTTTTCTTTATGTAATTATCTATGTGTGTGGGCTTCCTGTATATTCCAAAATCTACACCATGACGATTTCTAGTTATCTTGAGGTCCAGAAAGGGTAGGGTGTTGTCTCTTTCTACTTCCATAGTAAATTGGATGTGATTATCTTACAGGTTTAGTAATTTTAGAGAATCTTCTCTAAGTTTTTCCGGAATGATAGCAAAAATATCATCAACATATCTCTGCCAAAATGTATAAATCTGTGGGAAGGCCTTTACTATGTGTGTTTCAAAATAGCTCATGTATAGGTCTGCTAAGATAGGCGAGAGTGGGCTCCCCATTGCTAATCCTTTTGATTGTCTGTAGAATTTTTGGTTAAACATGAAGTAATTATTCCTTATGCATAAATCTGTAAGATTGATAATGTCATCTATTTCTCTGGGGTCCGTTGTAGTCTGGGTTAGCCATTTTTTGAGGAATGTAGGTATTTTTTCTACTGGAATGCTTGTAAAAAGTGCCTTAACGTCAAAAGAAACAAGTATGTGATTTTCCGGGATGTTGTATTTCTGTAGGTGGTTTATCAATTCCAAGGAGTTTTTTATTCCCAAACTTTGAAATTTGTCATATGATTTTAATTTTCTTACTAACCATTTTGCTATGTGGTATGTAGGTAAATTCATAATAATTGCCAAGAAGATAAAATCATGCAAATAAACATGTGAAGGCATGCAAAAATACAAGTTTATAATGAAACTCAATTCACACATTGAATGGTATTGTATGACAAATCCAGTTCAGGCAAGGTCAGCTATAAAAGTAATATAAACTGGCGCTAGTACCGTTGTTGATCGAAACGAGAGTAATCAATACTTGTGCTTTCACAATGTTATGTGGCCACTTCTAAATGATCAATACTTTAATGAGCAGGTGTGTTTTAATGAGGCCCATTAAAGTACTGCCACCAATCATATAAATACTAAAGTTTGGTATGGTCGAGCATAAAGATTATTATTTAACACAAAAATAAATATTGACACATTGCTTCACTCACACTGTTTATTCACAGGACATGTTTCAAGAGCTCTTGCTCTTATCAGCTGGTACTCGACTAGTGTAAATTGTAGTAGTTTCCTCTTACTCCATATTGTTAATTATTATCATTTATTATTTAACTTCACCAACACATTTAATAACAAATTATAAAATATACAACTTTTCACAACTTCTTTGAAAACATGTCTCCGTTGTCCAGATATAAAATCTCTAATGGTGTCTTCCAGATGTAGATTTCCTTCTCCCTATAAGTGACAAAGTGTCAATAAACCAACAACGAATAGTTTTTCCAATTAATTTTGACATCACTGTTACCAGAATTCCTCCAATCAAGCATATGTAACTTTTGTTTTTCTTCCATCAATAACTATAGTTTTTCTTGACTGCACAAACATTTTAACTTTTTATTTTTTAATGTTAAACATTTCAAAAATTAAGCAAATTTTGTTTGGGGCCAACCATAATCAATGGTTTCATAAATACACCAGAATTTCAAAGCCTATCACATAGCAACGAACTTTTTAAAGAGTTGACTATTGCTTAAAAACTACTGCATTCCCTTAATTCCACTTGTACCTACAGGAAAATTAGCAATGTGCTAATGTTTATGTTGGTTAATATATAGTAGACAAAGAAGTAAGCATTAGTAAGAATAATGCATTTTTTTTAATGAATAGAGCCAGACCGAAAAATTCAATGCCATAGCTGGGATTTGAACCACAGATCTCCTGCTCTCCATGCGGTTCTAAACCATTGAGCTACTATGGCCAGCATGACGACATGACATTAAATTCTCCAAGTGACTCGTGTTTTTCCCAGTAAACCACTAGGTGTTCTCATATGCTATGAGACATGCACTTTTTGTGGCAACTTACTGTGCTGTAAGTACGTAAGTTGGCACGTTGGCCATAGTAGCTCAGTGGTTTAGAGCAACTGCATGGAGAGCAGGAGATCTGTGGTTCAAATCAGGGCTATGGCATTGGATTTTTCAGTCTGGCTCTATTCATTCAAACTTTAGCCTACACATGGCTAGTGTGGAAGAAACGATTATTTCCATTAGTAAGATAGTTTGTGTAAGAGTAGAGTCATGTGAGTGCAGTACATCAGCTTTGTTTGTGTAGTTTTGGCAATCTCTTATGGTTTAGCAAGAAAATTATATAAATTCAAGGTACTAAAGCAAATGAAGCAAAACACAAGTGTACAACAGAATAATAATTTGCTCTTGATTACTCTGAATCTATTTGTATACTTTTCACAGAAAATGCTGATAGCAGCTCATTGCGCTGTGTCTGTTTCCTGAAGCACAATGAGGTTTTAACTGGAAACCTTAGGGGACATATGAAAGTGTGGGATTTGAAAAGCTCTACTGACAAACCTGCTACAACATTTATGTTATGTGGTGAACAGGTAAGCATTTCCTGACAAGGATTTAATTAAATAAAACTTCTCTTTTGTGAATGTTTTTCAGTTCATTTATTGCTTCATTTATCTTAGTCATACTTACGTAAAAATGTCATAGGATCTTTCAGCCATTAGTATGCTTGAAATTTAGTTATGCCCGATTTCACCAACAGATGTTAAAATCGATGTTAACAAATGTAATGTAACAATTGTCACAGTGCTAACACTACTGCTAAATTTCTTGCATTTCACCAACCTGTTTTCTGAAATGTTAACAAACACGTATTAATGCCAAGAAACTTGTAAATATTACAGGTAAAGAAGGCTATGGATGAGTTGTATTATTTTCTGAATGTACTGCAATGTGCTTTTGTTTTCATTTTCGTCTGCACACAGCTGAAAAAATGATGGGTGAACACAATTGTAAACAAAAGTCATGAGACAAATTTCTCATCAATGGAGAAAGAATTCTTAATTGAATTGGTGATGAAGTGTAAGGATATCGTGGAAAATAAGAGGATGGATGCAGTGAATGTAAAAGAGAAAGATGTCACCTGGGAAAATATTGGAAACAAATTTAATTCAAATTCATGTGTCACTACTACAAGCACCAGTATTACCTAAATTTAAAACGAGGAGTGAAGGACAAGTGACTTGAACGTTTCAAGACAGGAGTTGGACAGTGTATTATCCACATAATCCAGTGAATTATAAAATCACAAAGTTATTAATACTTGAAGCAAAGGCGAGATCGGCATATTCCTTTTGATACATGTTCTAACCTCTCTTGTACTTCCGCAGTAACCTTCATAGCAACTTGTTTCGACAGTCTATACCTCTGCAGAAAATTTTCTTCTGATAGTTCCTCAAAATCATTCCTCCTCATAGGGCGTACTCTATTACAAATGCCATTTAGACAGTCTTAAATATAGCAAATCGACATCAACTTTTTTTGTAATTGTACATCCTCCAACATTAAGTCATATCGGACGATGAATGGAATGTGTGAAATGATGCTCAAAGGAGCCCAGAGTCCATAGAGCTTAGATTTACCCGACATTCGTCTTTCAGGATAAGGGAAAACCCCGGAAAAAACCTTATCCAGGTAACTCACCCTGGCCGAGATTCGAACTCGGCCTGCCATCTTGAATATTTACAATTCTTACTGTGGTTCAGTTCACACAATATCGTGATCAAATACTGAATAGTAATATAATACAGTAGAAACTTATTTACTTGGATCAACTGGGATAAGGACCAATACGAATTTACAAAAATATGGGTTATTCAGAAAATGATGGAAAAAGGATAAAAAAACTTATACATCACCAAAATATTTTTAATGGAGTTTAGAAATACAATCGTCACACTTGCATATAATCCAGAAGAATGTACACATTACTTTGCCTGCAGATGGCTGTGTTTTGAATTTCTTCTTTATCAGAGAATTCACATGTCGCCATTCCATGGACAGTCTTTTGGATTCTGGCTCGTAGTGGTGACACCACATCATGTCTGAGGTGACAATGCTATTCATAAAATTGTCACCTTCAGCTTCATATTGATCCAGAAGGTCCTGACATATTTCCATTCGATGATTTTTTTGTTCTTCTGTAAGCATCCGCAGGATTCATCTTGCACAGACTTTGTGATAACTAAGATGTTCCAACATTGTTTCCAAGGTATTACAGCCGACATTCAGGTCTGCACATAATTCTTTAGTCGTTATTCACTGATCAGCACGGATGAGTTGATCAAGACGCTCTTCATTGTGAGGGGTGACAGCTGTGCAGAGTGAACCAGGTCGTGGCTTGTCATGCACTTCCTTTTCACCACCTTTAAAATGGCATACCCATCACCTAACATTGCTTATATTTATTGTTTCATTTCCATACACCTTTAGCAAGCATCGTTGGATTTCAATTTCTGTAGTGAGAAATTCAATCACACATCTCTGTTTTATACGCACGTCTATCAGACTCCATTTTGGAACACTCCTCTGCTGGCGCCAACTACCTCAGAACAACAGAACCACCTGCAAATGAAAGAGGAAGATTCAAGCATTACCACTAAACTAATGACCTTTGGCTTGGACATCCGAAATCAACACAAAAAATAGGAGGCATTATTTTCAGAACGACCCTTGTATATCATATATGAAATTTTTGGGAGTATGGTTTGACAAACAATTTTTATATTTTCTTTTCTTTTAATGTTAATAGCATTACTGTTTGGGATTCAAATATTTTATACTTTCAGATATTTTTAAATATTAAAAGCAGAAGCATTATTAACAGTGAAGTATTCTTAACTTTATCCCGGTTTTTGGTTATGAATATATATATATATATATATATATATATTCTTTTTTTTTTTTTTCATAACCAAAAACTGGGATAAATTTATACATTTTGAAATCCCGGTATTAAATGATTATTAAAACTTAGTGCCCCTAACACCAAATGGCAGAGGGATCAGAGCACCGTAGTAGTGGAGGAAGAGGAATGTTCATTTAGTCACCAAACAGCTGAGGATGAGATCGAATGATCTTGAAAACGTTTTGATTATACATAAACATAGTAAGTGAAATTGAGTGTAAACATAGAGTGACTCGATGTGTGTTTGGAGGAATTTAGTAACAGTGACGTCAAAATTAATATAAAAATTATTTGTGGTTGGTTTATTGACACTCGTCACTTACTTTTTCATATATTTATGAGAGACTAGTTTCAAAGGCCCTGGCCTCCATTTTCAATCTCTTCCCAACTGGCAACTGATGTTATCTGCTCTCTCTGGTGGTGGAACTATGAACTTTTTTGTCAAATTATCTGCTGGCGGGATTTCAAAGTTCATTACGCGATCCTTATTTTTCCAGATGAATATGTTCTCCCATGTTGTCAATCTATTTTGGTTTATCACTCCTTTTAATAATTTTGGATTTGGATCAATGTCATGGTTTTCATTCCAAAAATGAAATGCTACTGCTGACTTGTCTTCTTGTTTCAATCTGATGTTTCTAAAGTGTTCTTTGACTCTGGTTTTTAAATTTCTTTTTGTTTGACCTATGTAGCATTTTTCACAATTCTTGCAATTTATTTGGTATATTCCAGATTTGTTACCTGAAGGAATTTCATCTTTTGTTTTTGAATTTAGTAATTTTAAAATTGAGTATCTATTAGTAGGTGCCAAGATGATATTTTGTTCCTTGAATATCTTTTTAAATTTATTAAATGTTTTTGGATGATATGTGAATGAACTGAATATGCTGTTGCTTTCTTTTTCTTTAATAAATGTGGTTGTTTCCTTAATGGTTTTCTTTAGTTTAGATTTTCTAATTTTCTTCAACACCAAACTTTTGTTGTATCCGTTTTCTTCTGCTATGTGTATTATTGCTTTTTGTTCCTTGAAATATTCTTCTTTTTCCATGGGTATGTTGACTAGTCTGTGTGTAAGGCTGTTTATTATTGCATGTTTATGCGTAATTGGGTTGTGGCTATTATTTTTTATATAATTTTCTGAATGTGTTGGCTTCCTGTAAATTCCAAATTTTATTTTTGTATCATTCCTGATGATATTTAGATCCAAGAAAGGTAATTGTCCATTGATTTCCTTTTCTATTGTGAATTTGATAGTCCTTTCTTGCAGATTGAGTAATTTTAATGCATCATCTAAATGTTTACTTGGTACAATTGCAAAGATGTCGTCAACATATCTATACCAAACCTTGAAGATCAATGGGAAGGACTTTTTAATTTGTGTTTCAAATGCACTCATAAATAAGTTAGCCAAAAAAGGTGAAAGTGGATTGCCCATTGATAGTCCTGATTTCTGCTTGTAGTGTTTTCCATTAAAGCTAAAGAAGTTTTGTTCAATGCATATTTTTGTTAGAGAAATATATTCTTCTGCTTCTATTGCTTCCATATCAATTGTAGCTAGCCATTTTTTTAACACAGTCTGCAATTTTTCTGTTGGTATGCTTGGAAATAAAGATGTGACATCAAATGAAACCAGTCTGTCATTTTTGTCCAAATTTATATCTTTGATTTTTTCTACTAAATCTAAAGAGTTTCTTAAATTTGCACTTTCAAATTTTGGAAAACTATTAAATTTACTTAGTAACCATTTGGCCAAATTATATGTGGGGGCATTTATGCTACTAGTAATAGGTCTCATGCCTTTCCCTGTTTTATGAATTTTTGGCAGCCCATATACTCTTGGTAATGTTGGATTATCTACTTTAATTTTGTGCAATTCTTTTTTGTTGATTATTTTGCTCTCTTTTAGCGTTTTATTTGTGGTTTCAATGCAGTACTTTAATGGATTAGTTTCTACTTTTTGGTAATTACTGTCTTCTAACAAATCTTCCATCCTCTTTGTGTATTCTTCTTTTTCCAGAATTACTAGTTTATTTCCCTTGTCTGCTTTAGTATAAATAACCGGTTTCTTTTTAAGAGCTTTTATGATTTGGTTACTAAAATTCTTTTTCTTTTCATTTTTAATCTCTTCTACTATTTTGGAGCATTTGTTTTTTACTGTGTTTTTACTTTCTTCATTAAGTGTTTGTGTAGCAATTTGGATGTCAGCAATGTAATCTTCAATTTGGTTGGAATAATCTACACATGTCTTTAAACCTAGATTCAGCATATTCAGTTCTGTTTTTGTAAAATTTTGGTTTGATAGGTTTACCACATTGTTTAGATGATCTTTTAGGTTATGTTTGTCTTTTTGATTTATCTTTTTAAAAGTGCCTGCTTTCTGGCATAAATTTTTTAATTTATTCTTTAACTTTGCTGTTTTTGTCTTCATTGGCAAAAAAAATTTATGCCAGAAAGCAGGCACTTTTAAAAAGATAAATCAAAAAGACAAACATAACCTAAAAGATCATCTAAACAATGTGGTAAACCTATCAAACCAAAATTTTACAAAAACAGAACTGAATATGCTGAATCTAGGTTTAAAGACATGTGTAGATTATTCCAACCAAATTGAAGATTACATTGCTGACATCCAAATTGCTACACAAACACTTAATGAAGAAAGTAAAAACACAGTAAAAAACAAATGCTCCAAAATAGTAGAAGAGATTAAAAATGAAAAGAAAAAGAATTTTAGTAACCAAATCATAAAAGCTCTTAAAAAGAAACCGGTTATTTATACTAAAGCAGACAAGGGAAATAAACTAGTAATTCTGGAAAAAGAAGAATACACAAAGAGGATGGAAGATTTGTTAGAAGACAGTAATTACCAAAAAGTAGAAACTAATCCATTAAAGTACTGCATTGAAACCACAAATAAATCGCTAAAAGAGAGCAAAATAATCAACAAAAAAGAATTGCACAAAATTAAAGTAGATAATCCAACATTACCAAGAGTATATGGGCTGCCAAAAATTCATAAAACAGGGAAAGGCATGAGACCTATTACTAGTAGCATAAATGCCCCCACATATAATTTGGCCAAATGGTTACTAAGTAAATTTAATAGTTTTCCAAAATTTGAAAGTGCAAATTTAAGAAACTCTTTAGATTTAGTAGAAAAAATCAAAGATATAAATTTGGACAAAAATGACAGACTGGTTTCATTTGATGTCACATCTTTATTTCCAAGCATACCAACAGAAAAATTGCAGACTGTGTTAAAAAAATGGCTAGCTACAATTGATATGGAAGCAATAGAAGCAGAAGAATATATTTCTCTAACAAAAATATGCATTGAACAAAACTTCTTTAGCTTTAATGGAAAACACTACAAGCAGAAATCAGGACTATCAATGGGCAATCCACTTTCACCTTTTTTGGCTAACTTATTTATGAGTGCATTTGAAACACAAATTAAAAAGTCCTTCCCATTGATCTTCAAGGTTTGGTATAGATATGTTGACGACATCTTTGCAATTGTACCAAGTAAACATTTAGATGATGCATTAAAATTACTCAATCTGCAAGAAAGGACTATCAAATTCACAATAGAAAAGGAAATCAATGGACAATTACCTTTCTTGGATCTAAATATCATCAGGAATGATACAAAAATAAAATTTGGAATTTACAGGAAGCCAACACATTCAGAAAATTATATAAAAAATAATAGCCACAACCCAATTACGCATAAACATGCAATAATAAACAGCCTTACACACAGACTAGTCAACATACCCATGGAAAAAGAAGAATATTTCAAGGAACAAAAAGCAATAATACACATAGCAGAAGAAAACGGATACAACAAAAGTTTGGTGTTGAAGAAAATTAGAAAATCTAAACTAAAGAAAACCATTAAGGAAACAACCACATTTATTAAAGAAAAAGAAAGCAACAGCATATTCAGTTCATTCACATATCATCCAAAAACATTTAATAAATTTAAAAAGATATTCAAGGAACAAAATATCATCTTGGCACCTACTAATAGATACTCAATTTTAAAATTACTAAATTCAAAAACAAAAGATGAAATTCCTTCAGGTAACAAATCTGGAATATACCAAATAAATTGCAAGAATTGTGAAAAATGCTACATAGGTCAAACAAAAAGAAATTTAAAAACCAGAGTCAAAGAACACTTTAGAAACATCAGATTGAAACAAGAAGACAAGTCAGCAGTAGCATTTCATTTTTGGAATGAAAACCATGACATTGATCCAAATCCAAAATTATTAAAAGGAGTGATAAACCAAAATAGATTGACAACATGGGAGAACATATTCATCTGGAAAAATAAGGATCGCGTAATGAACTTTGAAATCCCGCCAGCAGATAATTTGACAAAAAAGTTCATAGTTCCACCACCAGAGAGAGCAGATAACATCAGTTGCCAGTTGGGAAGAGATTGAAAATGGAGGCCAGGGCCTTTGAAACTAGTCTCTCATAAATATATGAAAAAGTAAGTGACGAGTGTCAATAAACCAACCACAAATAATTTTTATATAGAGTGACTCATTAATCAAACTCAAAAATTTCAGATATTTGTTTGTAATTTTCGTACTTGTAAACTAAATGAAGACAACATCTTGTATAAGATTACAATAGTGAATAAAATTATAAAAAAAGTGATGAAGAGGCCTGTAAGCAATTCTAAATAGCCTTTCATACTCCGTATAGAGGTGCATTCAAGTTATAACATGCCTGTCTCGGTAGCATAGATGGTAGCATGTCTGCCTCACGTTCAAGAGGTCCCGAGTTCAAATCTTGTTTAGGGTGAGTTACCTGCATAAGGTTTTTCCGGTGTTTCCCTTATCCTGAAAGATGAATATCGGGTAGCTCTAAGCTCCATGTACCCCGGACTAATTTGAGCATTATTTCACCCATTCCATTCATCGTCCAATATTGGAGGATGTAAAATTACAACAAAAAAAATTATAACATCTCCTATTTCTTTTTCAGGACTGGAACCAGATAGGAACTTCTGGTTCTTTTTAAAATACACATGTACTCTTTGTGAATGTGTGACAGAGATGGCAGCTCTGTACAGTGCAAGAACTCTAGTGGCGACAAGAGTTAGGACTGTTTTTGATACTTAAAATGGCAACATTTTTATTGCAAGAACAGCGTGTGATCATTCGTTTTCTCCATTTTCGTGATGTGACACTTATTGAAATTTATCGCCAGTTGAGTGAGGCATGTGGTGATGGTACCATGGATGTGTCTAATGTGCGTTCCTGGGTGCGACAGTTCAATGAAGGCAGAACATTGTGTGTCAACAAACCAAGACAGACAGGGCCAGATGACATGATCCAGCGAGTAGAGAACGTTGTTTTGAAGGATCGCCGATTGAGCATTTTTAGATCTTCATGCAGGATTGTGTGTACAGATCCCATGGAAATGCCAATTTTGGAGGCAATGTCTGCAACTGTCTTGGTTTGTTGTCACACAATGTTCTGTCTTCATCGAACTGTCGTACCCAGGAACGTACATTAGACACATCCATGGTACCATCACCACATGCCTCACTCAACTGGCGATGAATTTCAGTAGGTGTCATACCACAAAAATGGAGAAAATGAATGATTACACGCTGTTCTTGCAATGAAAAGTCACCATTTTAAGTATCAAAAACAGTCCTTACTCTCGTCGTTGCCACTAGAGTTCTATGCACTGTACAGTGCTCCCATCTCTGCCACGCATTCACAAAGAGTCCACGTGTATTTAGAAAAAGACCAGAAGTTCCTGTCTGGTCCCAGTCCTGAAAAAAAATAGGTGTTATAACTTGAACGCACCTTGTAAAATGAAATGCTTGACAACTATAGCAGTTAAAGCACACTTCATTCATTACTTATTTCACACATTAAAGCAATTCTACTCTGTGATTTTAAGATTTCTGCAAGCTGTGTGACACATCATCCAATGCAACGTCATCTGGTTTTAGCTGGAGGAGAGGATGGTTGCGTTACTGCTTGGGATTTGCGCAACAGTACATATCCAGTTACAGTTTTGAAAGCTCATTCAGATACAGGTAAAGAATATGTGTGAAATTATTTTTGAATAGGTTCTGGCTGAACTATTATACATGGTCAGACAAAAAATGAGTTAAAGAAGTGAAAAATTATGATGTAAACACTTTCGTTGATGTGGTATGAAATTGATGTGGTCCTTGCGAGACCCTGTAGCCTGCCGTCCCAGGACTTTGTTTTATGGGAAAATAATGGTATAAATAAATAAAGCCATTCTTATGATACAATGAAGCACAATATTAATATAATTTTGAGTCGAACTAGTACTCAACGTCCCATACATTGCTAGTGTTAACTAAGAACATATTTTGTTAGGACCTTCCTAACATCCTCAGCTAATGTTGACTATTGAATGTTTGGTGAACTCCTTGGAGGTGATAGGGACGTCTCTGTTGGTATCTTAATGAACTTGAAGTTTGTGTTCTCTTGAAAGGAGGTGTTGAAATTAAACAGTTTTCCTTCATATTTCTTTATGAATTCCTTTTCCCACGTGATTAATGCAGTTGGACCCTGAGCTCCATCTCTATTGTCTTTTGAATTTATTAATTTTCTTTTTGACAATCAACTCTGAATCCATTGTATTCTGTAATGTGAATTATATGATTGTACTCTTTGATATATTCCATCTTGTTTAAAGGTACATTAACCAGCCTGTAAGTTAAACTGTTCATAACATCATGCTTGTGTTAACTTGGGTTATATCCATCCGAATTTATGAAATTTTCTGTGTGCATTTCTTACCTATATATGCCAAATTCTATTATGTGTTTCAAATGGGAAGAGTTCTCGCCTCTAGCGAATCAGATGCATTAGCGCATTGTCAGCTCGTTACCCCCACACTTTTTATATTTCCCTCTCTCTCGCACTTGGAAGTGTTGTTGGCGCTGGACGTTAGGGAACACAAACTGAATTTTCCAAAGTTTTATAATAATGCAGTTGTTGAAATCACAACTGCAACATGAATATTCGTATATTACGCAAATGATTTAAATATTTAGTTTAAAATTAATTATAGTTTATGAATTATTTATTTTTCTAATCCAACGAAAATACCAGCGGTGCATCCCTATAGCTGTGAATGTTACTTAGGTTAAGAGATAATTTGTCATTGTCATTGTCTTTTTTGTCCAAGTACTGCAAATTTATGATAGGTTCCAAAATCTCGTTACGTACTGTTTATTTCCAAAAGTCGTCTTGTAATTTATCTGATGTCTCACACAGTTTTCCCAGTCTTGTTGTATTCCTTGTCAATTTCTTTGTGAATAAGGTTCATCAGTCAGTTTAAAAATATTATTTCTGTTTGCAACATAATTTGAGCCCACATTAACTCAATTGCCAGTAGTAAGGGGGAAGGTGGATTGTATCTCATTGATCCAGCTGATACACTTTTTCACGAAAGAGTAACTGAATAATGCTGCTTTGAACTCTTTAGAGTAAATAGAGATTACAAACCATTCATAAATAAAGATATAATGTGACAGGACATGTTCTGCCAGACCAGCAGTAATGTATCGTTTCCTCTCATCGAATTTAACAAACACCTTGGCTTATTCAAAGTACATATTTCTTTTATTATGTCATGTCAAATGTTCACGTTTAAGTTCTGAGTAATTTCAAATATACGTTCACGCATACATGCCAACCAATAATGATATTCATTACAGTGCTTATGTCGCAATGCATTGTTATAATATAATAGTTCTTTATTTGTATTAAGAGAACTATTTGAGCTAAAAATATGGGGTTTTTACGGTTTGTTAAATACATTACTCTCTCCTTCCTCATGGATCAGTTTTAGCAAAATCTGAATATTTGTCTTAGCACAAATAGTATTTATTTGAGATTGATTAGTTTGGTGCTCGTCACACACCACATAGGGGGAATGCAGGACGACAACACCGCAGTACTCCGATTAGTTGCTCACCTAGTAGCGCCCAAGGACAAACACCTTCCCATTTGAAACACATAATAGTTTTGTATGTTTTCTGGTTAGTTTCAATTCTAAGAAAGGGATTTCATTGTTTGTGTCTTTTATGTTCCAATAGTGTTCCTTTGCTCTTGTTTCTAAATTTCTTTTGTTTTTTCCAATATAAATTTGACACATTCAAGCAGTCAATTTGATATATACCAGATTTTTCGTTAGATGGAATGGCATCTTTGATGTTTGAGCAAATTAGGTTTTTAAGGTTTGAAGACCTTTTTGAATTTATCAAAGGCCCATGGATGGTAAGTGAATTATTTGAAAACCATATTAGTTTCTGTGGCTAAGAGGGTTGTGGTTTCCTTTATTAGCTTCTTTTTTGCTAAGTTCACTTTTTTGTCTACTAATGATTTGGGAAAGTCATTTTGTTCTATTCTGTTTTGTATTCTTCTGCTGTGAGAAGGATGTTGACCAGTCTGTTTGTTAAACTATTGAAGATTGCCTGTTTGTGGGATCTTGGGTTGTAGCCATTAGCTTTTGTCTGTCTGTGTGGGTTTTCTGTAAATGTCAAAGTTTATTCTGTTTTTATTTCTCATTATTTTTAGATCCAAAAATGGTAAATGCTCCTCTTTTTCTATTTCTACAGTGAACTTGGTGCTTTTTTCTTGGATGTTTAAACGTTTTAGTGCATCACTGATGTGTTTTTTTGGTACTATTGCAAATATGGCATGTACATATCGTCAGAGTTTGAACATCCAAGGGAAACCTTTGGTGATCCTTATTTCTAATGCACTCATGTACAGATCGGCCAGGAAGGGTGATAGGGGATTGCCCATTGCTAAACCTGAAGTTTGATGGAAATATTTTGTTTGAAACTGGAAGAAATGTTCTATACATAATTTGGTTAGTTCAATGTAATCTGAAATTTCAGGTGATGACAGTTTCTTCCACTACACAAATAAAAATATTTAGTAAATATTCTCCACTTAACTTAAGAAGCCGATGACAATACTTCTATTATGTTTTTGCGAAATTAATTTCATGGACATTTGCCCACATCTTCAGTCAACAAATGTCAATAAAATTAATTTCGCAAAAACATAATAGAAGTGTTGTCATCGGCTTCTTAAGTTAAGTGGAGAATATTTACTAAATATTTTTATTTGTGTAGTGTTTGTTACTCCACTGTAAATAGCTTCATTTTCTGTGTAATCAGTACTTTCTTCCAGTTTCAAACCTTTTCATTTCAAGTCTTTTCTTAGATATTCCACGTTTTAAAAAGAGTTACATGTTTGAAATGATAAAATTTATAATTTAAGCATGAATAATTAGTAGATTTAAGTGCACTAGAATAATGCATATGTAAATGTTTTCAGTAAGTGAGTTGAAATTCCATCCCGACCGTCCGGAGCATTTGTTCACATGTTCAACCAATGGTGAAATTTGGCATTGGGATACAAGCTCCATATCACAGCCTACTGTCTTTGGTTCCATTCAGCCAGGTAATTTAGTTTGTGCTTTAAAGACAATAAATGAGTTTATGTGTGTTACTCTCTTATAAGCTTTAGACTTCTTCATAATAATTGAGAAAAGAAACAAGATCAAGAAAGACTGTCATTGCTAGCTTCCAAATCCAATGATCCTGGGTTCAATTCCCAGTTGCAGGATGGGAATTTTTCTCTAGCAAGAATTGTTACCTTCCTCCCTAAAGTTTGAAAGTATGAGAGTGTAAATGTCTGTCAGTTTACTGTTTATAAAGAAAGCTCTGTGTAAGGAAACCCAACAAGTGAACATATGAGGGCAGATCAAATATGAATGGGAATTTTAATATAATGCTGCTGTTTATAATAATTTTGAGGAGAGACTTTATCTGTATGTTGGTGAGGGTATCTCGAGAGGAGGTATTGCGGGTGCATTGCATGGCGGAGAACGGGGCTGCATCAGAATGCCATGCATGAGCAAGAGGTGCATACATCTGTTGCATAATGCATCATCATCAGATTTCTTGTAATAAAGGGCACCAAACCATCAGAAAATTTGATACAGCTCCACACGCACTTTGGGGAAGAAACACTTTCGAGGACTGGATTGTATGAGTGGGCTAAACTTTTGTGGCAGGAAGAGAAGTTGTAGAAAATAAACCTCATAGGAGGAAATTGTGGACAACATTACTGCAGACAACATTGTTGCCATTCGTGACATTATTGAATATTGGCGCATAAAATTATCCGAAATTGTTTTTTCCCTAAGAATAAGTTTATGGAAGTGTTCAAACAATCATCCGAAATGATGTTCATTACAGAAAATTTTCTGCCAGGTAGGTTCCTCGTCCCTCAACCAGGAACAAAAAACGCTACGTCAGGAAGTTTGTCAGAGGCACCTGCATCGCTACGAGGAGGAGGGAGAACATTTCTTGTATCACATAGTGATTTGTGATGAAACATGGGTGCATCATTACACCCCAGAGTGAAAGCAAGCAAGCATGCATGGAGTGGCAGCGGGGAGATGAAGCAGGTCTGGTCAAGGTCAGAACACACCCATGTGATGGAAGGGTGCTTGCAGCCATTTTCTGGGACTCTGTAGGCACTTTGCTGGTGGATTTTCTTCACGAACAAAGGACAATTAATGCAACTTATACTGTCACATTGTAGATGAATCTAAAGCTGCATATAGCGACAACCGATCTGAAATGCTATTCTTCTCCATGACAATGCGAGGCCACATACTTCCACTTTAACACAGGATAAAGTGGAGAAAATGCATTGGACACCTCTGGAACATACACCTTACAGTCCAGATTTATTGCCACTCAAACAAGACTTAGCAGGACAGCACTTTGATGATGATGCAAGTGGAGAAGAGTTCTTGTGCAATTGCTTCCGCATGCATCCTTCTTCTTTCTATAAGGATGGCATCAACAACTTGCCAATCCAATGGAGAAAATGTGTATCGAAGACAGGACACTATGCAGAAAAGTAATCTGTATATGAGCATGTTTGTTTATTGATAAAAACAATTTTAAAAAATAATTCCCATTTATATTTGATCTGCCCTTGTAATTTCTGATGTGCAATTGTTCCAAAGGAAAAGCTACCAACATGACCTTAATTTTTAAGGTGCAGAACTTAAAAAAAGAAGTTAAAATGCAAATTTGGAAATTTATTTACAATTGCTTACAGGCACATCCTCTCTTAGCAGAATGCACTAATACTAGTACACCCTGCAGGTGCAAGATAGCAGTTATCAAGGACAGTGCTTATTTGTTAAGTAAAGTCATGAACAAGATTTTAGTTAATTGATGGAAATTAATCATTTCTTCATACTAGCCATATATAGGGTAAGGTTTTTGATAGATTGAGTCAACATGAAAAATTCAATGCCATGGCCGGGATTTGAACCACGGAACTCCTGATTTCCGTCTAGTCGCTCTAACCCATTGAGCTACCATGGCCAACTTGCCATCATGACATTAATTTCTCCATTTGACTTGTATATTTCCCCAGTAGACCACTAGGGGCTCTCGTATTCGAGATACACCGTTTGTGGCGACTTATTATCGTAAGTACTTGAGTCCCAGACTTCATCATTTAACTCTTATTGTTTAAGTTAATTGATGGAAATTAATCATTTCTTCATGAACCTTGGATCTCCTGGTTTCCATCCAATCAAATATACAAGTCAAATGGAGAATTTAATGTCATGATGGCAAGTTCGCCATGATAGCTCAATGGGTTAGAGCGACTGGATGGAAACTAGGAGATCCGTGGTTCAAATCCTGGCCGTGGCATTGAATTTTTCATGTTGACTCTATCATGAACAAAATGTTTGTTAACGATGTCAATTACTAGGATCATATCAGTACTATTGGTGTGCCAGAATTTTGTCCAGTTATGAATGGAAGTAGCTAGAAATAATAGTGATGAATTAAGACGTAATTTACTTAATATGAGTCAGTACTAGTAACACTAACATAACTTTTTTTAATCTCTGTTAACATGTTCTGAAGATGTGTTCCCATCTTCAGAACATGTTCGGCTGACTCATGTGGTTTCTATTGTGGTTGTCTATAATGGCAGCCTCATGTGGTATTTGGTGGCAATAAATCAAAATTCATTAATTGTCGTTTGTGTCTCAAAATGAAGATCTTTTCCCATGTGTCCAATTCTGCTGCATGACTGGTCGGTTTGATTAGTGTTATGTTGGACATATGGGAAAAGTTCTTTATTTTGAAACACAAATGACAGTTAAGGTATTTTGTTTTACTGCCACCAAGTACTCTCTGGAAGTGCATTTCATTGCCACATGATACCGCCATCATAGACAACCACCACAACAGAAACATCATTGGTCAGTCGGATATGTTCTGAAGATGGGAACACATGTTCCCAAAACATGTTAATAGAGATTAAAAAAAGTAATGTTAGTGTTACTAAATCTTGTCTCAACCTTAAAAGACAGTATGGAAGTAAATGGGATATATCTCTAACACACAGAAATTCTTAATAGCTTCGTTCATTTTTACACTCGCATTGTTGCCACTTGCTAATAACATGGTATAAACAATTAATTGTACTAATTTACAGCTTTGAACACAGTCTTATGCAGAATATTTTCTCTGGCAGATGTTATTACAGTCATTTTGTGTTTCTATGGGCCCAAATTTTTTGAAAATGCTTGTTTTTCGGCAAAAGTCTGATATTTGCTATTTGTATGTTCATCATGCATTAACTATAAAGCTTACCGCTACAATACCACAACCTTTTCTTAGGTAGAGAAGGCTACTGTGCTCCTACCTGCCAATTTGAATTCTCCATCTTAAATCAGATGAGTTATAATTTTTTACATTAAGTAATTTCAGAAAATTTTATATATATGCACTAGAAAATGTAGGCAGTGAGAAACTTATTTGTTATTGGCTTTACATCCGGGGTCAAAGCGAGAGAAATGTAAAGGAGGGTTGAAGGCAATTTTTAAAAGAAACCGCAATCCTGTAACTTCTTGCATTCGCCATATGTGTCAAATAAACAAAAAGACATTAATCTCCTATTCGAAGAAATGTCGACATGCAAGGCAGGCACCATCCTGGCAATGAGCAGGCAATGTGATGCAGTAAGCTCTTCTGCACATTTGCAAGAAGAGCTCCTATGACTATGTTTATAACTTGTGAAAGATTGTGAAGTATTACATGAAGCTGTTTGACAGTTCTGAGCTAGTAAATACTTACAGGAGTTATGCAAGGGTAGGCTTAGAAGAAACGAAATATTGGTAAGCTAAGAAGTAAAGGACCGTACATTACTATTGAATGTCTTATGGTATTTTTCAAGTAAAGGCAATGAAAGAAACAGCTAAGGCTACCGGGTGTTCAGAAACATTAGTATATAGAATAAAAAAAGAACGAATGAAAGGTCCCCTATGAACTCCATAAAAAAAAAGGGCGGGGAAAGAAAAGAATGCTAGGTTAACACAATATGGTGGAATAGTGCAAAGTAGAGTGCAGCGCATTACTCATTCTTTGCTGCTTGAAAACATTCCATCCACGCTGAATCTAGTTTTGGCAAGGTTCTCAAGGGCCACTTTGAATCGTTTCCTACACAATTTGGGGTTCAAATTTGAAAGAAGGGGTAACAAGTGTACACTAATGCAAAGAGAATATCTCAGATTTGTCGTCGAGGCTAATGGACTAATGAAATGGAAGGAATTGCACCCTCATCAATGACAGTGAAGAATCATAAAAGTAACCGACATATTTAAGGCATATTTAAAGCCTTTATCTTGCATGCTTCCATTTGGTTTGTTGTAATATATATTTTTGTCTGCAAAATCATGTTTTGAACTACTAAGGTAACAAGTAAAAGGAGGAGTGAAAATTAAAATGCATGCATTCAGAAATTGAATCTCTTAAAGTAGAATTTAATAGTAGTGTAGGTAGTTCCGTATCGATGATGTATTGTTTACAATACAGTATCAAACCGGCAGACCGGTCACTGCTGTCGATAAAGTAGCGATTGTATGTATAGTACAGTACACGCAAGATAAGTTGAGCGCTGGATTTACAGTATGGTGTGGGCAGAGGGGAAGAAGCGAGAGCTAACACTCTTTTGTTTCTGCAGTATGGTCAACCTTGAAAAACAGTTCAGCAAAATAGCGTGTAAGATAAGTGAAGATATCCCAAGTAACATTATATTCTCTGAAAACATTCCTTAGTTTTGCCCACGCCAGCTCAATTGCATTCAGATCACAGTTATATGGAGGTAGACGAATTATGTGTCCCCTTTCGAGAGCCATAATATCGACAAATGTTCATACAAATATAAATCATTATTAAGTAAATGCTGATGTACATTATCACCACACTCGTAACAAGGATAAACTGGCAATTCGAGTGCACCAAATGAGCCTTTATGAAGGAAGCTTTAACTACAAAGGGATAATGTTATATAATAAACTTCCAAATTCATTTAAACAAGCTGCATCATTAAAACACTTTAAGAATAAGGTTAAGAAATTTTTGCGTGCTCACTGTTTTTATATGGTTAATGAATTTTTAGAACTATAACCATGTAAATGAGCACTGGGAGCATAGTACATTCACAAACCTGTAATATTTATACTATGACATTTCTTGTAGCAAATTAGTCTATGCAAATATCACATAAAACCATAGAAAAGCTGCTTACTGTGTATATTGTATGTAATAAATTTGATTTTATGTATATACTGTATTTATACATTTTGACGTGTCTCATAACATGTATATGTTGCCAAGGACAAACTAAAATTCTAATTCTGACATACGAGCGTTGTAAACTGGTTAGCTAATTAACCTCGAAATTGATCAAAACGAAATATGGCAGACATGATAAAGCTTAGCATATTAGCCACTAGATGTCAGTGTATAGCGCATTTCAAATTTCAAAGTTGTCATCTATGTTTACGGAGTTAAACGAAATTTACCAAATAGGACTTGGAACCCGATTGCTCTTCTTATCGCTCGCATATAGTACATGTGGCAACAGGCTCACCTTAAATCAGTTACAAGATGTTAAGACTATTTTTAACACAGGTTGATGAGACTGATCTTAAACATCACTTAGTATAAATTCTTGTATCCATCATCAGTAGAATGATATCATTTAGCAAATGAATTATAGTAGTTTTGACCATAGTACTGACTAATGCATTACATTTTGTTACAGAAGTTGTTCCTATGGAAGAAAACCCTTGGCTGAATACTGATGCAACAAAACATCGAATGGAAGTACACACATTGATGCCTCAGTTGCACAAACCTATCAACTCTCTGGACGTTAATAAGAACCGAGTTGTGTGTGGCTGTGACAATGAAGCTATTTATGTTTTCAAGAATGTTATTTTGTAATGTTACATTGTAATTGACCATATATATCTTAATACAAGACGTTAACTTGAAATATGTTCTGTATTTAAAATGATCAACTGAAGTTAGTATAACAAATCTGGGTCAACAACCCTTCAAGTTATTATTTCTTTTCACTGTTTCAAACTTGTAAACCTAAATCTACATGATGTTAGTTTTTTCCAAGGCTGTCTTGCATCCATGATATAGATCTTTTAATTAGCATGCCTTAGAAAGTAAATTTTAAATTTTGGAGGTATATCAGTCTGATTTTGTGCATTTCATTTTGTGGTGTGAAGTTAATTGGCTAAGGTGGTCTCATCTGTTGCCTGCATTTTGGAGGTCCAGGTTCAATTCCCATGGTCGACCTGCCGGACACATGGGTATTTTTAAGCTTTTTCATGGATCACCAGGCGAATGTTGAGTAGGTTAATCATATCCCCCAAATTTTATATTGCTCCATTTTATCTCCATTATCATTTCTCATCATCTCTCATCTGGTGATCTCTTTCAGGGTAGAAGTGTCGCAGTGTTTTGGAGTCTCAGCGGTGCATGGCAGGATGATATGCCCCTGGTAAATACTTCCTGCTCCAGTAGGGCAGTCTGTAGTCTCCGGTCAGCATGGTGGTGACCTATAACGATTATAGCCGTTCTGTAGTTTATAACTCAACTAGTCCGAATTTCGGTGTCGCAGCTTCAAAGTTCTGTTAGGTAGAATTTTATGCACCATTAAATATTGCATTATTTTGTGATTAGGCAGCGCAGGAACCACTGGTGTGCGAACCTCAGAAGTTGTTATTGGGACGCACCGGCCATGAAAACAAAAACATTACTACTTGCTCTTTATCAGTGACCCTAGTCTACCTTTCAGGTAATGGGGCAAAGGACAGTTACTTGTGAAAAAGTCGACTAATAACTCGGACAGTTGAAGGTTGCTCTTCCGTGTAAAACTACACATTCTGTCCTAACAGGGACGATTTTGCGCATACTTAGATAGCAAATCCAAGCAATATGAAGCGCTATACAAATGCCGAAATGACGGATATGGTTTTGATGTAGGGAAGAGCTGTAGGGAGTTCAATGAACGTACGATTAATTTAGTTTCATTAAAAATATGAATTATAAAATTTGTTACATTAATGATAATATTTATTTGTTTAACTTCAGAGCCTTTTGTTATGATCTTAATTGTACAATACTTTCAACCACTTACTGTAAATATCAACAGCTTCCTTTTCAGTTACAAATGTTTTATTTAATATTATCAAACATGTGAAATAAAATGCTCGTCTCATTGTATAAGCCATTTAGTCTTGGTTAATTTATCTACAATTCTTTGATGTGGTTTTCTGTTCTGTTTATCATTTAATGCTTCCATCCTCAACCTCACTAACATTAACTTCCCTCTAAAAGGTATAAGTTGCATATGTCCACCAGCTTATTTGCCATCATGGACTGCTATAACATAATTTTGGAACACGTTAAACACTCATAAGCAATAATTAAGCAATAGCTTCTTTATTGCAGTTCATAAGCCAAAGAAATTCTTAATAGTAGCAAGCAAGCTCCTGCGGAGTATGCCGGTATGTTTACAAACAGCTACAGCACGTGGCACGGCATGTGACCTATACCTGCGAACTCAGACAGTGTGAGGCACGTCATTGTTCCTGTAACTGTCTAATCCACACTCATTCTAGAGCATTTTTATGCGGCTCCTTTGGCGGTAAAAGCTGTGTTCTATGTGTCACATAGAAGCTGAGCAACTACTTCTATATGTTTGTTCAGTGTCGTTTTGAAACATCCTGTATATGTAGATACTTTTAATTTTATTATTTACTGGCTCATCCATTCTTTTTAAGAATACTACATGCCAATGGTAGATGATAGGAAGGTGATAATGGAACAATTGGTGGAATGGGAAACCAGAGATTCTGGAAAAAACCTGCTCCTGTGCTTTGTTGTCCATCACAAATCTCACATGCAGGTCAAATCTCTTGGTGAGAATCTTAAAAATAAGGGGGAAAAAAGTACCATAACATGTTTGAGGCTAGTTTCCTCTGTATCAACTGAACATTGACTGAACTTATTTGGTGATGCTGATTCTTCTGTAGACTGCTCTGGCGGTGATTCTAAGAATCACCATTGTCAACAGAAATGATGGACAATTTTGTATTTATTGAATTTTCTGTTTAATTCCGGTGTCATTGAGTAATCAAATTAGTAGCTTGTTTATTCTCCTAGGAGCTTAAGGCAAAACCCATGTTTTCTGTAGAATGTGGTTGAAATTAATGAAGCCTGTGATAATTTCTTTAATTTGAATAAAGCATAATCTAAATCCAATGTAGTTATAATATACCAAACAATATACTCGATCACAATAACATGAATAAATATATATATATATATATATCAGTGAGGAACATTTAAAAAATACTGTTTATAATTAACATTTACAAGGCGTGTCTTTAAAATAAAGTCTCCAATTTTATTTAATATATAAAACATGTTTATTGTCAATGAATGTTACATTGATGGAAAGACGGAACTTACAGCTATTTTTCAACGTAATCACCATTGCGATCGATGCACTTTTGTATGCGCTGTGACAGTTTTTGTATACCATTGTCATAGCACTCTCCCGCCAAGTTGCGCAGGTGTCGCTCAACCTCGTTTTTTAAATCAACGTCGGTCTGGAAATGTGTTCCACCCAGGTGTGACTTCAACTCAGGAAACAGATGATAATTACTAGGTGCTAAGTCTGGACTGTAGGGGGATGGGTGAGGATGTCCCATCCGAACTGGGCCAGGTGATCAGCCTAGCGATAATGCAAATGTTCGGTGAAAATCTTGTCAGTTGTAGTCTTACTGACTTCACGAATAAGTTCGCACAGCTCACGAACTGTCACACTCCAGTCTTTAAGCATTTCTTGCTCCAGTTTTGCAATTGTTTCGGCTGAAACCGAAGGCCAACCAGAACGCTGTTTGCCATGGACGTCTGTACATCCGTCGTTGAACTCTCTGACCCACTTTTGCGCATTTTTGACGTTCATACGCTGTGGCCTATAGACTTTGCATAACTGATGATGAATTTCAGTGGGGGTAGTGCCCTCAGCACTCAAAAAAACGGATCACTGCATGCAACCTGCACTTGGCAGGGTAAGTGAGAGGAAGCTGCCCAGCCAAGATGAATGGGTGCAACGGATTCATTGTGGTGAGGATTTGAAGGGCTACACACCAGTGTTGCCGGATCTCGCGTAATAGCATTCCTCACAGCTCCAGCGCCTTGGAGACCTTATTTTATGGACATGCCTCGTATAATCCATTGGCAAGCATGAAAGCTGCACATTCATGTGTTACATAATGAAACAATCACAACAGCTGAATTCCAAAATTAGGTTCTAGAAAATTGGAATTGTCTTGTATTGGGATAAAATGGTACCTGCTTAGTTTTTATTGGATATTAAAAAAGTTGTTAATAAATTTCTTTAAAAGTCATAACACCTGGTTTTATATTACTGTATAGAGTTAATATGTCCATAAATACCTATTTTCCAGTGCCTGAATACAAATTATTTTTACGTTTAGGGGCCGTCATTTTTACTTTTTGTAATTTAATGTACCCAAACAGATATAGGAAATGCATATATCAATTCCAAATAGCCGCGTTCTACTAAAATGGATTTTAATTGGTGGCTAGGGGAAGTTTACTTCCTCTATCATATATTTATAGATGGAGGAAGTGTTTGTATTTCACTCAAAATTTTGATTTTGAAGTCATTTAGAGGCCCCTGAATCCAATGAAAGACATTTTTAAGAACGAAGTCTGTGGATAGGATGGGATATAATCATACAGAGGGGATTCAGCACTGCGGCCAGTCTTGCTCTATTATGCCTATACCCGCAAGTGGGACATCACTTGGAGGAAGAATGAGGCGAGAGGAGACAGAAGGCAGCTGACCCAAGGAGTCATGACTATGCAGAGGACAGATTCTCTACTATGTGTGTGTCGCTGATGCTCTGAGATCAACAGAGAAGCCATTAAATTTAAAGGGAGTCGATTAATGACACTAAACAACACTTTCAAATTTCCCGGAACATGTTTCAGAGGCTATTTTCCTCCATTGTCAACCGGACATCAACTGGTTCTCAGAGGTCTAGCTGGCAATATTTTGCCGTAGGTCTCCTCTGGTAGTGGTTCGAGGAACTTGCTGAACAAATCTTTCTGGGGAATGTCAAAATTGAATACTTTGTTCCTAGTTTTTGAAATGAAGATTTGTTCCCATGTGGACAGTTCTTGTTTTCCTGATGTATGTTTTAGTAGTTTTGGTTCTGGATTTATGTTGTGGTTTTCTTCCCGAAAATGTGTGGCAAATGCTGATTCTTCTAATTGCTTGTATTTTATGTTCCTAAAGTGTTCCTTTGTTCTTGTTTCTAAATTTCTTTTGGTTTTTCCAATATAAATTTGACTTCCCATAGGGGAGGGGATCCATCGCCTTCAGCTGCTGTGCTGAGAGTGCTGTAGACCCTAGCACTCATGGTGCTTCTGACGTTACTAGAGGAACCTTGGGCCTAACATTCGAGCCCCTCCCTTTGGGAGTTGTTCGGATTAGGTTGGACTCGAGGGGGCAATGGTTCCTGATACCCGTGGAAGATCGGGTAAGTCTCCGGACGGGGTTGAGGGAAGCCATAATATTCCAGCGTACTAGCCAGCATAGCTAGTAGAAGGTGTGCTAGACCACCAGGCAGCCCCACCGAGGTCATATCGGTAGCCTTCCCATTTTGGAGTTGGCGTGCGTAAGTGGCATATCCACTTCCATCCTGTCTTGTGTCCACCGGACCACCACCACCTCTTTTCTCGCGGGGACCACCACGTCTTCCTTCAAGTTGACCCTGCAGATTCCAAGGCGCTCATCGGGTTGCCGGAGTATGACCTCTTCTCCATTGAGCTGCAGGACCTTCCTGCCGACGTCGACCATCACCTCGTGGCTCCTGAGGGCATCCAGTCCCAGTATCACCTCAGCCACCTCCGCGACGAACACCCACAGACTCACGGCACTCCAATCCAAAGTCAACTGCAGCAGTGCCTCCCTCTCCACGGTCAAAGTTTTGCCCGATACCGTCATTAGCTGGTATAATCGGCTTAGTTTCCTTGATGGCAAACCCTTGGTCACATCAGGTCTGATGATGGTCACGGCTGCCCTGGTGTCTACGAGTATGCGGCACGTCTTCCCTCTGACCCAACCGTCCGCGTTAAGGCTGTCATCCTTACTTGGCTGATGGCGCGCAGTGTCACTCGAGGGGATGGTGGTGATGGCGCCGACGTGCTCCTTGCCACGCCGGTCCTTACTCGTTTCTCCGGCTGCTCTTCCTGGTGTCAGTCATCTTCGCGGTCATCGTCGCGCCCAAGTTGCTATTTGCAGCTTCCGTCTTCGTTGTTAATTCGATCTTCATTTCTTCCATCTTCTTGGTGATGTTGTCATCCCGCTTCCTGTCACCAATTGTAACTTTGTGGGTTCGTAGAATTAAAAGGTCGAGTTGCAGAAATTAAAAATCTCCTTTAGAAATACTCTTATAGATTACAGCAGCATTACGTTACATACACCATCAGTCTACCAAGGTCGTTCACAATAACAAACAGTGACAGCAGATTACATCCTTAGCTCTCGTTACAACACCACAGCTGGCTATCTCTCATTTCACAACACTGTTTCACACTCACTCTTTGGGAGCCGTCACGTCTTTTAATACCTATTTCGTAAATTCAAGATGTTTCTGGACCAAACAGGAATCGAATGTTCTATCACCTTCCAGAAGCGTAACCCTATCAGTATTTTATCTCGCGCTATCATTATTTCTTCCGGCATACTCCTTATCTCCAGGCTTTTTATGTACACAAGCCCCGCTATCGCGATCAGGTTCATGACACTATGCTCTTGTTAGTACTACCAAACTCTGAAAATAAAACAAATTTAAAAACAGATTTAAGAGTTTGGTATAACTTTAGTTCCTCAAAATAAATATAGTATTAAAAGTTCATTGCATTTCTCTATAAAAGATAAAGTTCCTAATAATAAAAAATCTTGTATTTATCAGCTTAATTGTTTCGATTGTGATAAAGTTTATATTGGAAAGATGAAACGTAATTTAGAAATCAGAATAAAAGAACGTTTTCGTAATATTAAGTGTAAACAAACTGATAAATCGGCCGTAACAGATCATTTTTGGTCATTTAGCCATGAAATAAATCCAGAAGTTAAATTATTAAAACAATTTAAATGTTCCAATAGATTTAATGGTTTGGGAAAAGATATTTATTTTAAAAAACAAACATCGTGTAATAAATTTTAAAATACTGGCAGTCGATTCTGTTTAAGTTTAAGTTAAGCTTTAAGTTACAAATTATTATATTTGTATATAAACACTGCTTACTGTTTACTGGCCATGCATGCGATACGATTTTCTAGCCTCACAAACAGAAAAAAACAAGGGGGTTTACCGCAATGATCACGTGATACATAACTCACTCCTTTTCAGTGAAGTTACATAATCTTTTGTATGAGAGTGGTCTAAAAAGTTTCCGACCTCAACATGAAGATGGCAGCACTCGTAAATAAAAGCTAGTGAATTTCATTGTCCATCCATTGACAGTTACCAAAGTTTCAACCATTTTGGATGCTCGGTTGTTATGTAACAGTCGTTTGAGTTGATGTGAGGTTTTTTGAAAATGAATAAAATTGAGTATCGAACTGTCATTAAATATTTGTTTTTGAAAGGCAATACGCCTAAACAAATCAAAGATGAGTTGGATTCTGTGTATGGGGACTCTGCAGCATCATTTACCACAGTGAAATTTTGGGCAGCTGAATTTAAACGTGGCTGTTAGAGCTTGGGAGACGAACGTTCAGGATGTCCAAAAACTGCAACGACCAATGAAAACATTGCCAAAGTTCACCAAATGGTGCTAGAGGACCACCGAATTAAAGTGAGAGACTGCAGAGGCTATGAACATGTCAAAATAACGTGTTTGTCACATATTAAATCAACATTTAGACATGAGAAAGCTGTCCGCACGTTGGGTGTTGCATTTGCTCACATTAGAACAAAAACGTGTTCCAATGAACATTTCCAACGCTCTGTTGGCGCAATTTAGGTGCAATAAATACTAGTTTTGGTGCCAATTAATTACTGTAGATGAAACTAGGATACACCATTATATGACTGAAATAAAAATACAGTCCAAACAGTGGGCTGCAAAGAGGGAACCGGCTCCAAAAAAAGCAAACACTTTTTTTCTGTTGGAAAAGTGATGGCGACTTTTTTGGGATAGTCATGGAGTTAATTTAATCGATTATCTTCAAAAAGGAAAACCATTACAGGAGCACATTACACATCATTACTTAACAAGTTGAAGGCAGAACTTGCAGAAATACGATCACATTTGCAGAAAAAGAAAATCCTGTTTCACCAAGACAGGTGCCACACCTCAGCAGTTGCAGTGGCGAAAATCCACGAATTACGGTTTGAACTGCTTGACTCACCAGATCTAGCCCCAAGCGACTTCTTTTTGTTCCCTCATCTGAAAATTGCGCTTGGAGGACAGAGATTTTCGTCAAATGAAGAGGCAATCCCCTTCGTGAACAATTATTTTGCAGAGAAAAATGCCGAGTACTATTTGAACGGGTTACAGAGATGGGAGCATCGCTGGAAGAAGTGTGTAGAGCTACAAGGAGACTATGTTGAAAAACTCCGAGTACTATTTGGACGGGTTACAGAGATGGGAACATCGCTGAGAGAAGTGTGTAGAGTTACAAGGAGACTATGTTGAAAAACCTGAGTACTATTTGGACGTGTTACAGAGATGGGAGCATTGCTGGGAGAATTTGTAGAGTTACAAGGAGACTATGTTGAAAAACGCTGAGTACTATTTGGACATGTTACAGAGATGGGAGCATTACTGGAAGAAGTCTGTAGATTTACAAGGAGACTATGTTGTAAAACGCCGAGTACTATTTGGACGTGTTACAGAGATGGGAGCATCGCTGAGAGAAGTGTGTAGAGCTACAAGGAGACTATGTTGAAAAACGCCGAGTACTATTTGGATGGGTTACAGAGATGGGAACATCGCTGGGAGAAGTGTGCAGAGCTACAAGGAGACTATGTTGAAAAAAAAAAAAAAAAATAAAAAGTCAGAAAAAATGTCTTGTATCTTTATTAGGTCGGAAACCTTTCAGACCATCTGTGTAACAGTCAGCATTGATTAAAAAATTCAGCTGTGAAAATTCAAAAATCCCATTTTTTTCTGGTGGCCATAAACTGAGAGATAGTGCACACAAAATTTTAATGACCTTGTTATAATTTTCTTATAATTAATCACTTTTTCATATGCTATGGTTTATTGTTTCCAAATGTTAAAATTGAGCTGAGTGTACCAACTTAAATCTAATTTATATTTTTGTTTAATTTTATTTAACTTAATAGGAAACAATATTTTTTGTACATGTGTTATTGAATTTTTAATGTGGAATGCAAAATAATTTAAACTGAACTGGTTTTTTTTTTTTTTTTTTTTTTTTTTTTTTTTTTTTTTTTTTTTTTTTTTTTTTTTTTTTTTTTTTTTTTTTTTTTTTTACTGGTGTAAAAGGGTTTTTAAATCTGTAATTTCTGAAGCTATCTGAAAATTTCAAGCTAAATGAACTATAAACAATGCATTTCAATTTGTGGAAAATGCTGAAAAGAAATTCAATTTAAATTTGAAGGTACTGCTTTATTGAAATGATGGCCTGATTAAATACCCATTTGTGGCTTTAAATTGTTTATAAGGCTGAGGTACAAGTATAATAACAATACAAGAAACAAAACATAGAAAAATGTTACCATTTTACCAAATTTCAATTATGCACTTGCCTTGATTATAATGAAAGTCCAATTGAAAATTAATTTTCATTTATAATATATGAAAGAGCATAGTGTTTTTATGAATGCCTTGCATAATTTACAAAATTACACATTTTGTGGAAGTTTTTCATTCAGAATTTTTGTTTGACAGTTTACAAACTTTCTAAGTGATGTTTGTGTTTGAATTACCGACTCATTACTTTCAAATGTTAAATACATCACTGTTTCTAACCTTTTGCTTCAAATAATTATAAGCATTTTCGTAAGTTTTTCAAGAACATGTTCATGTTTAAATTAAATTTAAAGAGAGTCGATTAATGACACTAGACAACACTTAAATTTTCCTGCAACATGTTTCAGACTTCGCCTCCATTGTAAACCAGACATTAACTGGTTCTCATTGGTGTAGCTGGCGATATTTTGTCATAGGCCTCCTCTGGTGGCGGTTCAAGGAACTTGCTGAACAAATCTTTCTGGGGAATGTCAAAATTGAATACTTTGTTCCTATTTTTTTGAAATGAAGATTTGTTCCCATGTGGACAGTTCTTGTTTTCCTGATGTATGTTTTAGTAGTTTTGGTTCTGGATTTATGTTGTGGGTTTTTCCCAAAAATACGTGGCAACTTCTGATTTTTCTAATTGTTTGTATTTTATGTTCCTAAAGTGTTCCTTTGCTCTTGTTTCTAAATTTCTTTTGGTTTTTCCAATATAAATTTGACTACAGTCACAACATTCAATTCTTCTGCTGTGAGATGGATGTTGATTCAGATTTATTCTGCCATTTGCAACCCTTTTGCAAAGCATCATCAAAAAGTAACACTAAAGTTACATTTTTACAGTTCAAAAATAAAACCAAATCTATTTACAGATTATTAGCATATCTAGATATACAAAAGAGATTCATAACAAATTTTAATAAACCAAGTCACTCTTCCATTTTTGTATAAGTCAATTGAGTAGAATTTTCACTATATCATATACTTTCAATACATTTGGCAGCTAATGTTCCCCTGAACCTATTTCTAAAGTAGTTCTGTTTTGTTCTTGTATTATATTCATGAATGTTTCTATTTTTTCCTTCTAAGTGGTTTCTTATTACATGTTTGAGACATTCAAATATAAAAAGGGTAATGTGAGTATTTTAAGTTTTTTTTTAAACTACTTTTACATGATTGTCTCCTAGGGATTTTTTCCATTATTCTTATTGCTCTCTTTTGTTGCCTAAATGTTTTTAACATATTTTTCTTACCTGCTGCTCCCCATAAAACGACCCCATAACTTAGGTGTGCATGTATAAATGCGTAATAAACCTTTAGTGCACTGACTTCATCCATAATTTGTGTTGTCTGTTTTAATACATATATGCCTTTGTTTATTTTCTTGTTGATCTTTTCTATATGTTTGTGCCATTTTAAACTACTATCTATAACTAATCCTAAAAAGTTTGTCTTTGCTAATTGGCTTATTTGCTTATTTTGTACTGTTAATGTGATGTCAGATTTTGTTCTATTACTGAGCTGAATTTGCATTCATTTTGTTTATGTTTAGTACCATTCCCAGTGCTTCTAAGTAAGTGCTAAGTCTGTGTGTTAAACTATTGAAGATTGCCTCTTTCTGGGATCTTGGGTTGTAGCCATGAGCTTTTATGTAGTTGTCTGTTTGTGTTGGTTTTCTGTAAATGCCAAAGTTTATTCTGTTTTTATTTCTGATTATTTTTAGATCCAAAAATGGTAAATACTCTTCTTTTTCTATTTCTACAGTGAACTTGACACTTTTTTTTCTTGGATATTTAAAAGTTTTAGTGGATCACTCATGTGTGTGTTGTTTTTTTTTTTTGGGGGGGGGGGGGGGGTACTATTGCAAAGATGTCATCTACATATCGTTGCCAGAGTTTGAACATCCAAGGGATATTCATGTTTGCTCTTAAATATACAGCAAAAATTGCCATTAAGACTAACATTTTCTCCTTTTTTATTACTGTTGGAGTTAAAGTGTTATCTTTCCTGCTGTGGCAGTAATCAATGAATTACCAGTGAGTAAGATGACATTCCTCTGTTATCTTATCTTATTTTGGGTTTGTTATGTGAATAAGGTGTGTAGTGACTCACTTCTAAGTATTAATGTGTTTCATGGCCAGAAGTGCAAGATGTGAATGGATGTGCATTCATAACTGGAGATGTATGCAGCTCCAGTTTATTTTAAAGTTTTATTGTGTTCATGCTTTGTGGTTTCTGTTCTTAATGTTCATGAAGTCACTGGGAGGAATTATCAAATAGTGATGGTACTGGATATGTCAGCAGCAATGCAGTACCAGGTTGGTTCTATTGTCATTGTGGCAAATATGAACTGTATGGGGCATTGGTGCAGTAATAAGTGCTGTATTACCTTCTATTGTTACAAATGTTTATTGTTTATATTTATTAATCTACAAATCAAACTAGTAAAAACAGCAAATTTATGTGAAAAAGAGTTAAAACTTATATTAAAGACCTTATACAAGAAAAAATTGAAAAACTTAAATATCAAAAAAACTGTTAATGATATTTCTACCCTTAAAAAAATAAAAGATAATTTTAATTTTAAACAATTTACTTACCGTCCTTGGGTTAATAAACATTTTCAAATTTTTTTTTTTAAAGAGTTTGCTATAACTTTAGTTCCTCAAAATAAATATAGTATTAGATAGTGTCAACATGAAAAATTTAATGCCATGGCCGGGATTTGAACCACGGATCTCCTGGTTTCTGTCCATTCTCTCTTAAGTGATGTTTGTGTTTGATTTATCGACTCATTACTTTCAAATGTTAAATACATCACTGTTTCTAACCTTTTGCTTCAAATAATGATAAATACCAGATTTTTTATTATTAGGAATTTTATCTTTTTTAGAGACATGTAGTAAATTTTTAATACTATTTTAGTTAAGTGATGTTTGTGTTTGAATTACTGACTCATTACTTTCAAATGGTATTTATCAGTTTAATTGTTTAGATTGTGATAAAGTTTATATTGGAAAGACTAAATGTAATTTGGAAACCAGAATGAAAGAACATTTTCGTAACATTAAGTACAAACAAACTGACCAATCAGCCATAGCAGATCATTTTTGGTCATTTAACCATGAAATAAATCCAGAAGTTAAATTATTAAAACAATTAAAAGGTCTGATAATTTAATGGTTTGGGAAAGGATATTTATTTTAAAAAATAAACATTGCGTAATGAATTTTGAAATACCAGCAGTTGATAAAATTATAAATAGAAGTATTTATAAACATTGGAGCTTCATCAATTAAATCCTTTTAAACCATTTCTCGAACTGTAAAAACACTTAAGCTCCACTTACATTTAAATTAGGACATGTTTCAAGGACCCCGCGTCCTCATTAGCTGATGTTCGACTAGTTCTTCAAGTCACTGCCTCCCTCTCCTGGCGCTGTTCAATGAGTTGAATGATGTCATCTACTATTGGTATTTCAAAGTTCATGGCTCTCTTTTTATTCTTACAAATGTGTATATATTGTGTATGTGTATGTTTAAGAATAAAAAGAGAGCCATGCACTTTGACATACCAATAGTAGATGACATCATTCAACTCATTGAACAGTGCCAGGAGAGGAAGGCGGTCACCTGAAGAATTAGTTGAACATCAGTTGACGATGAGGATGCGGGGTCCTTGAAACATGTCCTAATTTTAAATGTAAGTGGAACTTAAGTGTTTTTACAGTTTGAGAAGTGGTTTAAAAGGGTTTTACCAGCAGTTGATTCTATTTTTAGGTTTGTTTCATTTTCAGATTATGGTAATACTGAAAAAAAACATAATAACATAGTAATTGGTATCCTTGAAGACGAAGTGTGTTGACTGAAGATGCAGACAAATGTTCGTGAAATTGATCTCAATTAATAAGAAAAATTGACATCATTGTCTTAAGATAAGTGAAGTTTTTGTTGCAAATAGTTATATTTGTGTAAAATTCACTGAGATTTTTACATTAGAGCTCCAAATTCTTAACAGAAACACTTTTTTTTCTTTGCAACTTTTGATCAGATGTCAACAAATGCAACACCCATCTTGCACAGACCTTCTAAAAGCCCAAAACATTATTATTAAATTAATTTATGGAAATTAATCATTCCTCCATAATAGCTGGTATAGGCTAAGGTTTTGAATGGATAGTCATCCTGTAAATTTCCATGCCATGGCCCGAATTTGAACCGAGGATCTTCCAGTTTCCATCCGGTTGCTCTTAACATCTGAGCTACCGTGGCAGTGAGCTGCCAAGTTCTACCAGTTTACTTGGTTCAAATTCCGGCCATGGCATTGAATTTTTCAAATTGACTCTATCTGCCCAAAACATTACTTAAAATATTACCTGACGTTCTTTTGATTCATTTACAGCCTCTGCTATCTCAAACAACTTTAATCTGCGGTCTTCCAGTACTAAACAATGAATTTTTTTCAATGATCTCTGGAGTTGTGACTTCCACAGGACGTCCAGAACAAGGCTCATCACTAGTGCTCATATGTCCCATTTTAAACTCTACAACCAACCTTTTAATCATTGTATATGAAGGGACAGAGTGAGGCTCATCACTAGTACTTGTACGTCCCATTTTAAACTCTACAACCAACCTTTTAATCATTGTATATGAAGGGACAGAGTGAGGCTCATCACTAGTACTTGTACGTCCCATTTTAAACTCTACAACCAACCTTTTAATCATTGTATATGAAGGAACAGAGCAAGGCTCATCACTAGTACTCATACGTCCCATTTTAAACTCTACAACCATTCTTTTAATTATTGTATATGAAGGAACAGAGTGAGGCTCATCACTAGTACTCATACGCCCCATTTTAAACTCTACAACCCACCTTTTAATCATTGTATATGAAGGGACAGAGCGAGGCTCATTACTAGTACTCATACGTCCCATTTTAAACTCTACAACCAACCTTTTAATTATTGTATATGAAGGGACAGAGCGAGGCTCATCACTAGTACTCGTACGTCCCATTTTAAACTCTACAACCAACCTTTTAATCATTGTATATGAAGGGACAGAGCGAGGCTCATCACTAGTAATCGTATGTCCCATTTTAAACTCTACAACCAACCTTTTAATCATTGTATATGAAGGGACAGAGCAAGGCTCATCACTAGTAATCGTATGTCCCATTTTAAACTCTACAACCAACCTTTTAATCATTGTATATGAAGGGACAGAGCGAGGCTCATCACTAGTAATCGTATGTCCCATTTTAAACTCTACAACCAACCTTTTAATCATTGTATATGAAGAGGCAGAGTCTTTCAATGTAGTGTCCATTTCCTCCTTGATTTCTTTAGGCATTAAGACTTTCAAATGGAAGTATTTAATCACTACTCGTTTTTCCAAATCCTCCATTTTCATGAAACCTCTACACTTGTCTTGTTTAAAATGCTGTCATTCAAACACTAAAGCTACTGACCTGTAACTATGGATACAAGCTAGTCTAGAGTTTAATTTGATTTGATTTGATTTATTGATTCATCCATTAAAACATGTACATGTTATAGGACACATCAAATTAAAAACTAAGAACTAAAAACTAAGTACAATATTTATAATTAAGGTAGCTAACTAAATATTTACAAATTTAAAAATTCATTCACGCTGTAGAAGCTATTGGCTCTAAGGAAGTTTAATAACAATTTCTTAAATTGATGTTGTGATTCAATCTTTTTTATAGATTCATTAGCTTATTGTAAAGATGTAAGCCAGCATATGTGAAACTATTTTCATACATCTTTGTTTTGTGTGATTTCACAAATAAATTATTCTTTGTTCTAGTGTTGTGTATATGAATTTCAGAATTTGTTTTGAATAAACTTAGGCTTGCTTTCATATGTACAAGAGTTTCATATATGTATATACTTGGCAGTGGTAAGATACCTAATTTACTGAAGTATGGCTTACAACTAGTTGTGCTTGAGACATCTGCTATGATTCTAATTATTTTCTTTTGGTATCTGAATACTTTTATACTGTCTTTAGAATTTCCCCAAAAAATTATACCATATGCCAACAAACTGTGTATATATGAAAAGTACACTATTCTCCGAACTTTCAAGTTTGACATGCCTGTAATCGCCCTCATTAAGAAACACATTTTACTAAGCTTTTTCGTCAATGCCTCTATGTGAGTTTCCCAATTTAAATTTTCATCTAGTATTAGTCCCAGAAATTTGATAGTTTGTACGTAATGTATTTGGTCTTGTCCCAGCATTAATTTTGGATACAATTGACTTCCACTCATTTTATTATAGAAGCTTAGGGCTGCTGTTTTCTCCTTACTCAATATTAACATATTGGCACTAAACCATTTTTGAATATATTTTAGATTATTTTCAATATGTACATCTGCCCCTTCCTTATTCACCCCTTTGATAAAAATATTTGTTTCATCTGCAAAAAGTGTAACATTTATGTTGGTTCTGTTTTCTACATTATCTGCCAAATCATTAATGTACACTATAAATAAAAGAGGTCCAAGCACCGAACCTTGAGGGACCCCATATTTCATTATAGCGCTACTTGAAATCTGAGTTTTAACTTCACTCGTTTTGCTATCAAAATACTCTATTTCCACCGATTGCTCTCTATTCTCCAGATAAGATAAGATCTGAAGATAAGATCTGAACCAACTATATGATGCTATTTATCAAACTGGTCTGGTGACACTTTCTGTATGTGAGGCCTGGAACTTTTCAGCTGAACCTTGTAGAATGTAGAAAGTTCATTGTTACCAATTCTAATACGAATCATAATATCTTAAGTTTTGACACATCTTCTAAATGTTAGTTATATTTACAGAATAGAATTGTTAAGCTGAAACTGGCTGTCCAAGAATGGATTACTGAGCTGGTGCCAAATGGAGTGCAGCTTAGCATTGTTCAACTGTCGTAAGTATTCTTATTTATGAAGTGCTGATTAGTTTTAAACATTTTTACTTTCTTTACTAATTACCTACAGTAAAAAGAGTAAGTCTTGCATTCCACCTATAAGTGAAATGAAATAGTTGAATATGTCCCATGAAGGGCAAAGGCCTACTACCCTTTTAGGGGTAGGGTTAGCTCAGTTTTCCTAATGTGGTGAGCTACTCCACGTTAGGTATAATGCTGTTCATTGGATATGATGTTGTTTGACACTGCACTATAACACTTCACTTATACAATGGTGATTTTATGTTGTTACTCTAGTTGCTGCACAGATGCCTTCCTAGCGTCTTCCATTCTTCTCTATCTCTTGCTATCTGTGTCCATTGATGTCTTGTGTGTTCTTTGAAGACGTCTGCCCATCTGTGCTTTGGCCTGTCTTGCGGCCTTTGTCCAATCCATGTGTCCCAAACAGTACTTTTTTAAGTCCATCTATTGTCTTGTAGTCTGGCAACGTGCCCTTCCCACTACCTCCTGTAGAGGGGGGATCCATCCCCTTCAGCTGCTGTGGTGTGGGCGCTGCGGACCCTTAGCACTTGCGGTACCTCTGACGTTACTAGAGGAACCTCGGGCCTAACTGCCGAGCCCCTCCCATAGGGGAGTTGTTCGGATTAGGTTGAACTCGAGGGGGCAGTGGTTCCTGATACCCATGGGAGATTGGGTATGTCTTGGGACGGGATTGAGGGAAGCCATATATTCCCGCGTATAGCCTGCATAGCTAGTAGAAGGTGTGCTAGATCACCAGGTGCCCCCACCGAGGTTTTTTGGTAGCCTTCCCCTTTTGGGGTTGGTGCGTGTAAGCGGCGTATCCACTTCCACCCATCTTGTGTTTTGGACCAAATGGGGGGGTTGTTAGTCTCTAGGTCTTGCCCTATGGAAAGCCCCACGGAGGCCCTGGACGCCCTTCGGGGACAACTCGGTAACTCCCTGGTTTGAGAGAGAGGTCAGCAACAGCTGCCCTATGTAGATCCCTATTGTTAATCTCCCCACTACCATTTGCTATGTATATAGACACATTCTCCATTGCAGCTCTTTTCCCATTTTGTCTTGGAATGAGATCAGTTACCCTATATATATACAGGTTGTTTCGAAATGACACCAAACAAATATAGCTGTTCTGTAGTTTATAACTTAACTAGTCCGAATTTCGGTGTCACAGCTTCGAAGTTCTGTTAGGTATAATTTTATGCAGCATTAAATATTACATTATTTTGTAATTAGGCAGCGCAGGAACCACGGGTATGCTAACCTCAAAAGTTGTTATTGGGATGCACCGGCCACGAAAACAAAAGTATTGCTCCTTCGTCTTTATCAGAGACCCTAGCCTGTATTTCAGGTAATGGGACAAAGGACAATTACTTGTGAAAAAGTCGATAATGACTCGGACAGTTCCAAGATTGCTCATTTTGCTGTGATCTTAATTATACAGTGCTTTCAACCAGTTACTCTAAAATCTACAGCTTCTTTTTCAGTTACAAATGCTTTATTCAGTATTATTAAACAGTGCAATAAAATGCTTGTCTCATTGCATAAAGCATTTAGTTTTGGTTAACTTTATCTACAATTCTTTGATATTGTTCTCTGTTCTTTTTATTATTTAATGCTTCCATTCTAAATATCACTGACATTAACTTCCCTATAAAAGGTTTAAGTTGCATATGTCCACCAGCTTATTTGCCATCATCGACTGTTATAACAGAATGTTGGAACACATTAAACGCCCATAAACAAATAACTAAAGAATAGCTAATAAATACGTAAAATATGAAGCTATTAACAGTGAAGCCAACAAATATATGCAAATATAATAATTTTTAACTTAAAACTTCACTTCTTATAAATTGTTCGGGATCGTGATTTCATGGAAATTCTTCCACATTGTCAGCCGGAACCAACAAAACTATCGTCATCGTTACAAATGCTAGATGTTATTATGTTCTTGTTAGTACTACCAAAATCTGAAAATGAAAATATTTAAAAGCAGAATCAACTGCTGGTATTTCAAAATTCACTACGCAATGTTTGTTTTTTAAAATAAATATCTTTTCCCAAATCATTAAATCTATCAGACCATTTAATTGTTTTAATAATTTAACTACTGGATTTATTTCATGGTCAAATGACCAAAAAAGATCTTCTTTGGCCGATTTATCAGTCTGTTTATAGTTAATGTACCAAAAATGTTATTTTGTTCTGGTTTCTAAATTACGTTTTTGAAATCATGATCCCAAACAATTTATAAGAAAAGTTTCATCATTTCTTATAAGATAAGTGAAGTTTTAAGTTACAAATTATTATATTTGTATATAAACTAAAAAATGGTTTCTTTATTGCGGTTTCATAAGCCAAACACATTTTTAATAGTAGCAATCTACCGTGGAGTATGTTGGTATGTTTACACACAGCTACAGCATGCGGCATGCTTGTCACCTACATGTGAACTTCGATAGCATGAGTCACGTGGCATGTGCCGATGTTCCTGTAACTGCCTGTTCCTGTTGATGTTCTGCACTCTTTCTGGATTATTAAATTTTAGATGAGTCGCATTTTTTAACACATCTGCTTCACTTTCGTACCTATTTTGAGGACATGTTTCGCAAATCTTCGCTTGCATCTACGGCTCTTGTGCGACTGACGCTAGATCCAGCGGTGTGGGTAATTCTGGGGTTGTTGCTGCCATCTGTTGATTTAGTGATGAACTGAAATGTGGGATTCTCTTCTAGCGGGATTTCAAAGTTCATTAGTTGGTTTTTATGTTTTTCTATGTATATCCTCTCCCATATGACGAGTTCACTATGTTTTTGTACGTATTTTAGTAATTCTGTGCTATCTTCAATTTCATGATTTTCAGACCAGAAATGAGCTGCTATTGCGGACTTATCAATATTTTTGTATCTTAAGTGCCTGAAGTGTTCTTTCTTTCTAGTGCCTATGTTCCTTTTTGTCCTTCCTATGTAAATTTTTTCACAGTCTTTACACTTAATTTTGTAAATGCCTGACTTTTCCTCTGGTTTTATCTTATCAGTATTATTACTGTGAAGTAGGTTTTTAATGTTGTAATTGTTTTTTGGTGCCAATGTTATATTGTATTTCTTGAATATTTTTTGGAACTTTTTTGTGGCCCAGGGGTGGTAAGTAAATTTAGCAAATCTAGTTTCTTGTTTTATTGGTGTGAGAGCTGTGATCTGTTTTAATTTCTTTTGAAGTTTGAATAATTTTAGTTTTTTATCTACAAGGTTTTTTCCATATCCATTTTTAATTGCAGTTTTTAAGATTTGATGGTATTCGTTTTGATATTCTTGCTGACTGAGAGGTAGATTTACTAATCTGTGTGTCAGACTGTTGATGGTTGCATGTTTGTGTGGAATTGGGTTGAAACTATTTGCTTTGATGTAATTATCTGTGTGTGTTGCTTTTCTATGAATGCCAAATTCTAGTTTTTCATTGCCTTTTTTTATTTTAAGGTCTAAAAAAGGTAGAGTACAGTCCGCTTCAGCAGATGTGTTAAAAAATGCGACTCATCTAAAATTTAATAATTTTTCGCTTCACTGTGGTGTTCCAATACAGTTGAATCTCTTTCTGGATTGTTTTTTATGCAGCTCTCTTGGCGGTAAAAGCTATCTATATGTGTCACATAGAGGCTGAGCAGCTACTTCTATATATTTGTTTGGTGTCATTTCGAAACAGCCTGTATATATTCATTTACATATGTTAGTGCCATTCCATCTATTGTTACTGGTACTGGTGGTCCATTTGACGTTAGTTTGGTTTTTGTTTTGTTAAGAGCTTTTTTGCTTTGTTCATGTAGTTGGTTGAGCATAGTTTGAAGTTCCTTTGGATGCCACCCATAAATACATGTTGTGAAATTACTGGAATCCAAAAAGAGCAACTTTAGAAAAATGTGTATGCATGCATGTGAGAAAGAACGAAAATGTTGATTAAGATATCAAGTAGTAATAATTTTACAATAATGATTTATTGTAGTCAACAGTATCTTACAAGAGTACCTGGCACTGTCATCATATGTATACAATCAATTGGATTTCATTCATGAACGAGAGTATCTACTCGGATGGTAAAAACTAGCCTCTCTCTGTACCCAGAAGCTACCCCAAAGGGACACCGGATGCACTCCAGGGCTCTTTCCATTAGGACTAGAACTGTAAGTTAACAAGCCTCCTTCCCCTTGCAGGACGGAAGTGGATACGCCACTTATGCACATCAAACCATCTGGGAAGATTACCAGTTCCCTCGGTCAGGGCGCCTGGTGATCTAGCACACCGACTACTAGCTCTGTAGGCTAGCACCCTTGAAGTTGAGGCTTCCCTCAACCCCACCTAAACAGACATACCCAATCTCCAATGGGTAATGGGAACCAATGCCCCCTCGAGGCCATTTCAATCCAAACAACTCCCATACGGGAGGGGCTCGAACGTTTGGCCTAAGGTTCCTCTGGTTACATCAGAGGTAACATGAGTGCTAGGGATATGCAGTGCTCGCACCACGGCAGACAATCAATTGCATTACAATATTAGTTATTTACAAAATCACAATATAACAATACTATTAGTGTCGAAAGTTAACTGTATTGGAACACCACAGTGAAGCGAAATAATTATTAAATTATAGATGAGTCATATTTATTACACATCAGCTTCACTTATGTACCTATATTGAGGACATGTTTCGCGAACCATCGTTCACATCCTTGGCTCTAATGCGACTAAAGCTTGATCCAGTGGTGTGGGTAGTTCTGGAGTTGCTGCTGCCATCTGTTGATTTTGTGATGAATTTAAATGTGGGGTTGTCTTCTGGCAGGATTTCGAAGTTCATTAGTTGATTTTTATGTTTTTCTATGTATATTCGCTCCCATATGACGAGTTCACTATGTTTTTGTACATATTTTAGTAATTTGGTGCTATCTTCAATTTCATGATTTTCAGAACAGAAATGAGCTGCTATTGTGGACTTATCAATATTTTTTAATCTTAAGTGCCTAAAATGTTCTTTCTTTCTAGTGCCTATGTTTCTTTTTGTCCTCCCTATGTAAATTTTTTCACAGTCTTTTAAAAAAATCTTGGCACCTACTAATAGATACTCAATTTTAAAATTACTAAATTCAAAAACAAAAGATGAAATTCCTTCAGGTAACAAATCTGGAATATACCAAATAAATTGCAAGAATTGTGAAAAATGCTACATAGGTCAAACAAAAAGAAATTTAAAAACCAGAGTCAAAGAACACTTTAGAAACATCAGATTGAAACAAGAAGACAAGTCAGCAGTAGCATTTCATTTTTGGAATGAAAACCATGACATTGATCCAAATCCAAAATTATTAAAAGGAGTGATACACCAAAATAGATTGACAACATGGGAGAACCTATTCATCTGGAAAAATAAGGATCGCGTAATGAACTTTGAAATCCCGCCAGTAGATAATTTGACAAAAAAGTTCATAGTTCCACCACCAGAGAGAGCAGCTAACAACAGATGCCAGTTGGGAAGAGATTGAAAATGGAGGCCAGGGCCTTTGAAACTAGTCTCTCATAAATATATGAAAAAGTAAGTGACGAGTGTCAATAAACCAACCACAAATAATTTTTATATTAAAGTCAATCTTTTTATTTTGGTGTTTTGGAAAATTTATTGGTTTTCTTTGGTTTGACAATGCTATTTACAGGATGCCATGGCTAGCATTGTGTATATTGCAAGCATTTATCAGTCTTCAGCTGTTAATAAACAATCACAAAATGGAAATGTTAGACCACTTGGCTCTCACCAAGGCGGCCCTGGTTCGATTCCAGGTGATCGCAAAGTGAGATTGGTGGTGGACAACACTAATATCATGAAATGGTATTAGAATGCAATTCTAAAGGTGTAATTAAATACTAAGACTGAAAGACAATATTCTTTATTTATAACTTTGAAGGCTGGGGCGGGTTTTCTCCGGGATCTTCTTCCCCTGCCATTTCATTCCACCGGTGCTCCATGTTCATCTTATATATCATCAGTGTCATCGCCTGCGGTGCCTTATGTAGTAAAAGTGGGCGTTAAACACTACATATTTACAAACTGGAAATAACAAAGTTTGAACTTAAAGAGTCCTTCTAAAGCGCAACAGGAAACAAGATTATAAAGTTGCTGTCGCAGCTCGAATATGTGAAGTGGAAGGAGATGTTGTTAATGAGTGTGTGGCACAATGATAGTTCCAATGTTTCAACAATGGAGATGTAGGCACTAAAGATTTACCACGTTCTGGAAGACCTAAAGTATGGAATATTAAGGATACACGCCAAGTATTGCGAAAAAATCTGCAAAAAAGTACCCGAAGGCTTTCAGAAGAACTTGATATATCAAAAGATACCATACATCGCCACATTAAGACACTTGGAAAATCGTACAGAAGCTGTAGATCTGTTCCTCATGAACTGACACCCCAACAGGCTGAACATAGAGTGGATATCTGTTGTCAGCTTATCCGTAATCCCATGTACAATAGATTTGTCAGGAAAATTGTCACTTATGATGAAAAATGAGTATATTACTGAAACCCTGATGCCTCGAAACAGTGGCTTGATCCCCATCAACCTGCCAAAGTCATCATTAAAAAAAGTTAGATCAGAACCAAAGTAATGTTGTGTGTCTGTTGGAATTTTGAAGGTGTAATTTACTGGGAGTTTGTTCCAAACGTGCGGGCAATTGATGTGGATCTTTATTCTCAACAACTGGAACGAGTTCATGAAATTTTGAGAAGGAGATACCCAGCATTAGTTAACCGAAGTACAGTTCTATTGCGACAGAATAATGCAACACCCCATACTGCATGAACAACCATGGAAAAAATTCAGGAATTTGTTAGGAATCGAACTGCTACTATTTCACTGATGAGCCGAGAGTTGCAGCCACGCCACTGAGGATGTTCGACACAGTTTCGAACAAAATGTCTGGAAGAAGATTTTCCACTAGACCACGGCCTGCAAGCCCGGATAATCATTATCTACCAAATGTGACCATATTTTGCTGTTTAATAGGTACAGCCCTGAGTTCATTTTTTACAGAGTATTTCTTTGTGTGTATTGTAAATTAAATCCTCTTCTATGTGTACTCCCAAGAATTTAAAAATGCTTAGATATTTTCATGAAAAATTAAAGTGTAATGTATTCCCATATTCCCTTATACCTTCATTTTTTATCTCTTGGACATACAAAGAGAACGTAATTTCAAGGACATCACCTAGACGATCAGTTTTAAAACATTTGACTATCACTTAAAGTCTACAAATATTTTTTATTTTATTGTATTTATTTTATATTTTAAAATTATTTTTGTTACAAATAATTATATTTGTGTAGTATTTGATGATTCACAGTTACTAGTTAATTACTTACGTAATTAAGAGCAATAAGTATTAATTTTTAGATGAGTCGTATTTATTACACATCTGCTTCACTTTTGTACCTATTTTGAGGACATGTTTCGCCGAAAGTGAAGCAGATGTGTAATAAATACGACTCATCTAAAAATTAATAATTTTTCGCTTCACTGTGGTGTTCCAATACAGTTAAATCCCGATATAAAGAGCAATAAGTGTTTGTACAAGAGTAGAGAAAGTTCTGTGATCACAGCAGATAATATTTTGTGTAAAATACATTTGTAAAATTGTTTTAGGTCATATTTTGCTAATATGTTGTGCCATTTGACGGAGGTAAACAGAACTACACGCATGGAATTGGCTCAGCATATTAGTGAAAATGCTGTTGGGGAACTCTGTATTGGTTGTGGATTACGCATGGCTATGCAAGTAAGTTTTTAAATACCAGTAGTTTAGCATGAGAATTTAACAAGAGCTATATCTAGTGAAAAAATGAAGAAAAGATTCAAAAATATTATGAATTACCTAATATAGTGCTGGAGTATGTCCCCATCTTAAGGAAATTGTTGTCGAGTGCAGGAGAAATAAACATAAATAAGTACTGTATGCCCACGACAAGAAGGCTAGAGGGGTATGAAGGCAGAGGAGTTTGAACTGTTTATCTGCTCCGGTAGAGGATCTGTTTACTATGAAATGAGTAAATGAGAGTGCAAATGAATCACTTATGCTGCCAGATCTAATGTTTGTTGCAGTGATAGGTATTATGTATAGGTGAGCCATCCATCCTCGTCATACTCGGAAGGCAAGCATACACCCCAAGGAGACAGCAAAAGTGATTATGTTGCACATTCCTCTTGCTTGCCTTCTGTTGTTGTTGTCAAATGCTAGGCTTTGGCAATGAAGCCATTAGCTCTCTTGCTCTCCAATTTCTAGCTTGCCTTCTTGTACTGGGCAATCAGTAGTGCTTTAACCATTGTAAATATAGAACGTGATAATATCATATAACTATAACCTTATGGACACTTCATGGTTGTCTACATTTCTTGTATGTTCTTTTAAATTTACAAATTTGTTTTAAAGTATCAGCTTGTAAGATGCTGTAAAATATTTGTAATTTGAAGTTAGCTTTATTTTCAGGAATTGGATGGTATCAACGAAAACAGTGTAATTATTCTTGTGTGCGGAGGTGAAAACCAGGAACCTGGAGAAGGTATACAAGATGTACTAAACGAAGAAAAACTCAGTATGAGTAGAGTGGTAGCAGTTGCTGTTGGGTAATATGTGTTAATATTTGAATAGATACCTTAACTTAGATCTCTGTTAATTCATTATGGTAATAAAAAGTAATAGTACATGTTTAATAATCAAATAGGGAGAATGAAATCCATTGCAACTTAAAGTCTGGGTGACTCAGTTATTTGGGCGCTGGCCTACTGGTGCCAATGTTGCAGGTTCAGTCTAAACTGATAGTTTTAATAGCAACAGCCCCATGTCAGTAGATTTACTTGTATATATAATGTGTGTTCAAACAGAAACAAGCGGGAGACATAATTACAGAAACCAGTACCTGTGTGTTAGAAGTATTGTCCCTGGTTGTTGAGACATTTGTCCCACTGTGACACAAGGTAGTGAATGACTGTCTCATAAAAGTCTCGGGGCTGCGATGTGTGCCAGTTCCGTATGTACAGCTGGATGTCATCCGAGGTGAATTGTTTGCCCCTCACAGCCTTTTTAAGGAGACCAAAATGGAGTAATCACTGGGAGAGAGGTCTGGACTGTATGGAGGGTGGCTGAGAACCTCCCATTTGAATTTCTGCAGGAGTGCCATGACTGTGTTGGCCTATAAGGCTTTGCATTGTCGTGGAGCAGAATGACCCCACAAGTGAGATTGCCTGGTCGTTTTGATGTGATCGCTTAGCAAAGGTTGTTCAAGGATTGCAAGTAATGCTGGGCTTTCACTGTTGTCCCACGCTGCAGGAAGTGTATCAGAAGGTGGCCATCTTGGTCAAAAGTTAGAATGTCAGCATAACCTTTTCCTGCACTTGTGTGGATGACCTTGGCTTTTCTTTGGTGGTGGTGACCCTGGATGCTTCCACTGGAGACTTTGTCATTTTGATTCTGGTTTGAAGTGATGACACCATGACTCATCTCAAGCCACCATTTACGCCAGGAATTCATTCCGTTCCCTAGCATAGTGCTGCAGATGACCAAGACAGTGGGCCATTTGACATGCTTCTTGGTGTGGTTGAAGACTGTGGGGCACCCATTGGGTACACACTTTGCGCAAGAGCAGTCGCTCCTTCACGATAGTGTGAACCCTACCGACGCTCAATTCGACCTCGGCAGCTATGGCTTTCACTGTCACTCAGCAGTCCTGGGTAATGAGTGCATCAACCACCTGGACGATGTCATCAGTAATACAGTGTGGTGCTCCAGACCGTGCATCATCGGCTAACAACACCCATCCTCCCCTGAAGCACTTGTGCCATGCCTTGACCCTTGCAAGGGACCTGCAGTGTTCGCCGTACACTTGTGACATTCGTCAATGAATTTCCATTTACCCTACTCCTTCCGCTGTCAGAAAACGAACAACACCTCTTTGCTCTTCTTTTGACGCTTCCATTTCACTGTTTGCAATGTGACTGGCAGCGTTGGACAATTGATGCTTGCTGCTGCTAGCTTTGTATAGTCACGTGACGTTCACGCATGCCCTCTAAGGACTGGCTGTGAACTTCCACGCTCTGATCAGAACAGCACTTCATTACACATGCTACGATATTACCATCCTGTCAGTGGTTTGAGCATACCAGACTGCGGCTCGTTTCTTTTTGAATGCCTCTTATAAAAGAACTTGTACAGGACAAGATTCCGGCACACCAGCAGCCACTTATAGGTTCCTGGCATTGACACTCATTAACAAACAAAATATTTTATTGCAATCTCTGCACTATCATGGCTCCTTGGGACTGCCGCCCTCTGTCTCTCAACTCAACCTTTCTCCTGGGGATGCCTCACTTGGGGACATAAGTGCAATAGACCAAGTTTGAACCTCCGTGCTGAATCCCTTCCGTAGTGTAGTCCAGTGTAGTCCATAGAGCTTAAAATTACCTGTCATTTTTCTTCTGAGACAAGGAAAAACTTTGGGAAATATCTTATCTGGTTAACCCTAACCAAGATTTGAACTTGAGACCTCTTGAATGTGAGACAGACATCTCAAATGAAGATTACATTGCTGACATCCAAATTGCTACACAAACACTTAATGAAGAAAGTAAAAACACAGTAAAAAACAAATGCTCCAAAATAGTAGAAGAGATTAAAAATGAAAAGAAAAAGAATTTTAGTAACCAAATCATAAAAGCTCTTAAAAAGAAACCGGTTATTTATACTAAAGCAGACAAGGGAAATAAACTAGTAATTCTGGAAAAAGAAGAATACACAAAGAGGATGGAAGATTTGTTAGAAGACAGTAATTACCAAAAAGTAGAAACTAATCCATTAAAGTACTGCATTGAAACCACAAATAAAACTCTAAAAGAGAGCAAAATAATCAACAAAAAAGAATTGTACAAAATTAAAGTAGATAATCCAACATTACCAAGAGTATATGGGCTGCCAAAAATTCATAAAACAGGGAAAGGCATGAGACCTATTACTAGTAGCATAAATGCCCCCACATATAATTTGGCCAAATGGTTACTAAGTAAATTTAATAGTTTTCCAAAATTTGAAAGTGCAAATTTAAGAAACTCTTTAGATTTAGTAGACGACATCTTTGCAATAGTGCCCTACAAACTAATAGATGATGCTTTGAAACTACTCAACCTGCAAGAACCCAGCATACAATTCACAGTAGAAACTGAAGAGGACTGTACTCTACCTTTTTTAGACCTTAAAATCAAAAAAGGCAATGAAAAACTAGAATTTGGCATTCATAGAAAAGCAACACACACAGATAATTACATCAAAGCAAATAGTTTCAACCCAATTCCACACAAACATGCAACCATCAACAGTCTGACACACAGATTAGTAAATCTACCTCTCAGCCAGCAAGAATATCAAAACGAATACCATCAAATCTTAAAAACTGCAATTAAAAATGGATATGGAAAAAACCTTGTAGATAAAAAACTAAAATTATTCAAACTTCAAAAGAAATTAAAACAGATCACAGCTCTCACACCAATAAAACAAGAAACTAGATTTGCTAAATTTACTTACCACCCCTGGGCCACAAAAAAGTTCCAAAAAATATTCAAGAAATACAATATAACATTGGCACCAAAAAACAATTACAACATTAAAAACCTACTTCACAGTAATAATACTGATAAGATAAAACCAGAGGAAAAGTCAGGCATTTACAAAATTAAGTGTAAAGACTGTGAAAAAATTTACATAGGAAGGACAAAAAGGAACATAGGCACTAGAAAGAAAGAACACTTCAGGCACTTAAGATACAAAAATATTGATAAGTCCGCAATAGCAGCTCATTTCTGGTCTGAAAATCATGAAATTGAAGATAGCACAGAATTACTAAAATACGTACAAAAACATAGTGAACTCGTCATATGGGAGAGGATATACATAGAAAAACATAAAAACCAACTAATGAACTTTGAAATCCCGCTAGAAGAGAATCCCACATTTCAGTTCATCACTAAATCAACAATGGCAGCAACAACCCCAGAATTACCCACACCGCTGGATCTAGCGTCAGTCGCACAAGAGCCGTAGATGCAAACGAAGATTTGCGAAACATGTCCTCAAAATAGGTACGAAAGTGAAGCAGATGTGTAAAAAATGCGACTCATCTAAAATTTAATAATTTTTCGCTTCACTGTGGTGTTCCAATACAGTTGAATCTCGATATATGGGAGAACATATTCATCTGGAAAAATAAGGATCGTGTAATGAACTTTGAAATCCCGCCAGTAGATAATTTGACAAAAAAGTTCATAGTTCCACCACCAGAGAGAGCAGATAACAACAGATGCCAGTTGGGAAGAGATTGAAAATGGAGGCCAGGGCCTTTGAAACTAGTCTCTCATAAATATATGAAAAAGTAAGTGACGAGTGTCAATAAACCAACCACAAATAATTTTTATATCTCAAATGAGCTTTCTTACTTTATACTAAACATAAGGAAAGAAGATACTCAATGGGATCTTCTTAAGAGAGCATGATCTTATAAATACACAAAATAAGTGAAATGTTTTTATTATGTTTTTCTTACTGATATCATGCCACATTCTTTGTAACAGTAATTCTGCTCCAAAAGAGGAAATGAAACTGCTGGCAAACTTGACTCAAGGACTGTTCTTCTATGTTTCTGATGATGAAAATGCTGAAGAAGAACTTACAGCAACATTTCAAGCAGCATTAGATTTACTAACGGATAACCTAGATGCAAAGAGTGTAGAGATTAATGTAAGTAATTACCTTGTGGATTTTTACCAACCATTCATTCTGACATTAAAGTGATTTATTTTAAATATTATTCAAGGTAATTCAATAATTATCTTTCATATTTGTGTAAGAATAATGCAGGAGTAAAATGAGAATTTAAAAACACTTTGGGCCTAGCTATGGGCAACCCATTGTCTCCCTTCTTGGCAGATTTATTCATGAGTGCTTTTGAAACACATATCACAAAAGCTTTTCCAAATTATTTCAAAGTGTGGTATCGCTATGTTGACGACATTTTTGCAATAGTACCTAAAAAACTCATACAAGATGGTCTTAAACTTTTGAATATACAAAATCCAGCTATAAAATTTACATTGGAAACAGAAGAGGATGGTGTGCTCCCCTTTTTGGACATCAAGATCAAAAAAATGAACAACAAACTCACTTTTGGTATCTACAGGAAACCGACACACACAGATAATTACATTAAGAACAACAGTTTCAACCCAAAACAACACCAACATGCCATTTTCAACAGTTTAATCTTTCGGATGATCAACTTTCCACTAAACAGAGAAGATTATCAAGAAGAATACCTACACATAAAAAAGTAGCTATATCCAACGGTTTCAACCCAAATTTAATAGACAAAACTGTTAACAGACTCAACAAAGCTAAGAAAATAAAAGAAACCACCACCCTAGAACCTACAGGAGAAAAAGAGAAAAAACTTTTTAAAAAATTCACCTTCCACCCATCAGCCTATAACAAATTCCAAAAAATCTTCTCAAAACACAAAATAACTCTTGCACCTCAAAACAGGTTTAATATCAGAAATTTGTTAAAAGGCCCTCCCAAAAATTCAATCACTACCAAAGAAAAACCAGGAATCTATGAATTCAAATGTGAAACTTGCCCTAAAATTTATATAGGAAAAACAAAAAGAAATATTAACATCAGAACTAAAGAACATATGAGAAACATTAAAAATGGTGAAACATAAAAATCAGCAGTGGCTTTTCATTTTTTGAATACTAGACATGACATCAATTTGGAAACATCTCTAATAAAATACGTTAATCACCCCATAGACCTTTCGGTATGGGAAAAAATCTTCATTAACAAAAATCGTCATAGAGTCATGAATTTTGAAACTCCACCACCGGACATCTTTGACAAATACATCACGCCATCTATTGACAATACGGAGAAAGAAGAAACCACTACAACTTGCACTAGTCGAGTATCAGCTGATGATAGGAGCAAGAGCTCTTGAAACATGTCCTGTGAATAAACAGTGTGAGTGAAGCAATGTGTCAATATATTCTCAATTCAATTTTGTACTACTTTAAAGGGTGTTTCAAAATTGAGGGGCATAATTTCATCTATGTATTCCCTATACACAATCAAAATACAGGGTGTATATAAATGAATATCGGGATTTTAATTCTTTATAATATTTATTACATTCAACTTACAGTTATAAATTATATGTCAAATGAAAAAGCAACTCAAACAGTTTTGTTTGTTGGCACCAGTGCATGTGCGTGCACTGTTTCTGCCGCAATCAGCTAGACAGCGGTAGTAGCAAAGATGGCGACTAGTAAACAGAAAGCGTTTTGTGTTTTGCAGTTTGCAAAGACCGAATCTGTAGTTACTGTGCAACATGCGTTCCACATTAAGCTCAGTTGTGATACAATACAATACTTTATTCGTCACATTACACTTACATAGTTGAGCAGGCACTTGTAAATCGGTGACTCGTCAAAATTTTAAACGTAAACTTTAAGATCAGAAATAAGTCTACAATATTTAAAATACAATATGTTACAAAGTATAATAAAGCAAGAGAATATTAATTATATACAATATCTAGAGTATATAGTTTTCCTAAAGTTGAACAGACACTAAGATAAAATTGATATCACAGTGCATCATCCATGTATTCCTGAATTAAATAGTATGCTTTGTTGGTGAATAAACTTTTGACTGTTTTCTTAAAAAGATTTTTGTTTTGGATTTCCCTAACTGTTTGTGGCAATTTATTATATATTTTAGTCCCGATATATTGTGGACTTTTCTCGAGCAGTGCTAACCTATGAGTAGGGTATTTTATATCTCTTTTTCTTCTTGTGCTATGACCATGATGATGTTGATTTTTTAGAAAACTGTTATAATTACTGTGTACATATAGAACTAGATTATACATATAGAGGCAAGGTTGCGTCAAAATTCTTAATGTTTTAAAAAGTGGTCTGCAGGATGCTCTATAACTCGAATGTGTCATTATGCATATGATTTTCTTTTGAATTCGGAAAAGTCTGTCAGAGCCTGTTGCATTTCCCCATATGCAAGTAATGAGTGAAAGTAACTGTAATATACGATTTTTCTTGTTTCTAAATTTGTAATCTGTGCCAAGCAGGACATGTTGAAACAGGCAGAATTTATTAAATTTTAGATGAGTCGTATTTTTTACACACTATCAGTAATAATACTGATAAGATAAAACCAGAGGAAAAGTCAGGCATTTACAAGATTAAGTGTAAAGACTGTGAAAAAATTTACATAGGGAGGACAAAAAGAAACATAGGCACTAGAAAGAAAGAATACTTCAGGCACTTAAGATACCAAAATGTTGATAAGTCCGCAATAGCAGCTCATTTCTGGTCTGAAAATCATGAAATTGAAGATAGCACAGAATTACTAAAATACATACAAAAACATAGTGAATCCCACATTTAAGTCCATCACTAAATCAACAGATGGCAGCAACAACCCCAGAATTACCCACACCGCTGGATCTAGCATCAGTCGCATAAGAGCCGTAGATGCAAACGATGATTTGCGAAACATGTCCTCAAAATAGGTAAGAAAGTGAAGCAGATGTGTAAAAAATACGACTCATCTAAAATTTAATAATTTTTCGCTTCACTGTGGTGTTCCAATACAGTTAAATCTCGATATATAGACAGTATTTAATTTTTTTTCTATATAATTTAATTATTTAGTCCATTTAAAGCATTCATCTATAAATAACCCTAAAAGTTTAGCTTCTTTTGAGGTAGCTGAAGGTAACGAGTTACTTTGTGTGTTTTCTACTGTAGTCTTAAAATGTACAATTTCAGTTTTAGTTTTATTTAATTTCAGACCATTGCACGTAAACCTAGTGATAATAGCATTAGTAGATGGTATCAACAGTTTGAAGATACCAGCTGCCTTTGTAAAGCGAAGAGCACGGGACGACCAAGAGTAAGTGAAGAAACTGTTGAGTGAGTGAGAGAGTCGTTCACTCATAGCTCAAAGAAATCAGTCCGGTAGGCTAGTCATGAATTACAAGTTCCTGTGTTGACTGTTTGGAAAGTTGTAAGAAAACACTCACGGCTATGTCCTTACCATTTACAGTTATTACAGGCCCTAAAACCGACAGACACGGATTACGTGCCAACTTTGCAAACGACATGTTGTTTCATGACGATTTTGTGGATTGTGTTGTCTTCAGTGATGAATCGACCTTTCACCTTAGTGGAAATGTTAACACTCATAATGTGCGCATCTGGGACTCAGAAAATCCTCACGAGATGGTACAAATGCAACAAAATTCCCCTAAAGTGAATGTTTTTGTGCCGTATCCTGGCGAAAAGTTTATGGATCTTTCATTTGTGGTGAACCTACTCTAACTGGCACTTCTTACCTTGATACACTAGAGCAATGACTCTTCCTTCATTTGGAAGAAATGAGCCAGAGAACTTCATTTTCCAGCAAGATGGTGCGCCACCTCACTGGCATAACGAAGTACACGATTGGTTGAACGTTACTGTACCTGAGCGCTGGATAGACTGCAAGGGCTCCAATGACAGGGCTTGCTATGCATGGCCTCCACGTTCTCCTGACATAACGCCATGCAATTTTTACCTTTGGGGCTTCATCAAGGTTCATGTGTACGTGTCTCTGCTACCAGCTGACCTACATGAATTAAGAAACCAGATTGAAGCAGTTGTTGCTACAATTACTGAATACTCACTTATCAACGTTTGGGAAGAACTCGGCTATAGACTTGATGTGTGCCATGTGACGAAGGGTAGTCACATTGAACATTTATAAGGTTCTTGGTAAAACTGTTTGAGTTGCTTTTTCATTTGACATATCATTTATAACTGTAAGTTGAATATAATAAATGTTATAAAGAGTTAAAATCCTGATATTCATTTATATACACCCTGTAGTTTATTACAACATGTGTCCGAAAATGCTTCATTTCCGAGTTATGGCCTTCACAACACTGAAGTTCAGTATTTTGATTGTCTACATATGGGGAATACATACCTGAAATTATGCCCCTTATTTTGTTTGTTGATGGTTCAAGCTGATGATGTGAATGAGATATTCACGAAATCAAGAGCCTAGTCAATTTGTAAGAAAACGGTCATCATTTCTTATAAGAAAAGTGAAGTTTTTTAAGTTACAAATTATTATATTTGTATATATTTGTTTGCTTCACTGTTAATAGCTTCATATTTTATATATTTAGCAGTTAATGAATTTTGATTTACCACTACGAAGTACCCTCTGCATTACACTGTCACATGATGTCACCATTATAGACAACCACCAGAACAGAAACAACACGGATCAGTAAGACACATTCTGAAGATGGGAAACACATCACTATTTCTAGCTTCTTACATATATAAATTCAAGAGTTAATTTTTCAGTGATACATTTCTAGCATAATTTATTGCCTGATTTGTTTTATCATCCTGAAGTACTGAATACTATTTAGTGATAACATTTTTATTTTTCTCTAGATGACAGAAAATGCTTCCTTAAACTGGATGACAACCAGTTCACCTGCAGAAGTAGGGACAACAACCACAGCACCAGCAGAGGTAGCTTCATCTCAAACAGTATCTTTCGCTACTGTTGATCTCGACCAAGATTCATACAGGGTTAACAGTGGGAATGTTGTGATGTGGGTAGTGCTTTCTGTTTTACTTGTGGTGCTTATTTCCTTTGTACTTTTTGTATGCATTTTGAGAAAACATTATTTGAGCCGTGGGTTCTATCATGTTACAAAGCGCACATCTCCACCACTCTACTGTAAATGAAAATGTAAATAATAGTAATATGAAATGAAAGCAATTTTATGTAATACTTTAAGCCAGCCTAGTCCTTATGCTCCTCCCTTCCTCTACCGAGTGGGATGGCTCAGGCAGTTTCATTTGCGGCCCACATTCAGGAAGTCCGGGTTCAATTCCTGTGGCTGACCTACCTGACCTTTTTTCAGGGGTTTTCCCAGGTTGCCAGGTAAATTACATCCCCCACATTTCCTGTCCCTCCATTTCATGTCCATTATAATTTCACATCATCTCATCTAGTGGACTCTTTCAGGGTAGAAGTGTCGACGGGTGTCTCGGCGTTGCATGGCAGGATGATATGCTATTCAAAAGACAACAGAGATGCAAAAAAGTAACTACTCTTTCCCCAATCAGCAATGAAACTTCATACAGAAAATTTACATATCATCCCAGAGCTACACACCTTTTCCAAAAAGTCTTCAAAGAGCACAATATTACTTTGGCCCCACAGAACAAATTTAGTGTACAACACCTTTCGAAATGACATAATACAAAGGAGATACCCACAGACAAAAAATCAGGTGTGTACCGGATAAACTGCAAAGGCTGTGACAACTTTTACATTGGAAAAACTAAAAGGAACTTGAACATTAGGCTTAAAGAGCATTTTAGGAACATCAGGAACAAAATAATAGATAAATCGGCGGTAGCGTACCATTTTTGGAAGGAGAATCACAATATAGAACAAGAAATCCACTTATTAAAATGTGTCCAAGGTCCAGCTACATTAACCACATGGGAAAAAATCTTCATAAAGAAATATGAAAGAAAATTGTTTAATTTTGACATTACCTTTGAAGAGAACCCAAACTTCAAATTCATCAAGATACCGACAGATGCCCCTATTACCTCCAAGGAGTTCACCAAACCAACATCCACTAGTCGACAACATATATTTTTTTTAATTTACGTCCTCAAACGTTAAGTCATATTGGACAATGAATGAAATGGGTGAAATGATGCTCAGATGAGTCCGAGGTCCACGGAGCTTAGAGTTACCCAACATTCATCTTTCAGGATAAGGGAAAACCCCGAAAAAAAACCTTATCCAGGTAACTCACCCTGACTGAGATTCGAACTTGGGACCTCCTGAACGTGAGGCAGACACTCTTACCATCTATGCTACCGAGGTGGGCAAGTTAACATCAGCTGATGATGTTAGGAAGGTCCTAACAAAACGTATTCTAGGTACTAAATGCGCAAGATTTCTTGAGCGTTCAGGTCCCAAGTCCTCATTCGGCAGGTTTCGCCTATTTCCGTAAACACAGATGACAACTTTGAAACAGGAAAATGTGCTACACACTGAGACATCTAGTGGTTAATATTCTAAGCTTTCACACATACACCATTTCATTTTGAGCAATTTTGAGGTTAATCATTAGCTAACCAGTTTACAAGAAATCTAAAAGCAACAGTATGTTGTCGATGTTATGGCTCTCAAAAGAGGACACATTATTTTTCGTCTACTTCTGTATAACTGTAATCTGAATGCAACTGAGCTGACTTGGGCAAAAATAAAGAATGTTTTCAAAGCGTGCAATGTTAACGAGAACCACAAATGTGCAGAAACTTGCTATAGAAACGACGGATTGGGAAAGATACTGGAGCTGGAAATGCAATATTGGAGAAACGATGGTGTAATAGAAAATACAATTAATGAAATTATTAACATATCAGAGGATACCAGCGATGAAAGTGACGCAGTAGACTTAGAAATTGAAGAATCATAAAGCGAGTGAGTGTTTATAGGTGTCATAATATCTGTTTTCTTCTTTTATGTGTTTCATAACAGTAAATATATAAGCATACAGCATATCGGATGGAGTTCAATTGTTTGTTGACACATCTCATATCTTTGGCTCATATCTTTGCTTATCTTACTGCAATTTTGCTGAATTGTGTTTTTCTAGGTTGACCACACTGCAGAAACAAAAGCATGTTAGCTCTTTCTTCTTCCCCGTAAATCCAGCGGTCAAGAAATTGTGCGCATATAGTAAATAGCAATAAATGGAGCATTGAGTGCTAGTTTGACTCAAAATTATATTACAATGGACCAAGTTTGGACCTCTGTACCAAACCCTCTCCATAGTGTAGTCCAATCTTGTGTAGTCCTTCCTTCATCTACTTTAGTTTTGATAATGTGTAAGAGCATGCACAGTTTCACAGTTTGGAATCCTGCTAAGTCATATATTTATGTAGAAGTTCATTCAAACACCACCAGGGACAAGACCAAATGCCACAATAAATGGTACAGGAACTGAGGATGGGAACGATTAGCTCTCCTGAAAAGTGTTTCTTTATTAAATAAGTGATATAGTTTTAAAAATCAATCCAATAATTAAGTAAATTGTTAATGCTTGTCCAACATACACAGTTTTAATTGTATAGGATAGTCAACCTGAAAAATTCAATGCCATGGCCAGGATTTGAACCACAGATCTCCCAGTTTCCATCCGGTCACCCTTAACCTTTGAGCTACCATAGTCGTGCCATTATCACATTAAATTCTCCAATAGACAGGTATGTTTTCCCTGTAAACCGCTAGGAGTCCTTGTATTTGAGATACACCATTTGCGGCGACTTACTATTTTAGATACTTGATTCCCAGGCTTCACTGTTAAACCATTATTATTAAGTTAATTGACGGAAATCAATCATTCCTCCATACTAACAGTGTATAGGCTAAGGAACAATTAATCCGCTCCATAGCGTAGTCCAGTCCAGGGGAAATATTATTACCAATATGTTAAAAAATCAGCTTTGGTCTGCAAGATCCAAGCAGTGTGGGCTTCTGACTATAGGTGTGATTTTATAACATGAGAATACTTGGCCTCATGCAACACTTGCAGCCATCGATCTTCCACATCATATTCATCAGACCTTGAATGAAGTGATTAGTATGCATTTGGACTATTCAGAGGTGATGGATGAAATTTCAATTTCAATTTATTGCAACCAATAGATTATTTACATAATTTCTGGCATTGTCATTTATCATTAAACAATTACAATTAAAATATAACAATAATTGGAAATAACAATTACTTATAAATATTCATCTATGTCATAAAATGCACAATTTATAAGGTAATTCTTTAACTCTTTAGTGAATTTGGAACCTGTTATTTGTATAATCAAGAATGGCAATTTACTCTGCAGTACTTTACCAATCACATATGGATTTTTTTCAAAAAACTTCTTAACTTTTGCCTTCCCTATACATACAATTTTTTGTTCTTGTGTTGTACGTGTGCACACTGCTGTAGATCTTTATATTTGACTTATGTCTCACTAAAAGAATAACTCTAAAAATATATAATGAGACCACAGTTAAAATTCTTTCTTTTTTAAATACTCCCCTACAAGAATCCCTGGGTTTTAGTGAGCAAACAATTCTTAGAACCTCTTCTTTAGTACTAATAACTGCTTCAAATTATCTTTATTCATTGTGCCCCATAGTTCAATACCATAGTTTAAATGTGGATGGATGATTCCATAAGAAATTAGTTTTAAATTTGGTTTTACCAGATAGTAAGCCATATAGTTCAACAAATAGATACCCTTGCTAATTTTATTAGATATATAATTTACATGCCTTGTCCACAATAAAGTTTTGTCTATATCTAGCCCTAGAAATGAGTGGTCGTCAGAGGTGTCTATTTCTACACTTCCCATTTTAATTCTCATATTCCTGTATAGAAATTTATTCATTTTAAAATATAGTATGCTTGTCTTGTTTAGATTATTAGTTAGGTTGTGATTAGCAAGAAATTTGAGTATTATATCTATACCTGAGTGTATATTGGCAATTACATTATCGAGTGTATTTCCCCAACAAAGAAATACAACATGCAATGGACGTGATTAAAGCATTTTTTCAGGGGAATCTGTGTACTTCCTACATGCTGAAGTAAGTTTGTTCAATGATGTTGAAAAATAATACCTTGTGTTCCATTTTTGTTCAATAAAAAGAATTAAAAGAAATATTTTAAGCATAACATTTTACCTAGCATAAATGCTTAAACATGTACTTCATTTGAAGAATATACTTGACTGATCAATTACCTATTTTTTTCATGTGCTGTTTTTTAAGTATAAGTGAAAATAGGTATCTTATTAAAATGTTCACATGACTTTCTCTACCCATTCATGAACTATACTTAGAGACTTCTTCTAATATCTGGACATTTGTGACAATATTGGATGAATACCAATGGCGAAGCGTGCAGTAAATCGCTGAAAGTGCCACTTTCCCAAGAATTTCGGCAGAAAAATAAGAAAAACAAAATTAATGTCAAACACTGGTTTGTTTGCTCTGAATATATTTTCAAAATTTATTCATGAACATCTGTGGTGCTGCAGACAATTTGACAGCTTAATTAAATTTAAAGGGAGTCAATTAATGACACTAAACAACACATTTGAGTTTGATTTATGAGTCACTATGTTTACACTCAAACTTCACTTACTTGTTGTTGTATAATTGAAACGTTTTCAAGATCATTCGATCTCATCCTCAGCTGTTTGGTGACTAAATGAACCTCCCTCTTCTTCCACTACCACGGAGCTCCGATCACTCTGCCATCTGGTGTTAGGGGCACTAAGTTTTAATACTTCATTTAATGCCGGGATTTCAAAATTTATAACTTTATCACGGTTTTTGTTTATGAATATTTTTTCCCAAATATCCAATTCTATGGGTGTACTTAAAGATTTTAACAGTTTAATGTTATGGCCAATGTTGTGGTTTTCTGTCCAAAAATGGTGTGAAACTGCAGATTTTTCTGTTTGTTTCAACTTAATGTTCCTCTGGTGTTCTTTTTGCCTGGTTAACAAGTTTCTCTTAGTTTTTCCTATGTAGCTTTTTTCACAGGTTTCACAATTAATCTGATAAATTCCTGATTTCAAATTGTTGGGGATTGTATTTTTCAGTGGTTTATTTAGCAGGTTCCTCAGACTGAATTTGTTTTAGGGTGCTAGTTTTATGTTTAGTCTTTTGAAGATTCGTTCAAATTTTCTAAAAGCCCATGGATGGTAGGTGAATTTTCTATATTGCCAATTTGTGTTTTTTAAGTGGTGTGAGAGTGGTATTTTTTGATATTATCTTCAGTTTTTCTGTTCTCTTCATCATGTTCCTTATGATGGCTGGGTTGAATCCATTTAATACCGCTATGTCTTTTATGTGTTCTTTCAAAAAATCATCCTTACTCAGTGGGATGTTGTATAGCCAGTGAATTAGACTTCTAAAGGCAGCTAGTTGATGTGAAACTGGGTTGTATTCATTTTTCTTTATGTAATTATCTATGTGTGTGAGCTTCCTGTATATTCCAAAATCTACACCATGACGATTTCTAGTTATCTTGAGGTCCAAAGAGGGTAGGGTGCTGTCTCTTTCTACTTCCATAGTAAATTGGATGTGATTATCTTGCAGGTTTAGTAATTTTAGAGAATCTTCTCTAAGTTTTTCTGGAATGATAGCAAAAACATCATCAACATATCTCTGCCAAAATGTATATATCTGTGGGAAGGCCTTTACTATGTGTTTCAAAATAGCTCATGTATAGGTCTGCTAAAATAGGCGAAAGTGGGCTCCCCATAGCTAATCCTTTTGATTGTCTGTAGAATTTTTGGTTAAACATGAAGTAATTATTCCTTATGCATAAATCTGTAAGATTGATAATGTCATCTATTTCTCTGGGGTCCGCTGTAGTCTGGGTTAGCCATTTTTTGAGGAATGTAGGTATTTTTTCTACTGGAATGCTTGTAAAAAGTGCCTTAACGTCAAAAGAAACTAGTATGTGATTTTCCGGGATGTTGTACTTCTGTAGGTGATTTATCAATTCTAAGGAGTTTTTTATTCCCAAACTTTGAAATTTGTCATATGATTTTAATTTTCTTACTAACCACTTTGCAATGTGGTATGTAGGTGAATTGATGCCATTGATGATGGGTCTTATGCTGTTGTCTTGTTTGTGGATTTTTGGCAGACAGTACAACCTTGGTAGTGTGGGTTTGGAAGATTTTAAGTTGTATTTTTCAGATGTACTTAATGTTTTTGTAATTGATAAAGCTTTATTAACCGAAGTGATACTTTTGGATAATGGATTTCTTGGAATTATTTCATATTCTGGACTGTCTAACATAAGGTTTACTCTCTGAATATAGTCTTCTGTCTCCATAATTACTAGAGAATTACCTTTGTCGGCTTTTAGGTATACCACAGGCTTCCTATTTAAATTTCTTATTGTTTTGTTGTAAGTTTTATTGTATATTGGGGATAACTGCTTTATTATATCCAGACATTCAATTTTGGCTTTGGTTAAGTTTTCATTTTTTAGGTTATGTGTGGCTATTTCTATGTCGGCGATAAAATCGTCTTTATTATTTGAGACGTTAACACACATATTGAAACCTTTCTGGAGTAATCTAATTTCATTGGTTGTAAACTTTTGTTGCGATAGGTTTATTACATTAACTTGTTCTTTAAAATCCCGGTGTTTTGGCTGATGAGGGTGTTCCAGTTGCCGTTCTTTTAACAGTTTGAATTTATTCTTAAGCCTTTCGTTTTTCTTAATCATTAATATGTTTAATTTTTCGTGAACCTGCATTTCGAAATTTTGCCAAATGTGTATTCCTAATTGTTTGGTTAGTTCTAGATGTAGGCTGTAAAATTCCAGGTCTATTTTATTTATGTGGTTGTAATGTTTTGAAATTTCCAGTTTTATCACGTATTTTTCCACCAGTTTTTGTCTTCTGTGATTACTATTGTGTTTGACCGTTTGCTTTACAAAAATTGGCGGAACATGTTTCAGAGACGTTGTCTTTATCCTCAGCCGGCCATTGACTGGTTCTCATTGGTGTAGTTGACGATATTTTGTCATAGGTCTCCTCCATAACAACAATGTTTTCAACACTTCCAAGAAATGAATTGCAATTTGACAGCTGCTTTGATTCGAGCAGGGAGGGTTCTTCCTTGGTGCGTTTGAATCGCCAAGTGACTTACTTGTTTTTGAATAACTTAACATGGTTATGTTTTATGTTCTAGCATTTAATTTTCCTTTATAAAAGTTTTCCAAATTATATTTTGTGATGGAACCGCTCTCTTGGCACCCACGCGTTGATACTGCAGCTAGCTTACTTCCCGACTAGTGGTTCGTTATTAAAAAGACCAAGGTGACCGTAACACTTGTGGCGAGTGAGGAGAGGTTGGAGGGGCAGAATGTATCGCTGGTTACCATTGCTACAGATTTGATTCATAGAAGTCACATATTCCACACCAACTCGTGTTGCCAACACAATACAGCATTTTCTTCCTACTGTTTTATTTGAAAAGAAATTTGTTGGTAGAAGTGGTAACCCATTGAAACAAGCCCCACGTGTCATGTGCTGCTGTTTACTATCAGTTTGTATTCTGTGTAAAAACGTAATTTTTTATGTGATCAGTGATTATTGTGTGATATGTGAAGTGTTCAATTTTTCATATTTAAGGGTTTACAATAAATCCAACACACCACTTGGTGTGTGCCATTCTCCAGACAACCTTTTCTTTATGGAAAAATGATGACAAACGCGACGTGCTAAATGTCAGTAGACCAACACCAGTGCTATTAAATTTATTGGGAGTCGATTAATGACACTAAACAACACTTACCTTTAAATTTTCCCGGAACCAGTTTCAGAGGCCTTCCCTCTATCTTCAGCTGGACATCAACTGGTTCTCATTGGTGTAGCTGGCAATATTTTGTCATCGGTCTCCTGTGGTGGCGGTTCAAGGAACTTGCTGAACAAATCTTTCTGGGGGATGTCGAAATTGAATACTTTGTTCCCATTTTTTGAAATAAAGATTTGTTCCCATGTGGACAGTTCTTGTTTTCCTGTTGTATGTTTTAGTAATTGTGGTTCTGGATTTATGTTGTGGTTTTTTTCCCAAAAATATGTGGCAACTGCTGATTTTTCTAATTGTTTGTATTTTATGTTCCTAAAGTGTTCCTTTGCTCTTGTTTCTAAATTTCTTTTGGTTTTTCCAATATAAATTTGACTACAGTCACAGCATTCAATTTGATATATCCCAGATTTTTTGTTAGATGGAATGGCACCTTTGATGTTTGAGCAAATTAGGTTTTTTAAGGAGTAATGGTTCACTGGTGCTAGTTGAATGTTTTGTTTTTTGAAGGCTTTTTTGAATTTATCAAAGGCCCATGGATGGTAAGTGAATTTTTTGAAGATCATTTTAGTTTCTGTAGCTGAGAGGGTTGTGGTTTCCTTTAGTAGTTTCTTCTTTTTTGCTAAGTTCACTTTTTTCTCTACTAGTGATTTGGGAAAGTCATTTTTCTGTGCTATTTCAATAATTATGTTGTATTTTATTTTGTATTCTTCTGCTGTGAGAGGGATGTTGACCAGTCTGTGTGCTAAACTATTAAAGATTGCCTCTTTGTGGGATATTGGATTGTAGCCATCAGCTTTTATGTAGTTGTCTGTCTGTGTTGGTTTTCTGTAAATGCCAAAGTTTATTTTATTTTTATTTCTGATTATTTTTAGATCTAAAAATGGTAAATACTCGTCTTTTTCAACTTCTACAGTGAATTTGATGCTTTTTTCTTGAATATTTAAAAGTTTTAGTGCATCACTGATGTGTTTTTTTGGTACTATGGCAAATATGTCATCTACATATCTTTGCCAGAGTTTGAACATCCATGGGAAACCTTTAGTGATCCTTGTTTCTAGTGCACTCATGTACAGATCGGCCAGGAAGGGTGATAAGGGGTTGCCCATTGCTAAACCAGAAGTTTGATGGAAATATTTTGTTTGAAACTGGAAGAAATTCTGTTCTATGCATAATTTGGTTAGTTTGATTATGTTTAGAAAATCTTTTCAGTAGATCATCTTCAAAATACACCAGGACATTTAAGACTCGTTGGTATGAGGAACCTAGTTGTATTTGGTTGAAGGAGCTGGGGAAAAACACTAACAAAATTGCAGACACTCTTCAGGAAAGCTCATGTCTATATATTATAAAATACAATGAGAACATTAAGCTTAACAGGCTTTTCATGTGATATCCCATTAGGGAAGTAGACAAGAAATGACATTTCCTGGACATAATGAAAGTGAGGACTCTTTAATAGAGGTAATTTTAAGGAACTTTTGGAATCATATGCAGAGGGAAGTCCCATCGAAATTCAAATCTGCTATTCTAGTAATAATTCCATTTTTGTAAATGTAGGTTAGCCAATTTTCATAGTCACCTAATCAATCGCCCAGAGCTGCACCTGGATTCGAGTGATCAGTTCCGCGAGCTCATTCAATACTGTATTTACACATTTGTAACCTTGAAAAGCATACTACGTAGATTTCCAGAAGTAATTGCGAACCCTTCGATACTTAGGAAATACTGACAGATTATGTCACGTGAAGTCTCTCTAGCGTGTAAAGAAAAGTTTATTTTCTTGCTTTATGTGGCACTTTTAAATACAGCTGTAAGTATATATCAATAGCATTAGCAATAGTATTTTACGTAGATTGGTATATAGTGGTGACAATGAGCAAATTCTTGTGAAGTTTTAAGTTATTAGCAAACATGTGTGAATTGCACACTTCCTCCAAGTTAGGCTCATACGATATGAGCAGTCTTACAATGCAAAATTACCCTACATGTGACTGTACAATAGAAAGAGTACTAAAGAGTAACCTCAGTTCTTTGAGTCATTATTCTCTCTTATTTTAATGACAATTATTATTTGGAGCTTCCCTCGCTTTGAATGTCACGCCTCGCTACTGGACCTACGTGTGATGTACAATAGAAAGAGTACTAAAGAGTAGCCTTAGTTCTTCGAGTCATGATTCTCTCTTATTTTAATGACAATTATTATTTGGAGCTCCCCTCACTTTGAAAGTCACGCCTCGCTACTGAACCTACCTGTGACTGTACAATAGAAAGAGTACTGAAGAGAAGCCTTAGTTCTTTGAGTCATTATTCTCTCTTATTTTAATGACAATTATTATTTGGAGCTTCCTCACTTTGAAAGTCACGCCTCGCTACTGAACCTACGTGTGATGTACAATAGAAAGAGTACTAAAGAGTAGGCTTAGTTCTTCGAGTCATGATTCTCTCTTATTTTAATGACAATTATTATTTGGAGCTCCCCTCACTTTGAAAGTCACGCCTCGCTACTGAACCTACCTGTGACTGTACAATAGAAAGAGTACTGAAGAGAATCCTTAGTTCTTTGAGTCATTATTCTCTCTTATTTTAATGACAATTATTATTTCGAGCTTCCTCACTTTGAAAGTCACGCCTCGCTACTGAACCTACGTGTGATGTACAATAGAAGGAGTACTAAAGAGTAGCCTTAGTTCTTCGAGTCATGATTCTCTCTTATTTTAATGACAGTTATTATTTGGAGCTCCCCTCACTTTGAAAGTCACGCCTCGCTACTGAACCTACCTGTGACTGTACAATAGAAAGAGTACTGAAGAGAAGCCTTAGTTCTTTGAGTCATTATTCTCTCTTATTTTAATGACAATTATTATTTGGAGCTTCCTCACTTTGAAAGTCACGCCTCGCTACTGAACCTACGTGTGATGTACAATAGAAAGAGTACTAAAGAGTAGCCTTAGTTCTTCGAGTCATGATTCTCTCTTATTTTAATGACAATTATTATTTGGAGCTTCCTCACTTTGAAAGTCACGCCTCGTTACTGAACCTACCTGTGACTGTACAATAGAAAGAGTACTGAAGAGAAGCCTTAGTTCTTTGAGACATTATTCTCTCTTATTTTAATGAAAACTATTACTTTGAGCTTCTCTTGCTTTGAAAGTCACACCTCACTACTGAACCTACGTGTGACTGTGCAATAGAAAGAGTACTGAAGAGTAGCCTTAGTTCTTTGAGTCATTATTCTCTTTTATTTTAATGAAATTATTATTTGGAGCTCCCCTCACTTTGAAAGTCACGCCTCGCTACTGAACCTACCTGTGACTGTACAATAGAAAGAGTACTGAAGAGAAGCCTTAGTTCTTTGAGTCATTATTCTCTCTTATTTTAATGAAAACTATTACTTTGAGCTTCTCTTGCTTTGAAAGTCACGCCTCACTACTGGACCTACGTGTGACTGTGCAATAGAAAGAGTACTGAAGAGTAGCCTTAGTTCTTTGAGTCATTATTCTCTTTTATTTTAATGAAATTATTATTTGGAGCTCCCCTCACTTTGAAAGTCACGCCTCGCTACTGAACCTACCTGTGACTGTACAATAGAAAGAGTATTGAAGAGTAGCCTTAGTTCTTTGAGTCATTATTCTCTTTTATTTTAATAAAAATTGTTATTTTGGAACTTCCCTCGCTTTGAAAGTCACGCCTCACTACTGGACCTATGTGTGACTGTACAATAGAAAGAGTACTGAAGAGTAGCTTTAGTTCTTTGAGTCATTATTCTCTCTTATTTTAATGAACATTATTATTTGGAGCTTCCGTCACTTTGAAAGCCACGCCTTGCCACTGAACCTATGTATGACTATGACTGTACAATAGAAAGAGTACTAAAAAGTAGCCTTAGTTTTTTGAGTCATTATTCTCTCTTATTTTAATGAAAATTGTTGCTTGTAGCTTCCCTCGCTTTGAAAGTCAAGCTTCGCTACTGGACCTAGGTGTGACTGTGCAATAGAAAGAGTATTGAAGAGTAGCCTTAGTTCTTTGAGTCATTATTCTCTCTTATTTTAATGAAAATTATTATTTGGAGCTTCCCGCGCTTTAAAAACCGCTTTTTGCCACTGACAAATACGCTGCGTTGTCGAAGTGGAACAGCACTTTTTTTTTCGCCGAATGGAGCCCGTGTCTTCAACTTTCTATCGGAAATAACTCGTTATAGTATTGTATAGTATTATTTCGTATGTTTGCGACCGATGAGACCTTAAGTGTAGAATGATTGGAAGCAATCCATTGTTTTTATTGTTGCTTTGATTCTGGAGTGATGCTGGACCCAGGTCTCGCGGCTGGAGAAAATTCTTAAATAGATTTCACTTAAATAGCTCTAAATACAGATTCAAAGCTGAAAGCCGTACGCTACTGTTTTCAATGTGAGCAAACGCGGTACCCACTGGGACAACAACTTTTTCACTTCCAACTTATACAAAAACGAAGTGTCATTCCTGTCGACACGTCTGCAGTCTTTGCCACTTCACAAACTTCTGCCTGACATACAACTGCTTCAATGACTTTCTCATTCGTGCCGGGCATCCTGGGTGTTCCTCATCCAAAACAAACGTTCGACCACGTTGAAGTCGTTGAACCAATAACTATTGTCATAGATGACAGATGGTTCCCATAAACTGCATCCAGTTTCACTTGTATATTTTGGCAAGTTATTCAAAAATCCTATATTTTTCCGTTTTAGTGGAAACACGACGAACTGAAATGCCTGCGAACAAACCTATGAATCAGTGCCATCCTAAAATCCTCACAAATATCAAATCTTTCCATTACAGAACTGTATTTAATCTAGGATCGACTAATAAGAGGAAGGACTAAAAAAAAAAAACCGGATTGTTGTCATAAAACGTTATTGATGAACCTTTTTACAAAATTACTTCAGTCACATTCAAAATACTCCCCATTACATGCGATGCACTTGTCAAGTCTCTTTTCCCACTGTTGGAAGCATGTTTGGAACTCTTCAAGTTTGATATTGTCTAGTGCTCTTTGCGAAGCTGTTTTAACCGCCCCCACATCGTCATAACGCTCCCCTTTTAGCGTTTTTTTCATTCGTGGAAGTAGGAAAAAGTCGCACGGGGCTAGGTCCGGCAATAGGGAGCGTGGGGAACGACAGACAACCTCTGCGATGCCAAATAGTGGGTCACTCATAAGGCCGTGTGTGCTGGAGCGTTGTCGTGATGCATAAACCAGTCACCTGATTGCCAAAATTCCGGGCGTTTGCTCCTCACATCCTCTCGCAGACGCCTTAAAACATTCAAGTAAAAGTGCTGGTTAACAGTCTGGCCAGGAGGTACGAATTCCCGATGCACAATTCCACGAATATCAAAAAAGACAATGGTCATCGTCTTCACATTTGACCTCACTTGCCTTGCTTTTTTTAGTCTGGGAGAGTTGGGAGTCCTCCACTGGCTTGACGCTTGCTTGGTTTCTGAGTCATACCCGTAACACCAACTCTCATCCCCTGTAATGACTTTGTTCAAGAAGTTTGGATCACGTGCAATCTCTGTTTTCAAGTCCTGACACACATTCATGCGGATGGTTTTGTGCTCCTGTGTGAGAAGGCACGGAACAAATTTAGCAGCAACACGTCTCATGTGCAAATCCTTCCTCAAAATCCGCTGGCACGAGCTCCAACTGATTCCTGTCGCTGCTGAAAATTGCTCGATCATTTGGTGGCGATCCTCGTTGATCTTTTAGCAGACTTTTTCAATGTTCTCATTTCGCGATGTTGAAGGGCGTCCAGAACGAGCTTGGTCTTCAACACACATCTCACCACGCTTAAAGCGCCCAAACCACTCGAAAACCTGTGTGTGGCTCATAGCGTCCTCCTGGAAAGCTTCCTGAAGCATTTGGTGTGTCTCCATTGCAGTTCTTTTTAAACAGGAAACAAAATTTCACACACACTCTTTGTTCTTTTAAAGTTGCCATAACGACTTCGCAGAGGTAACCCGCCAACAGTCAGAGAAACACAATACCACACTTGCACGTTCAGCTCCACACTGACGCCGTCTGCACAGCTGTTTCATGAAGGTCTCTACTAACACCATGTAGCGTGAGAACCCTGCACTACGTCTACGAGTGGCAGTGCCCTCGGAGTCCGGTTTCTTTTGGGTGCCCCTCGTAAGCCTCGGGCCTCACATTGAGATGGCACTGGTGCAGTTTGACCAGGGGGTGTTTACTGGGATAGACACACACACACGACTGGACATTGAAGATCTGAATGTCAAACCTTCGATCTCAAGTCAGATCAGGGCTAGGCCCTCTAATGACAGTGGAGTGCTTTGTAAGGAAATATAATATACGGCAGATGAGGTTGAAGTTATATATAAGCCATTTGATGTGTTATTTTACGTGCCTAGAAGCAGCCTCAGACGTTTGTAGCGCACTCCCTGATCGATGTCGTCTCACCTAGACCGCGGATGAGGGAGTTGAGGTTGTGGGAGAGGTTTTGATAGACGGAACGTGAAAGGGTATGGATGTAGTCTGTTGTTGAATTTAAAGAGCTGTATTTAATGTAGGATCGGCTAGTAAGTTCCGAACCTCACATATTGATGGCGCCTCTGTGCCAGTTTGACAGATAGCATAATTAGACCAGCTTGTATCCATAGTTATAGCTCAATAGCTTGTTAAGTTTTTGAATAACAGCATTTTAAACAAGACAAGTGTAGAGGTTTGACCAAAATGGAGGATTTGGAAAAACTAGCAGTGATTAAATACTTCCATTTGAAAAACTTAACGTTTAAAGAAGTCAAAGAGGAAATGGACAGTGCATTGAAAGACTCTGTTCCTTCATATACAATAATGAAAATGTTGGTTGTAGAGTTTAAAATGGGACGTACGAGTACTAGTGATGAGCCTCGCTCTGGACGTCCTGTGGAAATCACAACTCCAGTGATCATTGAAAAAAATCATGGTTTAGTACTGGATGGTACTGGAAGACCGCAGATTGAAGTTGTTTGAGATAGCAGAGGCTGTAAACATATCAAAAGGACGTGCAGGAATATTTTTATTAATGTCTTGCGCTTTCACAAGATCTCTGCCGTGTTTGTTAACACCTGATCAAAAGTTGCAAAGAAAAACCGTTTCTGTTAAGAATTTGGAGCTCTACCTTAAAAATTCCAGTGAATGTTTGAGACAGCGTGTTATTATGGATGAAACTTGGATACATCACTACATTCCAGAGAGTAAATCACAGTCAAAACAGTAATTGCGCCACGTGAAGCAACTCCAAAAAAGACAAAGTCAATTTTGTGAGCTAACAAGGTTATGGCGGGTGTTTTCTAAGATGCACAGGGAATTATTTTTATTGAATACTTGGAAAAGGGTAAAAGTATCACTGGTGACCAGTACGCAAGCTTACTACAACGTTTGAGTGATGAGGTGAAAAGAAAAAGACCTCATTGGCGAAGAAAAGAATCTTGTTTCTTGACGACAATGCTCCGGCCCATTGTTCAGTCATTGCAATGGGGAAAATGTGGGATTTTAAAGTTAGAATTGCTTAAACATCCATCCTATTTGGCAATGTTTGTGCAGTTAATTCGTTTAAAGTGCCCAAATCAATATCTTTAGTTGTAAGCTTTTGTTTACAACAGAACTGGTCTATGAATGTATTGTAAGGCTTTACTGACCGATCGAGATACGGCAAGCTGAGACATAACCTGAGTGGCCAGCCCACCCTCAATGAGATTTAACCGCAGAAAGATTTTTATTTCGGGAAGTTTTAAGTGGGAAGAGGTTTGTGAGATAGCATGTATAGCACCTCTGGATCTGTGTATAGAATGCAAGACTCACTGCAACCTGGTGGGAATGGTTAAGTACAAATTTAGTTTTGATTGGTTGGGAATATAATATTTAGGCCAATTAACTCCTTAGTGGTCCAAATGCGGAGCCATTACGGAGCTCAGCGGAATGGAGTTGCCATGCGGAGGACCCAAAACAGCTTAAACCGACGTTTTCGGGGGTTTTAATCCCAAAAAGACCTGACCAGGGCACTTTGATGTAATCTTGCGGAGCATTTCATACTCCTCGTAAGGAAGAGACGGAAGAGATGAGGGAGGCTTCATAAATTAGCGTTGCGGGTAAGAAATAGCCAACACTCTTCGTGAGCCAATCAGGGACCTTTCGCCTCGAGTGTAAGGAGCGATTGCCTCACTGTACCTTATCCGATGCTTTGCGTATTACCGCTGTAATGGTCTCAATGTATGAATTACAAAATGTGTTTAATTTCCATTATTGATGGCAATTAAGCTTCTCACATTTAAAAGTAATACCAGTAGATACTCGTGTAGGCATAGTATACATATGATAAAGTCAACTGAACGCTAGTTTCATAAGGAGGGCAACAGACCAAGTTTACCTTACCGAGATCAGCACATGAGTTCTGCATGGAAACAATGCTATAACAGAGGACAAACGAATACAACTTATATTAACCTCTACATTGAAATGTTGCTTCAGGTTACCTCAAGGAGACAAATATGGAGAGATTTTTACTCAAACCTAATGAGCTCTCGTATGAAACCATACTAAGATAGGACTTCACCAAGAATGACTTCCTGTGACGAATAAGACTGCGCAATTCTCCACCACCACCACCACCACCACCACCACCACCACCACCACCATCATCATCATCATCATCATCATCATCATCATCATCATCATCATCATCATCATCATCATCATCATCATCATCATCATCATCATCATCATCATCATCATCATCATCATCGAAATCAACCGACCAATCACAATTCAAAATAATGGCAAAACTTCGTTGGGATTAAAGCTTTACGAAAACTTCAAATTGTCCTCTTCACGAAGCAAACCGAAGCTTTTATTTAACGTTGTTCTTGTATATCAAATATGTCTTATACCCAGGCATTAACCTTTAATTGACTTCCTGAGTTTGTATACGCTTTCGTTTCATCCATACTTTGAAATTGCCTGCTCCATTAATTTAAAAAATAAATCAGTCCAAAGATGGTATTTAACTGCCGGTTAACTTAATACTGTCTTTTGTTCGAACAATTACAATTCGATTATCGATTTATTTAGATATTTAAAACCCTAATTACATATTGGTTCTGCTTTGACAAATGAAAAGAATGAACTGTAAAATACGATTTATGAAGTAGTCTAGCACGATATAAATAGTAAGAATAGTTGTCGGGAAACTGAGAATCATAACGTGGGTAACGTGATATTTATTACAATAGAAGAGCAATAATAATCGTTCTCCGAAACAGCATACTTTCGAAGAAATATTCCTTTTGCTATGGATAACTCAAATCAGCCACTTGCCAAGCAGCAGGTTAATAGAGAGCGGAGAAGGTACAAATTATGTTTTAGAATGAAGAGCAAGGAAAGGTTAGAGACAAGAGACGGGGCTAAAACTGTGTTTCGCGCCGCGCGTTTTACGCGATGAGTGGCATAGAAGGAGTGAGTGCTTTCCAAACATGTGTTCTGTATGCCTCATAAAGGAACAAACAAGCAGTTCGAAAACATGTCGACAATGCTTTGTGCATGTTTTGAAATAAATACTCATGCTTCTTTCTGCATTTTATTTTGATTGGTAAACAAGCGCTCCTGCGTGCGTACACACACGGCTGCATGTACCTACATTGGAATTTTAGAAGTGGTGCAGATACACAAAATATTTTAATACGGAAGAGGGGTTAAGGCATGATATACCCAGGGCTATCGATTATGATTTGAGAACCTATAATTTTGAACCATTCTTTTAAAGATCACTTGGAATCAATTAATAGTATTTTTTAACTGTCACCAAAAAATTTTTATTTTTTTAATATCTTCAGCATATTTTGAACTAAACTGCAGGAATGCATCTATTGCCCAACATGGTGCATTTGTATCTTTTTTTCAATGAAAAACATTCCACAAACATCCGCAGCTGCTTCACGTAGATGTATGTTTAAACTGAATTAACTTCCTCGAACGTAAGAACATCATTTCATTCATCGGAGTTCAAATGAGCCTAGGGTCCACAGTGCTTATAGTTACCCTACATCATCTTTCAGAATAAGGGAAAATCCCAGAAGAATTCTCTTATCCATATAACTTACCCTGATTGAGATTTGAAATCCGCACCTCTTGAACAGACTGCTTCCACCATGCCACAGAGGTGGGTCCAACTGTAGGAGCATATAGATGTTGAACAGTCATGCTATATAGTGATCCATATAAACCTGAACCATTTCAATGGACCATAATTTCCCTTTGAAAGCTCGTAGAATGTAGAAATTTGTTTTAATGATCTTAGTGGCTCTGAGAGAATTGACAACACTGACAATTGTAGACACTTGACAGTCTTAAATGTCCATTTTCTTTGATACGAATGTAGACACTGAAGTTTATGTGGGTATCTTCAAGACATTTGTGGAGCAGCTGGATGATATCGAATTGAGAGAAGGTTATTTCCAGCAAGAAGGAGCAACGTGCCATACATCTAATGACACCGTGGAACTTGTAACCAGTTTCTTTGATAATTGAATAATCTCTGTGGCCCCCCAGATCCCCTGACCTAACCTCACCGGATTTTATCTTGTGGGGGTTTCTAAAAAATAGAGTGTACAAGAATAGGCCACGGACAATTGATGTTCTCAAGGAATCCATTCGAACTGAAATAAGTAACATTGGCGAGAAAACTCTCCGTAAAACTTGAGAGAATATGGTGAGACGAGTACAAACATGTATAGATGCTGGTGGAGGACACTTCCAACATTTTCTCTGAGATGTAAATAGTGTAATGTAACCTCCCAATTGTGTATTATATTCTCCCAAAGTTGCATGTGTGTCCTATTATTGGTTCAAAAGCTGCGGCCTATTGAAATGGTTCAGATTTATATGGATCACACTGTATTTGCAAGACTTACCATCCTTTTAGAAAGCTGAATTACCATTTTCTCGAAAATGACTCTTAATTTTGATTAAAGTAACATACATATATTTAAAATATTTTATTGAAAAATGAAACATGTATCTTGAAACATTGCAGGGGATGTCCTCAAAAGTCTTGTTCATTCTGAATGACTTTTGTATAAGTGGTAAACTGTAAGAGATACACATGGTACGTATACTGTATTATTAAAACTATTGTTGGTTTTGCAGTATTTACTGAATAATCAAACCAATTCTACATGTAATATTGAACAAAAAGAAGCTTCAAATGTCTTAAGAAAAGATGCTTAACAGTGAAGTCTGCTTGCCTGCTGAATGACGTTTCCTTGCTACAAGATTTCACCATTGACGAAACATCAATATCTCAGTTGCACTTGCCTTCGACTTGCTCCACATATCTTAATGCCATCTCTAAAGCACTTAAACCTTCAGCATGACTCATCGTCTTCTCGTTTTGTTCTTCAATTTCCTGTTTTGCTTCATCCTCATTGTCATTACCATTTAAGAAATCAACAATATCTGAGTTAAACTGTTGATTTTCTGCAAATAAGGTACTCACATCTTGAGCCGTAGTGTCCTTACAGCCAGGAATGCGGATCAGTAAGAGAACAATGTCACCCATGTCTTCTTGTATTATCTCTTCTTTATTTTCATAATTACCTAACAGTAAGTTCCAAGACTTTGCTAATGTCGTCATTTTGATTTCTTCCCATGGAAGAACCATGGAAAAATCACTTTCTTCCTTTTACTTGCCATATTGTACTCACAGGAAATGAAAACAATATCGTCTGCACGAAAGCTATACCTGCACACTCACTGAAGATTTGAGGATACACATCCTGCTGACCAAGCACTGGTGAGAGTATGTAGGATAATACAGAATTTCGATTTACTAAAGGTCGGATAACCAAGACTCTATTGTAATTTGTTCAAGTAATAGATTCCTTTAAGTTAATTGACAGAAATCAATCATTTCTCCATACTAGCCGTACACAGGCTAAGTTTTTGATAAGTCAACCTGAAATATTCAATGCCATGGCTGGGATTTGAACCATGGATCTCCTGGTTTCCGCCCAGTCACTCTTACCCATTGGGCTCCATGGCCAACATACCGTCCTGACATTAAATTCTCCAATTGATTCATATATTTTCCTAGTAAACCACTAGAGGCTCTCGCATCCGAGATACACCGTTTGTGGTGACTTACTGTTGTAAGTACTTGAATCCTCATCATTAAACTCTTATTATTTAAGTCAATTGATGGAAACCAGTCATTTCCTCATACTAGCCGCACACAAGCTAAGGCTCTGGATAGACAGTCACCCTGAAAAACTCAATGTCACGGCTGGGACTCGAACCATGGATCCCCCGGCCCTTGCCCAGCCACCCCTACCCACCAAGCCATCATGGCCAATGTGTCGTCCCGACACTAAACTCTCTAATTGACTCATACATCCTCCCAGCAAACCACTAGGGGCTCTCGCACCCGAGACATACTTCCTGCAGCAACCCACCACTGTAAGCATTGAATCCCAGTACTTGAATATGAGTCAACTGGAGAATTTAATGTCATGATGGCACGTTGGCCATGGTAGCTGAATGGGTAAGAGCGACTGGATGGAAACCAGGAGATCTGTGGCTTAAATCCCATTCATGTCATTGAATTTTTCAGGTTGACTCTATCTATCCAATAGGTCCTTTTTCTTTTAATGGTCATGCAAAGAGAATGGCATTTCAAAGCCTTCGCTCAGAGTCTCTTAACCAACTTTGTCATCCTACACAAAGAAATGGGCAATAAAAATTTATCCTCTTAATAACATTAGATAAAAAAATAGCTTATTTAAGAATAAGTAGAGAAATTCATGCAAATGTGACACATATTTTTATTGTGCTATAATTGTAATTATATTTCAAATATAATTTTTCAGCAGAGAAGAGCTAATTACAGTTTTAGAAGATACGGTGTTGAGAGTGGTAGAAAGTTTAGCGAAAGGAGAAGCTCCTACATTACGGATTGCTAATCATCGCATCTGGAGCAATATTGACTGCAGCGATGGCAGGTAAGTTGACACGTTTACATTTCCATGTTTATCAACTTCATTATAGTTGATAGAGTCAACATGAAAAATTCAAATCCCGGCCGTGGTATTGAATTTTTTATGTCGACTCTATCAATCCAATACCTTAACCTGTATACGGCTAGTGTGAAGAAATGAATAATTTCTATCAATTATTTTTAGTTAATTGATGGAAATTAATCATTTCTCCACACTAGCCATATATAGGCTAAGGTTTTTAATAGATAGAGTCAACATGAAAAATTCAATGCCATGGCCGAGATTTGAACCACGGATCTCCTGGTTTCCGTCCATTCACTCTTAACCTTTGAGCTACCATGGTCAACGTGCCGTCCTGACATTAAATTCTCCATTTGACTCATACATTTCCCCAGTAGACCACTAGGAGCTCTCGCATCCGAGATACACTGTTTGTGGCGACTTACTATCGTAAGTACTTAAGTCCCAGGCTTCATCATTTAACTCTTATTATTTTAGTTAATTGATGGAATTAATCATTTCTCCACACTAGCCGTATATAGGCTAAAGTTTTTAATAAATAGAGTCAACATGAAAAGTTCAAATCCCAGCCTTGGCATTGAATTTTTCATGTTGACTCTATCTATTCCATCAATTAACTTAAATTCACTATAGTTTTCAGTCTCACCATCTAAAACAAGGTTTGCCAAATTATGACCTCAGATCTGAACTTGGTGTAACATCTGCTTTTATTTGGTGCTACTATAGATGTAAAAAAATAAATATGATTAAAAAAAATGGTGTACCTGTATTACAACAATTTATTCATGAATTTTAAACAATTATGTAAAATTAAATATTCACATATCTAATTTATATACAGTATGATGAACTACTGAAGGAGAAATACAAGCTTTTCATAATGAGTAAGGATTATGAGACAATGAAGCACAAAATAAATATAATTCTGAGTCAAACTACTACTCCATGCTTCATATATTGCTAGTGTTTACCTATACCACTCACAAAAGTTAAAGGTATGCAAACACTGACCAATGCTCAAGCAGAGCACTGTTGCCAAGTATAGTGCGTGTACTGCTGAGGTTCTGTACATAAGAGCATTTTTACCTGCCAGCAAAGGCTCTACCTATTTTTTCCATAATTAAACAACACAATAAATATTCCTAAAACATTAAAATCTTACCTTGACACACGTCACAGCAGTGGAACAGCAAGCATGGTTTCTAATCCAGTAACTCGCTTTCCGACTTTGTGGCTCTTTCCCGGACATTGAAACACAGGCACGCTCCCTTTTTATAAACATGAAGCTGCTTCACTACAAATTCGTGACACTGTGTGTACACTACCTACACCATAAGGTTACAGAGTTAATTGCTGGGTTTTTGAAATATCTACAGTTGTCCTATATTCTGGATTGGAGAGCTTTCGTAAAAACTTGTTCACATTAAATACAATTTTTCTGCCCTGAGAAAGAATCACTTCACATTTGTTGATAAAAAAAATCACTTGTCCCAGCTTCGAGGGACATGTTCACGCACTCCGATCACAAACACTGGAGGAAAGATATGTGTATAATAATAATTTAATGTAATATTAACAATATTTTAGCTCGAGTTTAACTCATGACTTAATGATGCCATTCACTTTAACAAATCGACACCTCTACTCTGAAAACGAACTCTGTTTCAAACTGCGCGACTTCTGTTTTTATAGTAGGAGCATTATTTATTTATGTTTGAGGTATTTGTAAGGAAAGAATGGTGTGGTTTTTCAGGCTTATCTGTGCTGAATGGATGTTGGGTAACCATAAATATGTGAAGATAAAACGTGCATTGCTCGTGTTCCGAGCATCGTGTACGGTCATGATCAGAAAATGAAATTTTTTCTTATTATAAGATTGGCATCTGTAATTTTCAGATATTTATCCATAACATTTGAGCATAACCATGTGAAGATAAAATGTGCATTGCTCGTGTTCTAAGTATCGTAGAGACAGGATTTTTGTACGGTCATGATCAGAAAATAAAATTCTTTCTTATTATAAGATTGGCATCTGTAATTTTCAAATATGTATACATAACATTTAACCATAACCATATGAAGACAAAACGTGCATCGCTCGTGTTCTAAGATTGGCATTTGCCAGTTTCAAACATTTATCTGAGCATAGTTAATATAGTGTTCTCAGTTCAGGTGTGTGAGATGCGTGTACCACATTCGACAGCACTGGTAGGAGGCGCAAGCTTAGGATTCGTTGGAGTCTTTAGTTTGGCCCATCTCCATATGCCTTTATCTTCTGTGAAGATTATAGAACACATTTTGTTAGGACCTTCCTAACATCCTCAGCTAATGTTGACTATTGAGTTTTGATTTGGAAGTGATAGGGGTGTCTCTGTTGGTATCTTGATGAACTTGAAGTTTGGGTTCTCTTCAAGATGGTGTCGAAATTTAACAGTTTTCCTTCATATTTCTTTATAAATATCTTTTCCCATGTGGTTAATGGAGTTGGACACTTTTTAATACGTGGATTTCTTGTTGTATATAATGATTCTCATTCCAGAACAGGTACATTACTAATAAATACTGATACATACTGTTAAGAAGAATAGATGAAATCACAACCATTAAAGTGCCATTTGAAAAGGTGTTGAAAATAATTTTTCTTAATTGTTACGTTTTCTGGTACCTATAGCAAGAAGAAAAAGTACAGACGTGAGTAGACATGAAATTGTTTGTCCAGATTGAAGAAAATCAACCAAAATGTAACCCTGAGCATTTCAGAGGACATTGTCCATAACGTTCCCAACAGATTGCACTGTTTCACTTTCTTCTTTAAAGGGGAATCTAAGCGATGTCGTTCCATTCTTGAATTATGTTTAAGACCTCATAATGATGACAACAGGTTTCAATGCATGCTACAAAATGTAATTTGTAATTTGTAATTTATTTCCTTTCCTTTTACATCAACAAATGGAAATACAAAATCAAGATTACAATTATAAAATCCATACTGAAATATGCCATATATTCCTAAATCCTGAAAATCCTATCATGTTATCATGTTGCCCACCATTGAATAGTAATTCAGCCCCCGTACACCTAACCCTAGGTTACAAAATGTAAGATATGATCTTTATTAGTCGCAAGAATTGCATTGAATTCATAGCATCATCAAACACAATACATATTATATTTACAGTTCTGGGTAGTACATTAGTCAGATCAACAAAAATATATACAATATATACGTGAACATACAGAAGCATTTCAGGATCAGAAGACCACTATTTTACGTACATTCAATATTTAAACATTCCTGTATTGAATATGGCATATGGACTAAGAGTAGCTCATTTAATATAGTAAAAAAAAATTTATGTAAAAAAATTATCTTTATTTTGAAATCTCTGTAGAAGGTTTTGGGTGACAGTTCTTGTGGTCTTCAGTCAATAAATGTGGGACCACAAACTTTTTGGTAACTAAGCTTTCAGTGATTTCTTACAAATGCATTGTGTCCTATTGGACTGGACTGGAGTACACTACGGAGGGGATTCGGCATGGATCTATTGATCTACTGTACCTATACTCCAAGTGGGGCACCCCCGGGAGGAGGCATGAGGTGAGAGGAGACAGAGAGTAGCTGTCTCAAGGAGCCACAACAGTGCAGAGAGCAGGTGTTTATATTTCGTCAGTTGACAATTCCCCAGCAGGCCAGTATTTGCGGCATCCCATCCTATTGTAGTCCAGAATTGGCTTCACCAACCTGATTTGGAGACTGGGGACTCTCCTATAGGAGGAGGGAATGGTTGACTTGGAGCATATCATCCTGCCTTGCAATGCCAAGACACACGCCAACACTTCTGCCCTGAAAGAGACTACCAGATGAAAGATGACATGATAATGGAGATGAAATGGAGGGGCAGGAAATTTGGAGGATGTAATTAGCCTACCCAGCATTCACCTGGCAACCTGGGAAAACCCATGGGTCACGTTGGTCAGCAACAGGAACCAAACCCGAACCTCTTGAATGTAGGCCACAGACCAAACCGCCTGAGCCATCCCTTTTGGTATAACCTACTACACACTGATGCATCTATCTTCTTTAATGAGCTCATCAACTCTTTCCTTGTTGTGTTAATGGAGGCCGCTCAAGGACACTCATCTTTGAAGTGTTTCACCCATCTACTAACCCTACATTCATGTCCAAAGACACACTGAAGTCTGAGCTGAGTTTAAGAAGCAGATTTTTAAGAAGATATTTAAAAACTTCAACATAAAATTAGCCCCTCAGAACAAACACAACATCCAAAACAACACCAACATGCCATTTTCAACAGTTTAATCTTTCGGATGATCAACTTTCCACTAAACAGAGAAGATTATCAAGAAGATTACCTACACATAAAAAAGTAGCTATATCCAATGGTTTCAACCCGAATTTAGTAGACAAAACAGTTAACAGACTCAACAAAGCTAAGAAAATAAAAGAAACCACCACCCTAGAACCTACAGGAGAAAAAGAGAAAAAACTTTTTAAAAAGTTCACCCTCCACCCATCAGCCTATAACAAATTCCAAAAAATCTTCTCAAAACACAACATAACTCTTGCACCTCAAAATAGGTTTAATATCAGAAATTTGTTAAAAGGCCCTCCCAAAAATTCAATCACTACCAAAGAAAAACCAGGAATCTATGAGATCAAATGTGAAACTTGCCCTAAAATTTATATAGGAAAAACAAAAAGAAATATTAACATCAGAACTAAAGAACATATAAGAAATATTAAAAATGGTGAAACAGAAAAATCAGCAGTGGCTTTTCATTTTTTGAATACTAGACATGACATCAACTTGGAAACATCTCTAATAAAATTTGTTTATCACCCCATAGACCTTTCCGTATGGGAAAAAATCTTCATTAACAAAAATCGTCATAGAGTCATGAATTCTGAAACTCCACCACCGGACATCTTTGACAAGTACATCACACCATCTATCAACGATACAGAGAAAGAGGAAGCCTCTACAATTTGCACTAGTCGAGTAACAGCTGATGATAAGAGCAAGAGCTCTTGAAACATGTCCTGTGAATAAACAGTGTGAGTGAAGCAATGTGTCAATATCTTCTCGATTCACTTTTGTACTATCCTCAATTTACTAAACCACCCTCTGAAAAATCGCACACCAAAACCTCAGTTATGAGGCATTTACCAAATCTACTGACAGGATTACAACAAGATATACATTAGGAAGACTAAAAGAAATTTAGAAACAAGAATGAAAGAACACTTCAGAAATATTAAATTTAAATACATGGACAAGTTTGCCATAGCACATCACTTTTGGTCTGAGAATCACAACATAAAACAACAAATACAATTGATCAAACAGGCAAAGAAACCTTTAGTACTGCAGATTTGGGAAAACATAAAGATATTCATTACTAAAAACATCCTGATTGGGGAAAGAGTAGTTACTTGTTTGCATCAACGAAGTACATTAACCAGCCTGTAAACAAGATGGAATATATCAAAGAGTACAATAATATAATTCATATTGCAGGATACAATGGATTCAGTGCTGAATTAGTCAAAAAGAAAATTGATAAATTCAAAAGATAACAAAGATGCAAACAAGTAACTACTCTTTCCCCAATAAGCAATGAAACTTCATACAGAAAATTTACATATCATCACAGAGCTACACTCCTTTTCCAAAAAGTCTTTAGAGAGCACAATATTACTTTGGCCCCACAGAACATATTTAGTGTACAACACCTTTTGAAATCACGTAATACAAAGGAGATACCTACAGACAAAAAATCAGGTGTGTATCGGATAAACTGCAAGGCTGTGACAACTTTTACATTGGAAAAACAAAAAGGAACTTGAACATTAGGCTTAAAGAGCATTTTAGGAATGTCAGGAAAAAAGAAATAGATAAATTGGTGGTAGCGTACCATTTTTGAAAGGAGAATCATGATATAGAACGAGAAATCCACTTATTAAAAAGTGTCCAAGGTCCAGCTGCATTATTTACGTGGGAAAAAATCTTCATAAAAAAATATGAAAGAAAATTGTTTAATGTCGACACTACCTCTGAAGAGAACCCAAACTTCAAAGTCATCAAGATACCAACAAAGATGCACCTATCGGCTTCATTGAGTTCACCAAACCAAAGTCCATTAGTAGACAACAGCTAATGATGTTAGGAAGACCCTAACGAAACACGTTCTAGGTAAATACTAGCAATAAGTGGAGCATTGAGTACTAGTTTCGCTCAAAATTATATTAATTTTGTGCTTCATTGTATCATAGTCCTTACACATTGGAACTCTTTCCTTGTTGTGTTCATGGAGGCTGCTCAAGGACGCTCACTACAAATCTCATCTATGAAGTGTTTTACCCATCTACTGACACTACATACATGTCCAAAGACACACTGAAGTCTGAGATAAGTTTCAGAAGCGGATTTTTAAGAAGATATTAAAAAACTTCAACATAAAATTAGCCCCTCAGAACAAACACAACATCCGCAACTTACTAACCCATCCTCTGAAAAATCACACACCAAAGCCTCAGTTATGAGGTATTTACCAAATGAACTGCCAGGATTGCAGCAAGATATACATTGGGAAGACTAAAAGAAATCTAGAAACAAGAATGAAAGAACACTTCAGAAATATTAAATTCAAACACATGGACAAGTCTGCCACTGCACATCACTTTTGGTCTGAGAATCACATCAAGAAAGAAGTAGAATTGATCAAACAGGTAAAGAAACCTCTAGAACTGCAGATTTGGGAAAACATAAACATATTCATTACTAAAAAACAACCTCCTGAAGAATTTTGAAATTCCCGCTGTGGATGACGTCATGAAACTTACCAGATTATCAGATGGTAGCAAAACACCAAGCCAGAAGCAGACACTGGTTGCAGAATCAGTCTACCACAGAACTGAAGATAGGGAAGAAGTTCTCAGAAACTAGTCTTCATTAAAAGACTTGTAAGTGGAGACTCATTTGCCTAATTTTAATAACAATGACACTCACTTTCTGAACTACTTCTTTATTTCAGTACTTTGTTTTGTTTCAGGGTGATGTTGAAACCAGCAGGTGAAGTAACAGTTCAAAAAGTAAAATATGACAACACTCACAGTCAACGTAAATTTGCTCTCATTATGCACATGCTAAGCACTGTGCATCGCCTTTTACTAATTGGCTCTACCATTACTAAAAGGTTTGTACGCTGCAGAAACTGAATACTGCTTCATTAACATCTGTGCTCAACCTTGAACAGTGGCAGTTTGTGCTAAAAATCATGTTTCCACCCTTTAATTTTCTTTCTATAATAGTGTAATTCTCAGATAACTGTATCTGCCAGGGCATATTGTTCTTGTGTCCAGGCTTAAGAAGGTAGTATAATTTGGTTTAAAATGAGCTGTTATGATGGACAAGGGAATGACAGGTATGTATGACGGAGGCTTTCAGAAAGCCACTAGAATCTGTGCATTTTCCTTGCTCATGTACTCTAAACCTATCCTCTCTATTAAGCGAGGATGGTACAGAGGCCATATTCGACATTGCCAAACCAATTTAGATGTGAAATTAGTTGAAGCTCTTCTGTGACTCATATACTCTGGACCTTCTTGTGCTTCAAGCCAGGTAAGGTGATGATAAGACATTGATATTTTGCAGTATTCATCTTCTTCATCTTTAGAATACTGAATAACATGGTAAGGAGTTATGGGAAGTATTTATCTGTCCACCTGTGATGGTTAACCCTTAGAATGGAATATCCATCTTGCAGGCAGATATACTTTCATTTTTCGCCACCAGATGGCACATTTATGAATTTTGCGTGTGAATCTCTTCAGGGAGTCTCCATTCAGGTTTTGCCTGCAGTGAGAGCATGTAGATCTGTTGTATCAAGTGATTGTTGTGACCAAAAGAAGCCATTGTTTACGGAACACGTTGCCTGACAGATAGATATTCCTCACAGGGTAAGTAAAAGTACCTGTGTCTTAGACGGATGTTCCTAGTAACATAAAAAGCATTTTTTCCTTGGTCTAAACTTATTTATTATGATAGAGTCAACCTGAAAAATCCAATGCCATGGCCAGGATTTGAACCATGGATCTCCTGGTTCAAATCCCGGCCATGGTGTTGGATTTTTCAGGTTGCTCTATCTGTCCAAAACCTTTGCCTATGCACAGCTAGTGTGAATAAATGATTAATTTCCACCAATTAACTTAAATAATAAGAGTTAAATGATGAAGCCTGGGACTCAAATACTTACAACAGTAAGTCACCACAAACTGTGTATCTCGAATGCCAGAGCCCCTAGTGGTCTATCGGAGAAATATATGAGTCAGTTGGAGAATTTAATGTAATGATGGCATGTTGGCCATGGTACCTCAATGGTTAAGAGCGACTTTTCGGAAACCAGGAGATCCATGCCTCAAATCCCAGCCACGGCATTGGATTTTTCATGTTGACACTATCTATCTAAAACCTTAGCCTATATACAGCTAGTCTGCAGAAATGATTAATTTCCACCAATTAAATTAGATAATTACACAGAAAATTAAGCTAGTTACAGTGGATTAATAATTATAATACAAATAAAATATTTAGTGATTATTTTCCACTTATCTTAAGAAGTTCTATCTTCTCTAATTGAAATTAATTTCGTAGACATTTGCCCACATCTTCAGTCAAACACACTTCATTTCTAGGATACCATGTATTTACGTATTTACGTATTACCAACATCTGAAGACGAAACAAACCTAAAAACAAAATCAATTGCCGGTGTGTCAAAATTCATTACACGATTTTTATTTTTTAGAATAAATATATTTTCCCAAACCATTAAATCTATGGGAACATTTAATTGTTTTAATAATTTAACTTCAAGATTTATTTCATGGTTAAATGACCAAAAATGATCTGCCATGGCCGATTTATCAATTCGTTTATATCTAATGTTACGAAAATATTCTTTCTTTCTGGTTTCCAATATAAACCTGATCACAATATAAGCAATTAAATTGATAAATACCAGATATTTTATTATTAGGAATTTTATCTTTTTTAGAAAATTGTAATACATTTTAATACTATATTTATTTTGAGGAACTAAAGTTATACCAACTTCTTTAAAAATAATTTGAAAATGTTTATTAACCCAAGGATGGTAAGTAAATTTTTTAAATTTATAATCATCTTTTATTTTTTAAGAGTAGAAATATCATTAATACTTTTTTGATATTTAAATTTTTCAATTTTCTTTTGTATAAAATCTTTATTAAAACCATTAATTAAAGCAGTATTAATAATATGTTTATATTCTTTATTAAATTCTTCTTTATTCAGGGGTATATTTATTAATCTATAAATCAAACTATTAAAAACAGCAAACTTATGTGGAAAAGACTTAAAACTTTTATTTTTTATGTAATTATCAATATGAGTAGATTTCCTATAAATACCAAAATCTAATCTGTTATTATTTCTTCTTATTTTCAAATCTAGAAAAAGAAGAAATCCATTAATTTCAGTTTCTAATGTGAATTTTATAGCTTTATCTTGTAAATTTAGTAATTTTAAAGAATCATTAAAATTCATAAGCCCTGTAATAAAATGACACCTATTGTTAATTGTATAAACTCACCAACTTACAATTTAGCAAAATGGTTACACAAAAATTTCAGTAATTTTGATAAATTTGAAAGTTTAAGTATTAAAAACTCTTTTGAACTAATAAAAAGGATTGATAGTGTTGTATTATCTAAAACTGATACACTTATTTCTTTTGGTGTAACTGCCTTATGTCCTAGTATTCCTACAGAAAAACTTTTAATTTATTTTAAAAAGTGGTTAAATTCAATAAATTTACATGAGGACTTAATAGTTGATTTTGTTAAACTTACTGATTTTTGTTTGGATCAAAATTTTTTCACTTTCAATGGTAAATTTTTTCAACAGACTTCTGGCTTAGCAATGGGTAATCCTCTTTCACCTTTTCTTGCTGAACTTTTTATGAGCTTTTTCGAAATTCAAGTCACTAAAGCTTTTCCTTTAATTTTTAAAACATGGTATAGATATGTTGATGATATTTTTGCTATTGTTCCTGAAAAACAAATTAATGATGCTTTAAAATTACTACATTTACAACCTTCAGGAGGCACTGTTTGTAACTCCTGAGTTTCCCTTCCTTTCCCCTCCAAAACATGGTATCCTTGACAACGAAGTGTGTTTGACAACGAATTGTGTTTGACTGAAGATGTGGGCAAATGTCTACAAAATTAATTTCAATTAGAGAAGATAGAAGTATTGTCATCAAGTTCTTAAGATAAGTGGAAAATAATCACTAAATATTTTATTTGTATTAAATTAGATAATGTTTATTATGAATTTGTAATATTTATTTTTACGATTATCTGAGCATTTATTTTTATAATTTTAAGTTCCTACATTGAATAGCAATCTGAATACTTTTTCGAATCGCACTTACAAGGCCAGACCCATAGGATCGTGTATATATGGATACACAAAAGAATATTCACGTCTTTCTTATGTATCAAAGAGATCAAAATCAGTTATTTTATTGTTATTAATGCACCTTACCGAGTATACTGATGCAATGACTGGTAACACTGATATTATTTCTTTCTACAACTCGAAATCTGGAGTTGACATCCTTGACATGAAATACAGTAACTACTATGTAAACATAAGGATGAGAAGATGACCCCTTGCCATATTCCACCATTTGATTACAATAAGTTCCAACAATGCTTATGTCCTGTACACACATTTTGAAAATGCCAAAAAAGTGAGCAGATTTGATTTCATACATGCCCTTGGAATATCTTTACGAAAACTTATCTACAACAAAGAATGAAGATGGAAAATCAACCCGATGGTTTGAAAAATCGTATGATAGAAGCCTTGAATTAAATTGATACTATACAGTAACTACCAAGCTGAAGAATCACAACTGCGGAAGAAAGATCAGCACAAGGGGCAATAAGGAGTGATAGGCTACCAGAAAGGAAGAACTGTTGTTATCACCCTTATCAGAAGAACAGAATGACTAATTACAAGAACATCAAATGTGAAACTCCATGTTTAGTGTGCTGAAGAAAACTGTGCAATGCTTGTGTTGCTGATATATAATGTTATTTTCATCCTTTGTGTGATTATAAAGTTAATATTGTGCTTAGTTTTGTACGAAACTAAGACATTGGGGATGTTCTGCAGGTGATAAAGTTGGTGATCTAGTGAGAATTAATGATACATTAAAGAAGGAAGGATATCATAGATACTGATCAAAAATGTTCCACCTAGCAAGATGGAACACAACAATATCACAACAATGGATGCATCTTGAAAATATCAATGCTTATTTGAAATCATTGGCAGCAATATTTTTTGCAGAGGGTATTACAAAGCTTGTCCACAATTACAATAAATGTCCTAACTTTTTGGTGATTACATTGAAAAGTAACCATGAGTGTACAAAACTTTTGGTAATAAAATAATTGTTTTCTATGAATTTGTCTTTTATTTATATCAGAGGTTGAAAAAAAACAGTGGCCCTCGTACAATGAAAAGCAACACTATTATATAGAAATCCCTTCAAAGTGAATTTCTGTGCTAGGTTTTAGTAATACAACAACCTGGCTTTGTGGTTTACAGAGAATTGTATTACCAGAATGTCAGCATATTTGGGAACCAGGACAGCATGAATTCTGTGTTAGGAGACGTATGTTGTTTGGTAGGAGCTCCATTGTGGCAGCTTGGAGTTGTTGCCACATCCAAAGGTCTCATAGCAGGCCCTCTAACCATTGTTACCTCTAATAATGAAGAAGTTGATTGCAGTGTACAAGGAGGTACGATTCCTATCACATATTGTTTTATTGTTTTACAAGCAATTTAAGTAGGATTACTATGATATAATATATGATTTATTAACAAAATACATCTTTACTAAAATTAGGCAAGTGAGTCAACCTTGTATATACTTTTCTCCACTTACAAGTTTTTTATGAAGACTAGTTTCTGGGGACTTCTCCCCTATCGTCAGCTCTGTGGTAGACTGATGATGCATCCGGTGTCTGCATCTGGCTTGGTGTTGTGCTGCCATCTAACGTCCTGGTAAGTTTGATGACGTCATCTACGGCGGGAATTTCAAAATTCATCAAGAGGTCCTGTTTTTTCGTAATAAATATGTTTTCCCAAATCTGTAGTTCCAGAGGTTTCTTTGCCTGTTTGATCAGTTCTATTTCTTGTTTTATGTTGTGATTCTCAGACCGAAAGTGATGTGCTACGGCCGGCTTGTCCATTTGTTTAAATTTAATATTTCTGAAGTGTTCTTTCATTCTTGTTCCTAGATTCCTTTTGGTCTTACCAATGTATATCTTGTCACAATCCTGGCAACTCATTTGGTAAATGCCTGATAATTGAGTTTTCGGTGTGCTATTTTTTAGAGGGTGGTTTAGTAAGTTGCGGATGTTGTGTTTGTTTTGAGGGGCTAATTTTATGTTGAAGCTCTTAAATATCTTTTCAAATTTTTTGAACTTGTAAGTGGAGAAAAGTATATACAAGGTTGACTCACTTGCCTAATTTTAGTTACAATGGCACTCCACTTTCTGAAATACTTCTTTTTATTCTATATAAAATACATCTTGCCTGAGCTGAGCTCTGACTCCTTTGCCAACAGGGCAGCCCTTCAATACAATTGCATACTTTATACATGCTTCAGTGCTATAGTTGGGCCGGTATGCCGTACCACCTAAAATGTGAATGCGTTGGAAGCATATTGTCTAAATTCATGAAGCGATGCTTAGAATTTAAGAAACAAATAATATTTATTGATTGTTCTTAGCACTAAACTGGAATGGCAGCAGCTTTTATATTAGCCATGTATTAAAGGGCAGAAAGGGGAATTAATGAGTCTGTGTTCTGGCCTTATGAGCTCTGAAAGGAATGCGTTCACTACAGACATACACACGCATAGACAAGGTGACGTAATGATATATGAGTCGCGCACAGATACAAGCGGCAGCCTGTTGTGTAGCTTGTGACACTGGATATTGTTATGTTCTGGCCTTATGAACTCTGAAAGGAATGCTTTCACTACAGACATACACACGCATAGACAAGGTGACGTAATGATATACGAGTCGCGCACAGATACAAGCGGCAGCCTGTTGTGTAGCTTGTGACACTGGATATTGTTATGTTCTGGCCTTATGAACTCTGAAAGGAATGCGTTCACTACAGACATACACACGCATAGACAAGGTAACGTAATGATATACGAGTCGCGCACAGATACAAGCGGCAGCCTGTTGTGTAGCCTGTTGTGACATTGGATATGAATATTGTTTTTTTCAAAGCTTCTTCATCACATTTATCTATAACGCTCCCTTCCGAATGCACAACCTTAAATTTCTTAAGATCTTCAGACATGGTGAGAGGATTAGTAAATCTTACTACACTGAACTAGCTCTGCATCATGCTACACAAGTAGGCTACGTGACTTTCTGAGGGTGATTGTTGAATGTTTACTGTATTGCTCACTTGCTGCGTAATTGGACAACGGCTCCCCTCTCCCCCACACCTCATCCCGCGGAGATCACGAGTCCAGAACACATCTATGTGAAGCAACAGAAAAGCATTAAGAATACAAACAGTTGGTGGTCGGAATTGGAAAGAATGGTATCGAAGATATGTATGGAAGATTTTTGGAGAACAGAGGAGTCATATCATAACGGTTTGTGGAAGGAAGTGAGAACTAGAGTACAAGACATAGATAGGCAGGAGATACAGGAAAGTATAGAAGGAAAGAAAACTGAAATTTTATAAGCAATTAAAGACAGAATGGGGTAGGGAAAAATATATAGATCAATGTGATAAAACTGGAAGAGAAGACATAGCATGGATGAGAGTAGGAATAATATATCTAAGTGTTGAGAAGTAATGAGGTAGGGATATGTGAATTTTGTGGAGATGAAGAGAGCACTGTTCATTACCTGATAGAATGTAAGGAGTTAACAAATTACAGGAGAAAAATATGGGATAAGAAGTGGGACAGTGTGAGCAAAGAGGTAGTGGTGTTTACGCATGTTAATGGGTATGGGGGGAAAGAAAAATAGATGTATAGGAGATTTCTTATATAAGTTAAAAGAAAAGTGGATTAGGGTAAAAGAAGCGAATGTCAAGAAGAAATGACACCAAGCTGCTCAGGAAAACCAAAGGCTTATGGCCAGGGGACCTGAGTCAGCGAGTAAATCTTTGGTCAGCAATTTCATGTATTTGTACAGGATGTATAATAGTGCATGTACATTGTCATTGTAAAATGTCTTCAAATATTTTTACTTCTGCTTCAGTAGCACACACCACCTCGCTTGGTTGACAGACTTCTCACTGACCATGACTGGTTCACTTCAGAGCTCCCTTATCTGTAGTCCCTGAGTCTGTGTTAAATTGTTTCTAGAAACACCTGAAAATTGAAGTCTTTGGAATTGCCTAAGCTGGAAATTCTTGGTCCAAAGTGACAACTAAAAGGCCACATATTTCCCAGTTTGTGCTGTCAGGCAGTGGTTGTGTTAGAATCCATGATTGTATTTCCTAGCCTGTGAATAACAAACATGGTGGGATGGGGCGACACACACTTCATTTCCCTATGATATTACAATGATTTGAAAGTAGCTCCCTATTGCAAATAATTTTTTTCTCCTAAATGAATGCGGGTATGATGGCAATTTTTGGTACATGTTTAGTTTATTGTTTGACATGATAATTACAAAAGTTACAATTCAATGTGTCCCCTAGTATATTCTATACACTATCTTAAGGAGGAATTATTGGCTTAATTTAGCTGGCCGCAATCTGTAACAATAATCTTCTTAGAGGTCTTGCCGCTCTGGGAACCCAGGGACTATAACTTTTTAACTACATCCATCCCAAAACAACATGTCTATTATCCAGCCAGCTGGTCTTGGCATTAGTAATGAAGAACTGGCTTCTGTTAGTTTTGGGTTTGGCATTCACAGTGGACAGAATTCCTGGTCCAGTACGCTTCAGTTGGAAGTTTTTAAATGAATTTAGTTCCATAGATTGATTTTCCTTCAGTGGCATTGTGGTTTGTAAAATCACCACTTTGGCACATAAAATTAGGGATAACTTGGTGGAAAGTGCCGCCCTTGTAACCAAATCCTTTCTCACCCATACACAATGCACATAAATTTTTGGCTGTCTGGGCACCATGTCGCTCTGTAGCTCCATTAGAATTCAGCCTACGGACTGCCCATCTGCACTCATATCAAAATATACTTTTGGCAGACCCATGATGCTGCAGAATTGATAAATTCCTGACACACTCAGTGACGCAACCCAACTGCTGCTATGTTGTAGCTATCATACACTATCTTAAAGAAACAGGCACATGTGCTACAGTCTTCTCCAAGAACTCATCAGAAACACTGTTTATGACCTTATGGATTTTGTTGTCAAGGTTACAAAGAGTTTGAGGTTTGCTGTGGTACACTTCTTCCTTAGCTCACCCCATAAAATGTTTTCCATGTTCATTCCTCCACTGTTGAACCTGCATTACAGACTGCCACATACCGTTCCATGCAATTGTCATACCACTGAAAAACAGCAAGCAGCAACTTCCATAAAAACTTCCCAAGTGGAATGGTTCAGATGATTTTATTTGTGGCCCACATTTGGAAGGCCCGGGTTTGATTCCCATGGTCAACCTGCCTGACTCATGTGGTTTTCCTAGATCACCATGCAAATACTGGTTAGGTTAATTACATGCCCTGAATTTCCTGTCCCTCCGTTTCATCTCCATTATCATTTCATCTCACATCTCTCATCTGGTGGTCTCTTTCAGGGTAGAAGTGTCGGCGGGTGTCTCGGCACTCCATGGTAGGATCAGGTACATTTGTCCAATTTCTTAACAAACTTATTTCCAAGAAATGACCCTTTGCTTACCCATTCCACTCCACATAACCCCGGTACAAAGCCATTAGTGAGTACAATAGCACTAAGCGTTTTGTGGGTTTCTTGGACAGCATTGCACTGTTACAAAATATACTAGTTGTACATCAGTTCTGTGTTGCTAGTAATAAGATATTTCTCTTTAGACCGTGGCTTAATAGTGAGAGTGCTAATATTGACGAGGAAATTAACAAAGGTAATGTGAATGGTGAACTGATTCATGATGAAATTAACAAAGTTAATACGAATGGTGATTTAATAAATTGTGAAGTTGACGAAGTTGATGATAATCTCTTAATACAACCGTCAGCTAGGACTCCAACCAAGAAAAGAGACGTTATAGGGATAGGAAGCAAGATCAGGAAACAGAGCGCAAATATGTTAGTGAGTTTTAGAAACTTTCTGAAAAATGTAATTGAAAATGGGGGAGGAGGGTACTACCATCGAAAAATTTGAATAAATTAACTGCCGAGGCGGCTGGTGTAGGAATAACAATGGTCAGAAAAATTGCATCAATTGACATCGCTAGTTACAGCACTCCAAATAAAAAGAAGTTTGATAAGATTGATGACTTCAATAGTGATTTATTGCGTAGGACTGTGTACCAATATTACCGAAAAGTGAATCTCCCACTGTTCGCCAATTAATGAAATTTATGAATAAGAAGATGGTTGGAAGTGATTGTGTGTTTCCATACAGCAAAACTACAGTGCATAGTCTTTTATTATCTATGGGATTTGAGCATGGTGCTACAAAAAGGAAGTGTATTAGAGGTGAGACGAATGAAATTGTTGCGTGGAGGTATAAATATTTGAGTCTAGTTGGCTTTAAGGCTTGGATGATTGGATGGCTGTGTAGACTTTTATACTTTTATTTGTAATAGCAGTACAGGAATATTCAAAGTGCATTTTATTAAATTATACGTATTAATGTGTAATGTTATATTTTAAAATAACTCATATTTATGAATTCTGAACTTTGGGCTAAGAGCATTTGATAACAGTGTAGCAAAAATGCCAGATCATAAATTACGGACCAGACAGGGAAGAGGCTACCTTAATATAAAGTTTGAGAGACCATGGGATGGGGAAGTGATGTTAAGAACCTGGACAAACTATACTCTTGGTAAAACTTCTTCCTCTGCTAGGACAGACTCCAGTCTCTAGGCCAACCTGGTGGGCCAACCTGGTGGGATGCTGGTTGTACTGGCCTGCCAGGGACTTTCCAACTGGTAAAGTGTTGTGACACTGCCCTCTGCACTGTCGTGGCTCCTTGGGACGGCTGCACTCTGTCTCCTGTCGCTTCATCCTTCCTCCCGAAGGTATCCCACTTGGGGGCATAGGAAGAATAGACCAGGTTTGGGCCTCCGTGCCAAATCTCTTCCCTCTGTAGTGTAGTACAGTCCAATCCATCAAAAATTAGTCAATTCCTTTAGCAAAACATTTCAAATGACAAAGCAAGGTGATGGTGACAACATCTTTGGTTTACACATGTGCAAATAGAGCTAAGCCAAAAATAGCTTAAGATCCTAGCTTCATTGTTTTTATTATGAAGCTTATTTTGCAATTTATGAAGAGTACATGTCTTTAATTGTATACAGGAATATTGATTCCTCAAGATATCGCTAATGTGAAAACTCTGAAGACAACAGCCAAATTTGTGCTTTTGGTAGAAAAGGATGCAGCTTTTCAGAAACTTTTGGATGAAGGGATACTCTCTCGTCTGGGACCTTGCCTTCTTCTTACGGTAATTTGGATTATTTAAGATAACTTTTAAGATTTTTAAATATTTTCTACTATCATCACCACTCTTAGGATTATTAAGTTTCTTGCTTTTGTCATCTTGCTTTATTTAAAATAAATTATAAGAATTGCAATGTTTTGCAAAGTCAACAACTCCAATTTTACGTAGCACTTTCATAACCACTTGTTTGTAAATTGTCATGTAGATATATAATATCAATAAGGTATCAAATCTATTCTACAGTAAAACTTGCCTTTAATGGACTCCTGGTTAAGCGGAAATCTGTCCTAAATGGTAATATTTCATGGTTCTATGAATTTAGGGGTGAAAAGCATGCTAAATTCCCTTCATTAAAGAGAAATTTACTTATGTGGACAACGGAAATCGAAGTATACATTTTAACAGAAAATTTCCAATTTTGGAATGCAAAGTTGAGAAAATTTTGATGCACCTGGTAAAAATGTGCATTTTCTGCTCTAAGTATGTGATGTTTCAGTTGCTGCTACCTGATCTATCTAGGGGAGGGGTGCATTAATGATCGTATGCATACTGAGAAACCTGTCATACTTCACTGCATAACAATGCACCTCTAAACTTAAACAAAGGTGGTGGTCTATTTCCTATATCACCTATGTGGTGTCATGAGGTAGAATTGTCAGCTAACCCTGATAAAACTAACCTCATTGTTTGTACAAGAAAGAGGTGGCTTGATGGATTGTGTGAGCCAATCTTTTTTGGGAAGAAGTTGCGTTGATCCAGGTCGGTCAGGTATCTGGAAGTTATACTGATGTGAAGAGAGCGCATTGAACATAAGGTGATCAAGGCCTGCAATACTTTGTGGGCCTGTCAGAGGACCCTTGGTGTGAGGTGGGTACTTAAACCACGAGTGGTTACCTTGTTTCACGTAAGCTTGCCCGGTAATCTCTTAATGGTCACGTGACCTCATCTCCTCTCATTGGCTGCTGTTTGGTAGAGACTGTTTTGCGGTAAAAATTAGTTCGTTATTTAACATGGTGATATATCTTTATATGTTGAAAGAGAATTGTCAAATATTTACTTTCATAACTGTTTCAATTAAATATATTACGCAACAGAGTTAATTTATCTGAAATGCATGTTAATTCTTAAACAAAGTAAAGAGGAGGTTCCTTTGCATCTAGGCCTGCTTTTCTAATTACACAAGAGCACGTGCTTTAGCGGTAGTGAATTACATATATTTGTTTATATTTGTTTATATGAGTTTTATCACTGACCTTGTTCTGAACTGGATTAGTCATGTATTGTCATTAGAAGGTGTACTGTGCGCGTTCGAGAGATTCGTTATTTTATCCATCGTTTATTGCGCATGTACTTATTATATGTATAATGGCAGAGTCTACCGCCAGTTTTTCGCTGAAGCATCGTAAGGGTAAGCCATTACAAAGCGGTGAAAAAAGAATTGTGTTGCATGTGTTTAATGCACTCACAGAGATGAATCCGTCTTTGTTAGTGAGGGAAGTTGAACAGTTGTGCTCCGAACTTACAGGTGTGAGTGTTAGGTCCATAGGAACATCGCGACGTGAAGTTGAGAAAACAGGAAAACTTACCACTCCAGGCAAACGCAGGAATAAAGAAAAGCGCGTGCTCGGAGAATGCGATGAGTTCGTTAAAACTGCTGTACATCATCATGTGCATAGTTTTTTCTTTAGAAACGAACTCCCTAACATAAATAAAATTTTGTCTGCTGTAAATGAGGATGCAGATTTACCAAATTTCAGCAGATCTAGTCTGTATAGATTGCTTATACAGCTGGGGTTTGTGAATGAAAAAAGGGGCAAGAAAAATGTACTGAGAGACAGAGGCGATATTGCTGTGTGGCGAAGACGTTATTTAAGGACAATCAGACAATACCGGGATACAAATCGCAAAATATACTACCTAGACGAGACTTGGGTGAATGAAGGGCTTACGACAAGTAAACTATGGCGTGACTCGACTATTAAGACTGAAAGACAAGCATTTTTGCAAGGTATGTCTTCTGGTTTAAATAATCCCAGTGGAAAAGGCCGAAGACTGATTGTCACTCATATAGGAAGTGATAGTGGTTTTGTGGAAGATGGTCTACTACTGTTTGAGTCAAAGAAAACCGGTGATTACCATGAAGATATGAATGGACATGTGTTTCAGCAGTGGTTTGCGAGTGTGTTAGCAAAACTGGAACCAAGCAGCATAATTGTGATGGACAATGCTCCTTACCACAGCGTTCGTGTCGAAAAGAAACCAAATACATCCTGGAAGAAACAAGACATTATTGAGTGGCTGCGTGCAAAAAATGAAGTTGTAAATGAATCCCTTATTAAGGCAGAACTACTGGAACTTGTAGTAAAGCATGCCAGTGATTGTGATAAATACGTAATCGATGAAATGGCAAGGTCAGCTGGTCATGAGGTACTCAGGCTTCCACCATATCACTGGATTTTAAATCTAATTGAGCTTATTTGGAGCCAAATTAAAGGATTCGTAGTGAGAAACAATAGAACATTTAAGTTGAATGATATCAGGCCATTGCTTACCACAGCATTTTCGGAGATCAGCGACGAAACATTGAAAAAGGCTATTCATCATGTGCTCAAAGAAGAAAACAAAATGTGGGAGCTGGATGGCATCGTCGACAACGTAATAGAGAGCATAATTATAAACCCTACGGAGAGTTCCGACAGCGAAACTGTTACTGCAGAATCAGAATCCGAATCCAAGATGGAGGGGATTACTCCATTACCAGATTCTCCATAACGCGTGAGTTCAGTTTCATTATAAACTTGTATTTTTGCATGCCTTCATATACTTATTTGCATGATTTTAGCTATCTCCTGGCATTTGACGTTTACTGCAGTTTTAAATGTGATGGGAAGGCACCGCCTATGGCCTATGGCACGAAAGCATTAGCCAATTAGGGCGAGGGGGAGGGTTGTTGAACGCGGAGTGATACATTTCAGCCGGGCTAGGTTATATGAAATAGGTTGTAGCTCTATGTCTCCACCATTAGGCCCTGGCCTTGTGTTAAGACACAGGCTACCAAAAACAAACTAAATAAGACCCAACGCTTAGCATATTGGAGATTACTGGAGACTTGTGCACCACTCTACTCAGTGCCCTTGAGGCACTGTTGGACCTGTCTCCTTTGGATTTGTTTATACAAGGAGATGCCGGAGTGACTGCTCATCGTCTCTGGAGTTTGGGCTGTTGGTCTTTCAAAGTCTGGTTAAAGGACACAGAGAGATATTGAACAAACTTCAGAAGTTGCAGACTATCCTAGTGATAGGTTGCGACAATATGAAGCCTATTTATAATCTTGACTTTGCATATAGGGTCAGTTTCCACCCAGAGAGGAATGGACTCTGGCCCACAGGCTCCTGAGTATGTCAAGGGGTTCATCTGGACCTAAGACGAGGCTATTGTACTCACTGGGAGGTTATTCTACAGTATTCCAGGTCAAAATATATGCTATTTTGGCCTGTGCTTATCATATCTTAGGGATGTCTTGGCTGCATGGTCGGATCAGTATCTTTTTCGACAGCCAGGCTGCCCTGAACTGTATTGTGACTTTGTGGGTTCGTGAAATTAAAAGTCCAGGTTGCACAAATTCAAAATGCTCTTTATTTCTGTAGAAAGACAGTTTTTACACCCTTGGCAGCAGAATGATGTTGTTGTTGTTGTTTTCAAATACTAGGCTTTTGCAATGAAACCATTAGCAGAATGATGTAACATATGCCAACACAATCTCTTGTAGCTTCTGTAAATTTAAAATAAACAAAAGAGTTCACTTTCAAATCACAGCTGCAAGCACACAATTATGAGTCTAGTTATGACTGTCTGCTGACAACTAACCGCGGCTTCCTTTCATACCTCCACTCATTGTTCTAGAAGTCAGTGGAATGTTTTGTAACAATCAAGAAAGCAAACCTTCCAGTCAGCTATCTGTCTCTATTTCGGCAAGCTTTTATCTCCATGCTACACTATCTGACTCTTCAAGCGCGCTGGCCGCGCCCGTCGCGACACTATGCTAGCACAACAAGGTCTAGGTTGGTACGAGAGTGCCAAGAGACCTTGAATATTCTCTGTTCTTGCCAACCAGTACAACTCTGCTGGATTCCTGGGCATGCTGGGATCAGAGGAAATAAATTATCTGATAGGCTAGTCAGGGAGGGCTCGGCCAACACGTTTATTGGTCCAGAACCTGTCCTTGGTATTACCCCAAGAAGGCCAGATGTGAGATCCCTGATTGGGTATCACTTCAGCTGGCACTTCATGGCGTTATCTTACTACAGCTAGGCAGGCTCAGTCTATGATCAAGGGACCTTAGCAAGAAGAACAGCAGGATTCTGCTAACCTTTAATCGAGTACAACTTAGAGGGTTGTTGGCCTGTTGACAGGACACAACACCCTAAAGAGACACCTGCATGTGATGTAGCTTATTGCAGATCCCACATGCAGGAAGTGCGGTGGACAGGATGAGTTTTCACTACATATTTTGTGCAAATGTGAGGCACTTGTTACACTTAGACACTCCATCCTGGGATCAGATGAACTGAGACCAGGTGATATAAGGAGTGCTCATCCAAGACTTTTCCTGTCCTTTCTGGAGGTTATGGGATTTGAATAAGCACTGCAATAAGAGGGGCTCAAACCATTCACTTTCATTAATTCATGGCTTCAAAAACAAGAATTGTACAGATTGTAACACGAGTGCAAAGTGACTTATGCTGGTAAATAAATGAATTCCTGTAATTCTTTAAATGGAACATAGGGCCTTCTGAACTGTGCAACTTGAGGCCCATGGGCAAAGGTTTGAGGATCAGAGGTTTCCTAATCAGAGAGACTCCAAAATGAGGGTTCAGCCCATCACCAAAAGTGAAAGTATGAGAGATGAGGTGATAGGAAAGATTATGGTGGAGCAATCAGTGGAATGCTGGTGGGGGAAACTGGGGGACCCAGAGAAAACCTGCTCCAGTGCCAAGTTGTCCTTCACAAATCTCACTTTGCGGTCGCCTAGGATCAAAACCTGGGTGAGAGCAAAGCGGTCTAACCACTCAGCCATGGTGCGGCCCTCATTTGTGCTAGTGAAAGAGATAAGTTGAGTGTAAAGTATATTATGAATGTGTTCAACATAAAGAAAACACAAACGAGATTCTAAAGAACAAAAGGAAATTCTGAAGTGGTTGGAAAATTGTGCCGATGGGAAAATAAAGAGAGCACTTAAGAAATCTGAAAAGCAGGACATTAATGAGATAGTTTGGAAGTGGTTAGTGTTAGGACAAAAAATTGCCACATATTGGGGCCTATGTTTATGCTTAAGTGAGAATATTTCCAATGGCTTGTCATATACTGTGTAATTCTTTTTGTAGGGAAAAGGTTTTCCTGATGTGTGCACTCGTATGTTGCTGTGGCGAATATGGCAAGATCTACAGCTTCCCATCTTAGCGCTGGTAGATGCAGATCCTCATGGTATAGAGATCATGTGTGTTTATCGCTTTGGTTCTATGGTAAGTGATGATTATAATCTTATTTGACATTGGACAATGTAAGTTCACATTTGTAGCAGATATTTCATGTTGTTTGAAAAGAATAGTTAGAGGAATTGTAATGAAATAGAGATACAATGTAAGGTAGGTAATGTGTAACCATGACAACCTCATATGAGAGGCAGTTGTTATAAATTTCGAGGACCTTTCTTCTGCTTAAGAACGTCGTAGGAGAAAGATATACATTTGTGTCTCTCCAAGGTTGTGCAGAATTATTTTTGAGTGTGCATTTAAGATGCACAAATAGCATATATCTAAGAGAGTAATAGTTAATCAATATACCAGTCATCGTTTGTTAAAGAACAACATTTATATTATTTAAATTTGTGGGCGCCGGGGTAGCGCGGTGGTTTCGTTTGCGGCTCCCGTTCTAAGGATCCCGAGTTCGATTCCCGGCTCTGGGGTTGGCGATTTTAAGTCGGCCCTATCCACGCCTTCACCTCTGTCTAGCACACGTGAAGTATCCCCTATGCCCAACGTGGTTCGGAGTCCACGGTAAAAACTGTAGGTCCTCTCACCTCACCGCCATCTTCACTATCACCCTATCATCGGAGGTAATGGACACCGCCCTCTGGGTGCCTCCACCTGAGAAATGGGTCCGGTCATCACTTGGTGGGGTGAGGTTACCCCGAAGGCCAAGGTTGCCATGTGGGGAGTGTTAGTAACTAACTAACTTATTTAAATTTGTATCACAATTTGGAAATGTTTCGGAAGACTTAAATTTTCATGTTTGAAAAAGAAAAGATTTATTTGTTCATTCTTCAGCAATAGTAATATTAACTTCCTCTACTCTGAGACTATGGCCGTGGGGAAAAAGAACTCATCATTCTAAAATTACTGATGGGCCTACAGATCCAGAGTTGCAGGGGAAAGTTCTAGATATCTTCAAGATCGTCACTAAAGGTGAGAAATTCATCAGCATCCACCTTCATCCCATAAATCGCTTCACATTGCAGATGAACATTTTTAACAAAAAAGTATTAACTGATATTGTGACAAGGATAGACGTATGTTTTACTCTCTGTACCACATACTGGACTGGACTATGTTACAGAGGGGGTTTGGCATGCAGGTTCAAATTTGGTCTATTGTGCCTATGCCCCCAAATGGGTCACCCCCAGAAGGAAAGATGAGGTGAGGGGAGAGAGGACAGCCATCCCAAGGAGCCACGACAATGCAGAGGGCAAGATCCCTACACTTAACCAGTTGGAAACCCCCTGGCAGGCCAGAACCTACATCACACCCTACTGTGATCCAGAAATGGTGCCACTAGACTGGCTTTGGAGATCGGAGACCATCCTAATGGAAGAGAAAGCTTTACCTGCCATGCAATGCTGAGACATCCACCGACCCTTCTACCCTGAAAGAGACCACCAGATGTGAGATGATATGAAATGATAATGGAGATGAAATGGAGGGACAGGAATTTTGGGGGATGTAATTAACCTACCCAGCATTCGCCTAGCAAACCAGGAAAACACCCGAAAAAACCTGTGGGTCAGGTAGGTCAAACACAGCAATCGAACCTGGACCTCCCTAATGCAGGCAGGCCATAAATGAAACTGCCTGAGCCATCCTGCTCAGTTATCACATACGAGGGGCTGTCATAAAGTTTTAAGTATCGCCCTTTAAAAAATGTGATAGAGAGTTTGTGTTGATATGTGCTTGTTAGGTCTTCTCTACGTAGTCACCATTCAGATTTACACATTTTTCCCAGCGTTTCTTGACCTTCCGAATACCTTGATTGTAGAAGTCTGCAGAATTCACTTTAAACCACTCTTCCACTTCATTAATGACGTCATTTGTGTTGTCAAATCGGTGACCACCATCTGCAGTGCCGTATGTAGTAAAAACGGGCTTTAAACACTACACATTTCATTTTCGGCGACCACGCAACAGATTCTTCATTTCCAGGAACAAGAAAAAGTCACTTGGTGCGAAATCGGGCGAATAAGGCGGATGCTGTAAGGTCTCAAAGCCACATTCCTTTGTTTTGTCAACTGCGACTTGAGATTAATGACCTGGTGCATCATCAGACAGAAGACGAACACCTTTGGAGAGCATACCGCATCGTTGCTTAGTCAGAGCTGCTCGTAACTTGTCCAGAAGATTGCAGTAGTATCTGCCAGTGATGGTTTGACCCTTGGCAAGATAATCTGTAAGGATGACTCCACGACAATTCCAGAAAACTGAAAGCATGACCTTACCAGCTGACTTTTGCACTTTTGCCTTTTGGGAGGGAGAATCAGCATATTTCCATTCCATGCTCATGGTTTTTGTCTCTGGATCATACTGATAGATCCAGGATTCATTCATGGTTGCCAGATGATCAAAAAAATCATCTTCATCCTGTTCCAACAGCATCAACATCTGTCTTGAAAGGTCACGCCATGTTTGCTTTTGGAAAGAGGTTAGCAAACGTGGAACTCATTGTGCAGACACATTAGACATGTGCAGTTCGTCTACACACTACCATAACTAAGATGTGTCTCATTCATGATCATTTGGATGGTTGCTCGTCTGTCTTCCAGTATTAAACACTTCACTTTCTTCACTGTGACAGCTGACGGTCTACCAGCTCTTGGCTCATCTGTCAGGGACATGTGACCAGTTTGAAAATTCCTTTTCCACCTCACAATAGTGTCATACGATGGGCAATCATTTCCATAAACAGCCGTCATCTCATCATGGATTTCTCGGGCAGTTTTGTCCTTCAAATGCAGGAACTTGATCACACTACAAGCCTCAATTTTCTCCATCTTACACCTCAGTCACTTCTGGCACTCACTGTAAAAAAACTAAACGACTCAAATCACTGAAACTACCAACATTATGTCTCGAGTGATGACACTGAAAAATTTTCATCTCTCTACCATAAAAACTACCGGGTGATAATTAAAACGTTACGGCATCCCCTCATAGTTTAGTAGGAACAGAAGGTATTGTATTCCATCATAAATACATGTTTTGGGACACCCTGAATCTAAAAAAGCAGTTTCAGTAAAAGGCCTATGAGTCTGTGGCACAACTCAAAAATAACAACTCAAATACATATGAAACTTATTTTGGTTCAGATTTTCCAAAGATAATAATAATTTTCTAACAAAACTCCACTGTCACAATCTGCATTTACATGAACAATTGTTTGAAATCTATGATTTTCTCAAAAATTACTCTAACAATTTTGATTAAAATACAAGATTAAAATGAAATAAATAAAAGCATTGTTGAAAGTGAAGCTAATTGCATATTAAAAGACTTAATCAGTCATACTTTCTTAAAACTTCACTCATGTCACTATTTAAAAAGAGGAACATTTTCAGCACCATCCCAGTCACATCCTCAGCTGATTGGTAGCTGACCACTATCTCCACAATCAGTTGTCATTTGGACCTCTCGTAATTGACTACCTTTCTCGGAAAATTTCCTATATAAGTTCATTAGACCACTCACTGACGGCATGTAAAAATTAAAAATATGTGGAGTGTTTTTAACAATAAAGATCTTCTCCCATAGATAGAGCCAAACTGAAAAATTCAATGCCATGGCCAGGATTTGAACCACGGATATCCTGGATTTCATCCAGTCGCACTTACCCATTGAGCTACCATGGCCAACTTGCCATCCTGAGATTAAATTCTCCAACTGACTCATATATATTTTCCTGGTGAACCACTAGAGGCTCTCGTATTTGAGATGCACCGCTTGTTGCAGCTTACTATTGTAAGTACTTGAATCTCAGGCTTCGTCATTAAACTCTTATTATTTAAGTTAATTGAGGAAAAATTAATCATTTCTTCATACTAGCCATATATAGGTTAAGGTATTGAATAGATACAGTCAAACTAAAAAAAATCAATGCCATGGCCGGGATTTGAACCACGGATCTCCTGGTTTACGAGAGCCCCTAGTGGCTCACCGGGAAAATATATATGAACCAATTGGAGAATTTAATGTCAGGATGGCGCACATTGGTCCTGGTATCTCAATAGATAAGAGCGACTGGATGGAAACCAGGAGATCCGTGGTTCAAATCCTGGCCATGGCATTGAATTTTTCAGGTTGACTCTATCTATCCAACACCTTAGCCTATATATGGCTAGTGTGAAGAAATGATTAATTTCCTTCAATTAACTTGAATCTTCTTCCATGTTGTAAGTTTAAAGTTTCGTTGTCCATGGTTTCAGTAATATGATTTCCTCTCTGATGCAGTGATTCTCTTTCCAGAAATGAAAAGGCAACTGCCAAAGGAACAGATAATATAAAGACAACATGCAACAGTAGGACCTTTGAGGTTGAAAATGGAAGCAACAGCTCCTGAAACTAATCTCTCAAAAATTAAAATATAAGTGACATAGTATGATAAAAATCAACTACAAATAGTCTTAGAATATTTAAGTTAATTGGTGGAAATTAATCATTTGTTCACACTAGCTGTATATAGGCAAAGGTTTTGAATAGATAGAGTCAACCTGAAAAAATCAATGCCATGGCTGGGATTTGAACCACGGATCTCCTGGTTTCCATCCAGTCACACTTACTCATTGAGCTACCATGGCCAACATGCCATCTGACATTAAATTCTCCAGTTGCCTTATATATTTTCCCGGTAAACCACTAGGGGCTCTTGTATTTGAGGTACACCACTTGTGGCGACTTACGAGACAGATGTTGATGCTGTTGGAACAGGATGAAGATGATTTGTTTTGATCGTCTGGTAACCATGGATGAATCCTGGATCTATCAGCATGATCCAGAGACAAAAACCATGAGCATGGAATGGAAACATGCTGATCCCCTCCCCCTCTCCCAAAAAGGCAAAGGTGAGAAAGTCAGCTGGTAAGGTCATGCTTACAATTTTCTGGAACTGTCGTAGAGTCATCCTTACAGATTATCTTGCCAAGGGTCAAACCATCACTAACAGATACTACAGCAATCTTCTGGACAAGTTATGAGCAGCTCTGATTAAGAAACGACGCAGTATGCTCTCCAAAGTTGTGCGTCTTCTGGCTGACAATTCTCTAGCACGTTCATCTCAAGTTGTAGTTGACAAAACAAGAGAATGTGGCTTTGAGATTTCAATTTAATTTCAATTTTTTTCAATTTAAATCTTACAGCATCCGCCTTATTCGCCCATTCTCGCACCAAGTGACTTTTTCTTGTTCCCGGAAATGAAGAATCCGTTGCTCTGTCACCAAATTGACAATACAAATGATACCATTAATGAAGTGTAAGAGTGCTTTAAAGCAAATTCTGCAGACTTGTACAATCAAGGTATTCAGGTCAAGAAATACTGGCAAAAATTTTGTAAATCTGGATGGTAACTACGTAGAGAAAAACTAACAAGTACATATCAACACAAATGCTCTATCACATTTTTTAAAGGTGATTATTAAAACCTTATGACACCCCCTCATACAAGGGCTGATCAACAAAGACTAAGACTGATATTTTCCTGCAGCTTCCATGATAGTTTCCTATCTGTAAAATAAATATTTGAAAAGAGCGAGTTTTTATGTATAATGTCCGTAAGTGGCAGCACTCTTGCATCAGTAGGTTGGCAGTAATGCTCTGTTTTGTAGACACTACATGCATTATACATACCAGACACTGGAGGTGATGCGAGAGGAGCAGTACAGCGAAATCAAGTTCTGTTTTTGTTTAAACCATACAGCCACTGAAACTTATGAAAAGCTGAAGCAAGCGTACAGTGAAGATGCACTACCTTGTGCAACAGTATTAGGTGGATCAAGCACTTCAAAGAAGGCTGACTTGTCTGGGTTAAGCAAGGTGTTTTGGCTTCTGCTGCGACTGATGTCAACATGAACACAGTTGCTGTGATTGTCAGTAAAGATCGGCTGATAACATTACATAACCTGAGTGAAATGTTGAGAACTTCATATGGCAGTGTTTCCAATTGTGCCCTTTGGGTGCCACGTCTGTCGACTTTCAAACAAAAGGCTGTGTGAATGGAGACACGCCGTGAGGTGCTGCGTCTCTTTGCTGATGGAGATGTATTTTTGAAATCGATTATCACTGGTGATGAGTCATTGCTGCATCATTATGACCTGGAAGCCAGTACAGTGTAAAAATTGTCAGGTTCTCCAACACCAAAAAAAGACAAAAGTTGTTCCATCTGCAGGGAAAGTGATGGTGATCACATTTTTTGACTGTAATGGAATGATTTACAAGCATGCAGTTCCCCCTCACACTACTGTTACAGCAGCATACTACACGTCAGTATTGGCTACACTGAGGAAGCACATTACAAAGAAACGACCAGAGCTTTCTCGGACTGGGTGGTGACTTCATCATGACAAGGAATGGCCTCACATCACATGCAGTTCCCCCTCACACTACTGTTACAGCAGCATACTACACGTCAGTATTGGCTACACTGAGGAAGCACATTGCAAAGAAACGACCAGAGCTTTCTCGGACTGTGTGGTGACTTCATCATGACAATGCACGACCTCACGTCACATGCAGTTCCTCCTCACACTACTGTTACAGCAGTATACTACACGTCAGTATTGTCTACACTGAGGAAGCACATTGCAAAGAATCGACCAGAGCTTTCACAGATTGGGTGGCGACTTCATCATGACAATACACGGCCTCACACTACTGTTACAGCAGCATACTACATGCCAGTATTGGCTACACTGAGCAAGCACATTGCAAATAAACGACCAGAGCTTTCTCGAACTGGGTGGCAACTTCATCATGACAATGCACGACCTCACGTCGCATGCAGTTCCCCCTCACACCACTGTTACAGCAGCATACTACACTCAGTATTGGTTACACTGAGGAAGCACATTGCAAAGAAACGACCAGAGCTTTCTCGAACTGGGTGGCAACTTCATCATGACAATGCACAACCTCTTGTCGCATGCAGTTCCCCCTCACACTACTGTTACAGCAGCATACTGCAGTCAGTATTGGCTACACTGAGGAAGCACATTGCAAAGAAACGACCAGAGCTTTCTTGAACTGGGTGGCAACTTCATCATGTCATACACGACCTCACGTCACATGCAGTTCCCCCTCACACTACTGTTACAGCAACATATTACACGTTAGTATTGGCTAAACTGAGGAAGCACATTGCAAAGAAACGACCAGAGCTTTCTCAGACTGGATGACGATTGTCGTCAAGACAATGCACGGCCTCATATCGCAAATCAAGTCATATAGTTTCTGGCTTGATTCAACATTACCTGTGTACTACATCCACCGTATAGTCCTGATCTTGCATCCTGTGACTTTTCTTTTATTCTCATCACAAGGCAAAGCTAGAGGCATTTGATTGAGAATTCTGAAGCAGTACTCAAGAAAATTGAGGACCTTACAAAGAAGGATCTGCAGCATGTGTTCAAGGACTGGCAGAGATGCTAGGAGGGGACTACTTCGAAAAAGATAATGTAAACATTTAAATGGAGTAATAAACATCTGTGAAGAAATCTATGTCTTTATTGATCAGCCCTTGTACAGTTTTAAGGTACATGTATTTCTTGCGGTCCTTGATTATGTCAACAAACAAGTTCAGAAATCACTTTTTTCTTAAATTATTAGCCGTTACCAGATGAGAATTGCTTTCAAAAGTAATATTTTCCATATTTTTTCAAAATAAATTTCATTGTCTGTTTACTGTTCCAGAGTATGTCATGGCAAGCACGAGAATTAGCTGTCCCAGCGCTGAAATGGATTGGCATTCATCCAAAAGAAATAAAAGAACTGAGAATTCCTGCTCAGATTATGAACAAAAAGGAGTTAGATAAACTCAGAATCATGCTCACACGTCCTTATATAAAGCAGAATGCATCACTACAATACCAGGTAACAAAGCTTAGAGTTGTATTACATTATTTAAATCATTAATTCATACATCAGAACATCTTCTATTATAGCTGAAGGAATGCAGTAATGCACAAATTTATGTTATTAATGCTTCATTATATTGGTTTGTTTCATAAATTCGTTCGATTCTTGTTACGTGTTTACGACAAAGAACGCCTGCACTGTATGCACGTATCACAACCACGGCAACGAAGTTGCCTAATTATCTAGGGGTAATCTGTTTACATACGCAAGGTCATCGAAAGTAAACAAGGCAATGAACTTTTCAAAACAAACTTTATTTTGTGCAGTATGCACCATTATTATCAATAACATATCTCCATTTCTCAGGAAGCTTATCAATTCCATTTTTCCAAAATCTTGCAGTTTTCTGGTTGACGAACTCTTCTACGGTAAGTCTGCAATCCTCCAAGGAAGTAAGGCATTTGCCATTAAGGAAGTTTTTCAGGGATCGGATAAATGACAGTAGGATGGGGCAATGTTTGGAGAATAAGGCGGGTGAGGTAACACATCCCAGTCGAAATCCCGTAATTTCTGACGAGTTACCATAGAGATGTGTGTGGTTTGGCATTGTCTTGATGAAAGACGACTCCACCATTAGATGCTAATTCTGGCCTTTTCTCTCCTAGGGCAACCTTCAGACAATCCAACTGAGAACAGTATTTCTCTGAATTGATGGTCTCCCCAGGAGGAAGAAATTCGTAATAAATAATTCCTTTCCAGTCCCACCAAATGCACAGCATAATCTTCTCAGGATGAAGCCCTAGTTTAGGAATTGAGAGTGGTGGTTCCCCTTTCTTACGCCATGACTTTCTCTTTCGGATGTTGTTGTACACAATCCACTTTTCGTCTCCTGTAACCAGCTATTTCAGAAAAGGGGCAGTTTCATTGCGTCTTATCAATGTGTCACAGATGGAAGTGCGCTGAACTAAATTTTGTTCACTCAGTTCGTGCGGAACCCATACAACCCGAAGATTTACGTAACCAAGTTTCTTTAGGTGCCTGGCTACAGTTGCATGAGATAAGTTTAGCTCCTGACCTACCTCCCAAGTTGTTATTCTGGGGTTGTTCGTAATCATGTCCTTTATCCTTTCCTCTTCCGTAACCACAGGTCGTCCAGAACGAGGTTTGTCTTTCACAGAGAAGTTCCCAGCTCGAAATCAAGTAAACCATTTTTGACATACCCAAATCGTCACTGCATCTTCTCCGTAAACAGCACAAATTTTCCATTGAGTTTGTGAGGCGGTTTTACCTTTACGGTAATAAAACAGCATTAAATGTCGAAAATGTTCCTTCTTGCCTTCCATATTAACATTCACAAGCTACAACTCCACACTGTTGCATCCACAAACTCGTACTGAAGTTTGGTTACCAATTCTTACATAAGTTGACCTATTTACCTTTGGCCTTGAGGTCGCTGTGGTTTGTGTTCATAGCATTCTTTTCAATTATTGTATTTGTAAACAAACCCCATATTGTTAGGTAACTTCTTTGACGTAAAAGTAATGGGGGCATGCAGTGTTCTCAGGAGTTCTTAGTCGTAAACACGTAACAAGAATCGAACGAATTTATGAGACAACCCGATACAAGGTTTGGCTGATAAGTCCCAGAGATGGCGCCACTGGGCCAGTTTGACAGATAGCATCATATAGTTTAATTCTAGACTAATCCTTGTTTCACATAAGCTTGCCCCATATCTCTTAATGGTCACGTGACCTTATCACCTCTCGTTGACTGTTGTGTGGTAAAAATTAGTTCATTGTTTAACATGGTGATATATCTTTATATGTTAGAAGGGAATTGTCAAATTTATATTTTTGTAACTGTTTTAATTAAATATATTTACTTGAAATACATGTTAATTCTTAAACTACGTTATGAGGAGGTTCCTTTCTTTTCAACCCCGCCTTTCAAATGACACAACAGAACGTGCTTTAGCGGTAGTGGTGACATATTTGATTATATGACTTTTATCACTGACCTTGTTATGAACTGGATTAGTAATATATTGCCATTTGAAGAAGTGTTGTGCAAGAGCTAAATTATTTTATTGATTATTTATTACGTGTGTACTTATTATATGTATAATGGCAGAGTCTACCACCAGTTTTTCGCTGTAGCATCGCAAGGGAAAACCTTTACAAAGCAGCGAAAAAAAGAATTGTGGTGCATGTGTTTAATGCACTCACAGAGAAGAATCTGTCTTTGTCAGTGAGAGAAGTCGAACAGCTGTGCTCTGAACTTACAGGTGTGAGTGTTAGACCCGTAGGAACTACGTGACATGAAATTGAGACAAGAGGAAAACTTACCCCTCTAGGCATAAGCAGAAATAAAAAGCGCGTGCCCGTAGAATACGATGAGTTTGTGCTGTGCATCGTCATGTGCATAGTTTTTTCTTTAGAAATGAACTCCCTAACATAAATAAAATTTTGTCTGCTGAAAATGAGGATGCAGATTTACAAATTTCAGCAGATCTAGTCTGTATAGATTGCTTATAAGCTGGGGTTTGTGAATGAAAAAACTGGCAAGAAAAATTTGCTAAGAGACAGGCGATATTGCTGTGTGGCACAGACATTATTTAAGGACAATCAGATCTTACCAAGATACAAATCGCAAAATATACTACCTTGATGAGACTTGGGTGAATGAAGGACACACGACAAGTGTGGCGTGATACAACTTTTAAGACTGAAAGACAAGCATTTTTGCAAGTTATGTGTGCTGGTTTAAAAAATCCCAGTAGAAAAGGCCGAAGGCCTCTTATTATAAACTTGTTTCAGCATTCATTCAGTTTCAGCTTGCTCAGTTCCATTATAAACTTGTATTTTTGCATGCCTTCATATCCTTATTTGTATGATTTTATTTATCTTCCTGGTAATTATTATGATGTTTACTGCAGGTTTAAGTGTGACGGGAAGCCACCATCTATGGCGCGAAGGCATTAGCCAATGAGGGTGAGGGGGAAGGTAGCTGCACGCGGAGTGATACATGTCAGCAGGGCAAGGTTATATGATAGTTTGTATCCATAGTTACAGCTCAATAACTTGTTTAGTTTTTGAATCACAGCATTTTAAACAAGACAAGTGTAGAGGTTTCACGAAAATGGAGGATTTGGAAAAGCGAGGAGTGATTAAATACTTCTATTTGAAAGGCTTAATGCCTATAGAAATCAAGGAGGAAATGGACAGTACATTGAAAGACTCTGCCCCTTCACATACAATGATTAAAAGGTTGATTGTAGAGTTTAAAATGGGACATATGAACACTACTGATGAGCCTCGCTCTGGACGTTCTGTAGAAGTCACAACTACAGAGATCATTGAAAGACTCTGTCCCTTCATATACAATAATTAAAAGGTTGGTTTTAGAGTTTAAAATAGGACGTACGAGTACTAGTGATGAGCTTCGCTCTGTCCCTTCATATACAATGATTAAAAGGTGGGTTGTAGAGTTTAAAATGGGACATTCGAGCACTAGTGATGAGCCTCGCTCTGGACGTACTGTAGAAGTCACAACTACAGAGATCCATGAAAAAAATTCATCTTTTAGTACTGGAAGGCCAGATCTTAAAGTTGTTTAAGATAGCAGAGGCTGTAAACATATCAAATGAATGTGCAGATAATATTTTAATTAAAGTTTTGGGCTTTCACAAGGTCTGTGCAATTTGGTGCTGCATTTGTTGAAACCTGATCAAAAGTTGTAAAGAAAAATCGTTCCTTTTAAAAATTTGGAGCTCTACTGTAAAATCCCTGTGAATTTTTAAGACGACTTATTATCATGGATGAAACTTGGACACATCATTACACTCCAGACAGTGTGTGTGTGTGTGTGTGTGTGTGTGTGTGCGCGCATGTGCGTGCGTGCATGTGCAGGTGTGCGTGTGCGGGCGTGCGTGTGTGTGTGTGTGTGTGTGTGTATTTAGTGCTCAGAATTTGATAATAAAATCATTTTTCTTCTTGCTTCCCAATATTTGGAGACTAGATCTTCTTGATTTTGGAGAGTTTCACATACAGTTAGATGATCGATGTTCATTAAATCGTCTTTACCACATGAACAGCACTGTCGAGAAGTTGTTAATCCAACCTTGAATAAATGTCCATTCAAACAATCGTGGCCTGTGATTAATCTGAACATTGCTACTGAAGATTTTCGAGGTAGATCTGGAATTGTCTTTAGTTTGTTTTGGAGATCTTTCCAATTAAGTTTTTCAGAGGAAACTAGATAGTTGTTATATAGTTTTGTGAAGATGTTTTTGATTAATCTTTTAACTGTTTCATAGGGGATATTTTGTTTCATTGTTTGAGATATTTTGGAACCCTTCTTGGCCAACATATCTGCTTGCTCATTGCCAGAAATTCCACAGTGAGATGGTATCCATTGGAAAACTACACGTATATTTAAATTTTGAAGATGTTTAATCATATTATGAATTTCATTTATCTTTTTGGTTTTTGGGCAGTCATTTGAAATAACCTGAATAGCTGCTTTAGAATCTGTTAAGAAAACTATGTTGGAAAGCTTATTTGTCCAGGCAAATAGATTTTGTAAGGAAGTATAAATTGCATCAATTTCTCCATCAAAACTTGTTAAGTAAATTCCAACATGCTTATAGAACGAAAAGAATTTACAGGTAGCTCCTGCTCCTGCTGCATCTTCTTGATTGTAAAGAGAGCCATCTGTATAGATGTGTGTCCATTTGTCAACTGGATATCTTACATTTATGGTTTCAAGGGCATATGCTTTAGCTTCTGTAGATGAGTATTCTTTCTTTTTAAAATCTGCAAGTAAATCTAGGTAGTATTCTAATTCAATGATGTTCAGTGGGTTATTAAGAGACATGAAAGGTTCTATTTTGGATGGGTAATTTAGTTTATTTCTTAGTTGTTGAACTTTCTGTATGAAGCCTATTTGAGTTTTCAAACTGAAGGTGGATGTGTGTTGTTTTACCCTCTATCTGGAATTCTTAAGAGCTTTTCATATGTTAAAAGGGCTTGCATTTCTAAATCTGTCATACTCTATTATAGGAGTAGTTTTTATAGCTCCAGTAATTAACCTAAGAGCTTGATTTTGTGTGCGCTCCAGTATCATGGAAGTTGAAGGTGATGATGTTATCAGTACTTCTCCACAGTAATTAAGAACTGGCCTTATATATGTATTATATGTAGTATTTAATGTAGATCTTGAACAACTCCATTTAGTTCCTGCAAGACTTTTTAATATCTTAAAACGGTTAATTGCTTTATCTCTAATTTTTTCAATATGTTTTTTCCAAGTTAATTTTTAGTCAAACAATATTCCAAGATATTGAGCATTTTCTGTTCTGGTTAATTTGGTATTATCATAACTTAAGGTAATACTGGGTTGTTTCTTTCTTAGAGAGAAGAGCTGATAGTTACTTTTCACAGTGTTTACTTCCATGAGGTTTTTAGAACACCATTGTTTAAGGGTATTCAAAAAATTTTGAATATTTGTCTTAAGAATTTTAAGTTTGCCTGATTTCCAAATTACTAAGTCATCTGCATACAATGCAGTGTTGATGCCTGTTTGTTGAAGTTGTTTGGGCAGATCATTTATATAGATATTGAATAGAGTAGTGCTAAGTACTGATCCTTGAGGTAAACCTAGATGGATTTTTTTTAATCTTGATAATGATGAACCATAAGAAGTTGCGCAATATCTTTCTGAGGCAAAATCTGATATCCAGTGAAGCATATTATCTTTAATTCCATTCTGTTGTAGTTTCTTGATAAGATTACATCTCCATGCAGTATCATATGCAGATTTCAGATCAATAAATACAGCTAAGGTATCTTCTTTTCTATTAAATCCCTCTTTAATTTCTTGACTGAGTTTAATAACTTGTTCACTGGTTGTATGGTTTTTTCCGGAATCCGGCTTGGCAGGGTGATAGAAGATTATGCTGTTCAAGATACCAATTTAATCTAGCTGAAAGTAACTCCAGAAAGTAAATCACAGTCAAAACAGTGGATTGGCCAGGTGAAACAACTCCATAAAAGGCAAAGTTAATTTTGTCAGCTAACAAGGTTATTGCGAGTGTTTTCTGGGATGCACAGGGAATTATTTTTATTGTCATCCGATCGTCGAAGGCACAATAGGAACCCTCCGGAAGAAAAACAGCCAGCAATCGAGTATGTGGAGAACCTGGTGGACCATCTCCACGACATGCATGAGATGGCTCGCCAGAACATCCTGAAGGCGAGCGACCGCATGAAGACCCAATACGACAGGCAAGCTAACAGCCAAGGGTTCCAGCAAGGTGACCTGGTCTGGTTGTACCACCCTACCCGGACCAAGGGACGCTGCTCGAAACTTCAACAGCTTTGGCAAGGACCGTACGGGGTGGTGAAGAGGATTAAGGACGTGGTCTACCACATCCAGAAGGTGCCCCAAGGAAAGATGGTGGTACACCTAGATCGTCTGGCCCACTATGATGGTGCTGTTCGTGACGACCAGCCTTAAGGAGAGAGCAGTATCACCCGATCGTCGAAGGCACGATGAAACCAGCTGGCAGGAAAGAAAGAGACAGATAGCGTCGAAGCCACGCCTGTGCCCATGTTTAGCGCTAATGACAGGCCGAGGAGTGACGGGGGGGGGGGGGGGGGGCTGAGGTAGACAGCCAGAGAAATTTCTGGACAGCTCAGTTGCCATTGTGAAAGACCATGATGCTTCGTGAATAGTCGGGAAACTTCTAGATACTGCAATTGGTGTATATAAGTGATGCACACTTATATACACCAATATATAATTACTCCGACACCGACTGGCAGAACCACTATTTATAATTTTGATGCCTGGACAAATGAACACTATGGTAAATCATTTGCTCGTAGGGAAGCTGCCAAGGCACGCTATGAAGAGAAAATCAGGAGAAATATAAGGGATAGGAGTGACATAGGAAACGAATTTTTGTTCTTTTCAGGTCTTATATTAATGTTTACATTTGGTACGCTTGCATTAAGTAATAAAGACAGATTTGATGTTCCTCTTGAGGTTAGTAAAGGTACTAATATAGAACATGTAGAAACTACAGAAAATGTTCAAAATAGATAATTTGAATGAATACACCAGTAATTATTTAGTAACGTAATGAAAATCATTTGCTTTATAGTCTCAATTCCTAGATTACTAATTATTTATATGAGAGATCTTGCAAGAAATTAAAATTAAATTAAATCTTGCATTTTACTAGAGGGCTTAGTTTTGGTAGAAAGCTGTAAGGAGTGCAGTTGCTAGTGGGCAGTGTGCAGACAGACTGGAAGATTACATACGTGTGTGAGTACAAAGGGTACATAGCATATTTCTTCGGAAATAAAGAACGATTTGAATTTTTGCAAGTTGGACCTTTAATTTTACGAACCCACAAAGTCACATTATTTATTACTTGGAAAAGGGTAAAAGTATCACTGGTGACTACTACGCAAGCTTACTGTAACGTTTGAGTGATGAGGTGAAGAAAAAAAAAGATCTCATTTAGCAAAGAAAAGATCCTGTTTCTTCACGACAATGCTCTGGCCCATTGTTCAGTCATTGTAATGGGAAAAATGTGGGAATTAAAGTTTTAATTGCTTGAACATCTACTCTATTTGCCAGATCTAATAGCCAGTGACTACCACCTGTTCCCGAACCTCAAGAAATTTCTTGGAGGATGAAGATTTCTCAGTAAGCAGGAGATCATTGATGCGGTAAACAGCTATTTTGAGAGCCAAGATAAATCGCATTACAGAGTAGGTTTAATTGAATTATAACCCCGATATGGAGATTGTGTTGAGAAATAAATAATTTTTTTTTTTGTGGAAAGCCCAGGACTTACTTGCCGACCCTCGCACTAAAGAATGTTGGTATTATTGTGACTTTGTGGGTTCGTAGAAATAAAAGTCCAAGTTGCAGAAATTTAAAATGTTCTTTATTTCCGTAGAAATACACTTACAGTAGCAGAATATGTCACATACACAATTACAATCTACCAAGGTCATTGACCACAAGCAAAAGCATTCACTTTCATCACACACCAGCTTCAATTACAACTTTCATTACGACTCTGTTTACAATTGTGCCTCTGTTTACGACTGATTCTTGGCGAGTCGCAACTTCCTTAAATACCTCTATTGATAATTCTACACTGTTCTAAAACAAACAAGAAACTGAATGTTCTCTATTAATCAAGATGTCACTAGAATTTTCCTTTTTATCTAACTTTATCTGTTTTGGCATGCCTTTTATCTCCGCGCTATGTTTATCTGCTTAGGTAGCTATTTATCTCCGCCTGGCACTATCTGTCCCTTATCTCTCTGCGCCGAACCTTTTGTGTGTGTCGCCACAGACGTGACACTATGATAGGACATGATATTTATTTGTACCATATAATAACAGATTATTGATTACATACTTCAGTCTTAATTTTCCTTATTGATGTACATATTTTGTTTGATTATTTCTATGAATACTTTTATCCTTTTATATATGTACTTCCTTCTTCCTTGTCTCTTCCTGATGTTTTGTTTCTTACCTTTCCGGATCCATTTTTCTTTACTGTGTCCTAAAAGTTTTCATATTCCTCTATTCCTTTTTTTCTTGTTTTCTCATTAACATTTTTACTGTCACTGTTTTACCTTTAATTTTATCCCATTTACCTTCTGTTATCTTTCTCCTCCATTGATTCAATTCCTTGCATTTTAATACACTACACCCTGTTCACTGCCGCATTGTTTGCATACTCAGTTCACTTGCTCTTAGACATATAAGAGTAATTGTTCCAATTTGTTACTAGCTTCAACACTAAAACGTGTTACAATCCAATCTAACTGCAGCTGCCACGAACATGCTTCTTCCTGCTTCACAATGATTCTCAACTCTTTTTCTAACAACCAGATCCAACAACTCCCTTGCACACAATGCGACCAACTGTCACTGAACAATAATAGCTCCTGTTGACAGCTCTTCTCTCTCCTGGATTGGATTGGATTATGTTACGGAGGGGATTTGGTATATCGACCAGGCCTGTGCCTCCAGGTGGGGCATCCCTAGGAGGAAGGATGAGATAAGAGGAAACAGAGGGCAGCTGATCCAAAAGTTATGACAGTGCAGGGCAGGGTTCTTCAATTTACCAATTGGACACTCCCTGCCAGGCCAGAACAACCCACATGATACATTTCACACACCATGGTCCTGAAACGGCTCACCAGGCTAGACCAGAGACTGTCTTACTGGAGGAGGAAGTGTTAAGCATATATCATACTGCCATGCAAAGTCGAGAATCCCGTCAACACTTCTGCTCTGAAACGGACCATCAGGTGATGTTAAATGATAATGGAGATGAAATAGAAGGACAGGAAATTTGAGAGATGTAATTAACCTACCCAGCGTTTGCCTGGCACCCATAGAAACATCCGAAAAGACCATGGGTCAGAAAGGCGCCAAGAGAATTGAACACATGCCTCCTGAATGTTGGCCACAGATGAAATTACCTGAGCCATTTTGCTAAGCCTTCTCTCCCCTGTCTGTTGCAGTTCTCTGTAAGGGACAGGATCTGTCCTCTTCAGCTGCTATGGTACGAGCGCTATGGACCCCTAACACTCGTGGTACTTCTGACGATACCAAGAAGAACCTTGGGCCGAACATTCGAGCCCCTCCAAAATGGAAGATGTTCGGATTGGGTTGGACTCGATGGGGCAGTGTGTTCCTGACACCTGTGGGAGATTGGGTACTTCCAACCAGACTTCGGCCGCCTGGAGGGGGCAGAGGGTTGTCTAAAAAGTGCCGGGTACTAGCCTGCAGAGCGAGTAGAAGGTGTGCTAGATCACCAGGCGGCCCCACTGAGGTAATTTGGTAGTCTTCCCTGATGCGTGTAAGTGGCATATCCACTTGACATCTTGACGTTGTCGATGGGGGAGGGGGCTCTTTAGACTCCAGGTGTTGCCCTATGAAGAGAGCCCCGAAGTTTTCCATCGCTCCCAGGTTGATAGAGGTCGGGGTCTTTGGACTTTCAGATAGACCTCACATAAATATTCAGTCAGCCATAACCTTCATTCCCTTTATGTGTTAGAATTTAGAAGTACCAGATGCAGCAAGAGTGATTCACAATAACTGGAGAACATACTGTGATGCAATAGGAACCTATTAGGAGACTGTCACTGACCGACCAGACAGCTGGAGAGATAAGTTGACACAGCAGCAATTTTGGCCAGCAGAAACACCAGAATGCTATCAAGAGGTAACCAATATCTTCTGGAAGTTTTCTTCTCCCCCAACTCCAGAACATTCAGCAACTACATGCCAACAGGTTTGTTGATGCATATCTCATGCAACGAGTGTTCTATGTGCTGCTACTGCAGAAGGTTAGGGACTCCACAACAAGTCCAAAAAATAAGTTGCTTTATGTGCATTTCATTACTCTGCTGCACTGTGAAGAAAAGTGTAGTTACAATAAAAGTGGGGCAAAGTCAATCACCATATTATTAGGAAGGTGGAAAGGTTGATTGTAACTGAACAATAATACTTTTTCACCTGTTTCCAATTCAGGCAACAGAGAACAAGTTAGCCAACATTAAAATTTGATAAGGTAAATATTTTCTAAATTATTATGTCTAATTCTGCTAGTTCTATGAAGCTGCTGCATTCCTTTACCAATAGCAGACATTCAAAGTTTCTTTTTGGTTTTTGTTAATTTCTACCAGTCTTGTAACTAGAGAGCTCTAGTAGCTATTTCATGTTATTGGCCAAATTGAATAATTTTGAGATGAAAAAACTGATATGTGTTCTGAAAACAACAATGAGAAATATATCGAATTTAACTGTATTGGAACACCACAGTGAAGCGAAATAATTATTAAATTATAGATGAGTCGACTCATCTATAATTTAATAATAATAATGAGAAACTTAAAATTTTACCAAATTCTCACTCCTTTTCCTGGATAAACTTCCTATTAATTATAAACATTCACATTATAATATGCATTTTTTAATATTGTAGTTCTCATTCTCAATTCTGCTCATCCTTTTTATAAACTGGCCTTATAGGCAACTTTCACTGTAAACATTTCTCCATGGAACTCTTAACCCATCTGGAAAGGTATAGGAAAGGACTTTCTCAAAGGTTCTCATGGTTAAGCAAAAACAAAAACAAAAAAAAAAAAAAAACAAAACAAAAAAAAAACAGCAATAATGATAAAATAATATAAAAATTATTTGTGGTTGGTTTATTGACACTCGTCACTTACTTTTTCATATATTTATGAGAGACTAGTTTCAAAGGCCCTGGCCTCCATTTTCAATCTCTTCCCAACTTGAAAATGGAGGCCAGGGCCTTTGAAACTAGTCTCTCATAAATATATGAAAAAGTAAGTGACGAGTGTCAATAAACCAACCACAAATAATTTTTATATTAATTTTGACGTCACTGTTACTAAATTCCTCCAAACACACATGATAAAATAAGTTTATTTTTATTTCAAATTTACAAAAATGAGACTACAAGGCATAACCTTTAACTTTTCGCACTTGACACAGGCCAACCACATTCATTCAAATTACTAGTACCGTTAGCAAGCTAGGCTGGAATAGGCTGTGGATGTAGTTTAGGGGTTAGGCAAGAATAGGCTGTGGTTGTAGCCTATGAGGTGTGTTCAAATTATAACACCTCCTATTTCTTTTTCAGGACTGGTTTTTTTAAAATACACGTGTACTTTTTGTAAATGTGTGACAGTGATGGCAGCACTGTACAGTGCATAGTTTTATGGGCATAAAATTTTATTTTATGAGAAGACACCTAGTTTTATGGGCATAACATTTTATAACATACTACCAGTCACTATAAAGAATTGTAAAGATAATAATTTTAAATTAATGCTGAAATGTTTCCTAATTGACAAAGCCTATTATAGTGTGGATGAGTTTATTAAAACTAGTTAGAACTTTATTTTTATAAAGATTATCATCATCATCATCATCATCATCATCCATCATCATCATCATCATCATTATTATTGTTAGTGTGTATGAATTTATTAAAGCAGGTTAGTATTCTATTTATATCACACAACCTATATAGCTGTGTTCTTAAACTGTATAAATTCATATGACGTGGTTCTTTTGTGTATTTAACACTATACTGAACTGAAAATAAATAAACAAAAGAAATAAAAAAACTCTAGTGGCAGCGACGAGAGTTACAACTGTTTTTGATACTTAAAATGGCAACGTTTTCATTGCAAGAACAGCGTGTAATCATTCATTTTATCCATTTTCATGGTGTGACACCTATTGAAATTCATTGTCAGTTGAGCGAGGCATGTGGTGATGGTACCATGTGTGTGTGTGCGTGCGTGCGTGTGTGTTTTTTTTTTTTTTTTTTAGTTTTAAAGATTAATTAACAGCATGACCCATTACAAGTAATATTACATGCTTTGTATTCTTTCGTATTCAATTTGTTTCTTGATTCGGTCTTTTTTATGTCCTTATAGTTCCTATTATTATTCTTGTAATCATTGTTGATATCACTCTCAATATCACAACATTAACTTTGTTTTTACAGTGCACATCACTTCACAGTCCTATTGAGTTGCAGAATTGTTGGAAGTCTCTCAGATATTTGGATACAAACTGTTGTGTAGTCGCTGGCCAGCTTCCTCCTTTTTTCCTAATGTCTTCTCTTAATGTATTTCTTTGTTGTAGTACTTCTGGACATTCATATATTATGTGATGTACTGTTTGGTGTCCTGTGTTGCATGAACATGTAGGGTTATCTGCGATGTGGAATCTGTGTTTATATGAATTGGTTTTTCCATGTCCTGTAGTTAGAGCTGTAAAACACGGTGTGAGTGACACATTCACTTTGAGTCTCTCTCTAATGGAGGGTAAGAAACTTCTCCTTATTGCTCCTTTAGTTGAGTTGTTCCATCTATTCTGCCAATCCTGTATTCCCTTTTCTCTAATTTCTGCTTCGATTGTACATTTTGGTATCCTGTTGTAAACTATTTCTATTCCAACACACCGCTGGATCAAGCTTCAGTCGCATAAGAGCCGTAGATGCAAACGATGATTTGCGAAACATGTCCTCAAAATAGGTACGAAAGTGAAGCAGATGTGTAAAAAATACGACTCATCTAAAATTTAATAATTTTTCGCTTCACTGTGGTGTTCCAATACAGTTAAATCTCGATATATTTCTATTCCTGTTTCTTCTGCTGCTTGCTTTGCTAACTTGTCTGCTAGTTCATTTCCAGGAATTTCGATGTGTGCTTTTACCCACTTGAAGTATATCTTCCAGTTTTGTTTACTAAGTGCTGTTATAATTCTGTGTATATCTGTTGTTATGGAATTATGTTTCTTGTTCTCGAGAAGTGACAGAGTTACTTGACTGTCAGTATGGACTGTAATTGTCTTCTCTAGTTTTGCTATATTAAGTTTATTGATTTCTGTCATAGCCTTTAGGATGGCTATCTGTTCGGCTTGATTATTAGAGCAATTTTGGTTCAACTTGAATTTTAGTGATTTGATTAGGTTTACTCCTTTGAAAATTGCTACTCCTGTTCCAACTTTGTTTACTATCTTGCTGCCATCCATGTAGATGTTGAAGTAGGTAGTGGTGTCTGCATCTTCTGTTATTTTGATTTTAACTGTCTGAGCTGGATGGTTCCATTTATTAAGTTCCAGTGGTGAGTCATAGTCTTCTTTAGTTTTCAGTGTCTTTTCAGTGTGCTTCCCTTTTATGGTTACTGTTATAGGCGTACTCCTGCTATGACACTGGAGGCAACGTATGAGATTGTGCAGTAGGCTTTCACTATCTTGATATTGATCTTTGGACTCTTTGCAGTTTTAAGGAGTTCTTGACTCTCTGTGCAGCTTCTACCCATACTGGTACTCCGTATGTGAGAATAGGTGTGATTGCCCCTTTACTTATGATGCCTAATCCCTTTGGGCCTAGACCCCACTGTAATTTCGCTGTTTTGCTCAGTGAGTGTATTAGATTTGTTGCTTTTTCTGTAATATGGCTGATGTGGCTGTCGAAACTGAATTTTTTGTCTATGTATATGCTTAGGTACTTGATTTCTTCTACTTGTTCTAGGTTTTTATTGTTTATATAGAGATTGATTACTTCATTATTTCTTGTTCGTTTCTTTGAAATTACCATGACCTTGGATTTATTTTGGTTGAAGTGCAGTTTGTTTTCCTTAGCCCATCTTTCTATTTTCCTCATATCTTCATTTGCATAAGCTTCGGCTTCCAGTATACTTTTCCCTTTAGTTAAAATGAGTAGGTCGTCTACGAATGCTAAGACTTGTGTCATGTTAGTGTAATTCAATTTTAAAAGTGTGTTGTAGAGTGTGTTCCAGTAGCCCGGCCTTCTACAGCCTCTCTTCACTTCCTTTTATATTTTATATCCATTTATATGAAGTATCGCTTGTCTATTGTTAAAGTAGTCTTTAGTTAGTTTGTATAAGTTTTGAGAACACCCTAAGTCTTTCAAATTTTTAAGAATGCCTGGCCACCATGCTGCATCGAATGCACCTTTAACATTCAAGCTTGTCATGGTTATGTAGCTGTATACTTTAATGTTTACCTCTACAAATTCTTTCAAGGCCATTATTGTGTCAATTGTGCTTCTCTGAGGCGTGAAGCCGTACTGGTTTTTGTTCAGGAGATTTCTTGAGTACATCTGGTGGGATATTCTTTCTATGAGCAGTTTCTCCAGTACTTTGCTAATGGGTCTGTATTTTGAGGCTTGTGCTGTGTCCTTTCCTGGTTTGATTATTGGTATCATTATCGTCCTTTTCCAAATTGCTGGGAAAACTCCCTGTCTGAAACATTCATTGTATATTCTTGTATAAAACAATGGGTAGTTTTGATGTGCTCTTGCGATAATGTCACTGATCAATCCGTCTTCGCCTGGTGCTTTCTTTGGCTTGAATCCTTCCAGGACATCTAAAATTTCCTCTTGGGTAAATTCGGCGTCATTTATGGTATCCGTCGGTTCCAAAGATTGTTGTCTCATCGCCTTGTGGTAGTCATCATCTTCCGAGTCGTTGTTGTCAGGTACAAAGTGTTCAGCCATTAACTTGATTGTGCTCTGCATGACGGTGGTATAAGAGTGTAGTGAGAGTAACTGGTTTGTAACTGTGAGTAACTGTATGTGTGCGTGTGCGCGCGTGTGCGTGTGATGCTACCATCTACATTACTGAGGCAGGCAGAACATCGTGTATCAAAAAACCAAGACCGTCATGGCCTCGCACCAGCCGGTCTGATGACATGATCTAGCGACTGGAGAACGTTGTTTTGGAGGATTGCCGATTGAGCATTTTCGGATCTTCATGCAGGATTGTATGCACAGATCCCATGGAAATGCCAATTTTGGAGGCAATGTCTGCAACTGTCCTGGTTTGTTGTCACACGATGTTCTGCCTTCATTGAACTAACACACCCAGGAACACACATTAGCCACATCCATCACCACATGCCTCACTCAACTGGCGATGAATTTCAATAGATGTCACACCATGAACATGCAGAAAACGAATGATTGCACGCTGTTCTTGCAATGAAAACGTCGCCATTTTAAGTATCAAAAACAGTCCTAACTCTCATCAGTCACTAGAGTTCTATGCACTGTACAGTGCTACCATCTCTGTCATGCATTCGCAAAGAGTCTAAGTGTATTTTAAAAAAAACCAGAAGTTCATATCTGGTCCCAGTCCTGAACACACCTGATATTTTGGCAGTATAGACTATAGCTTCTGATAGAACAGAGAGAACTAATACGGAAGTGTTTAAGAATGTAAAATGATACACCAAAGATATTTAGTGTCCAGAGAGAGACTACAGATATAATGATATAATGTTATCATAATCGGTAGCATAATCACTGTGGTTTGCTGTATGTATCTGTGTAAATCAAACTTGGTACATAGCATTCTTGTAACTTCAATTAACTGATATTCTTGTTTCAGAAAATTCCAATAATACACCAGTTCTTTTTGTTGCAGATAGAAACTTTGCTCTCTTACGGGAAGAAAGCTGAAATAGAGGGACTCAACAGTTTTTCTTCATCTTACCTGACAGATGTTTATATTCCGCACAAAATTCTTTGCAATGATTTAATTTAAATTATTCTTTAATAATAATTCTCTGTTGGAGAAAGCAAAGTAGAAGAAATGTGCATTATTATCTCTGTTAAGTGTTGATATTCAAGCTTTGTATTTTACTGAGGCATTGTAAAACGTTGTAATTAGTTTTGTTTGATTCTCAAGAAATAAACAAACATACCATAACAGTGATTAATACTGAAAGTTTATTTACTATATGACACTGTACAAGCTTGCTTACTTTCTTAGTGCCATTTGATGCCAAAATGGTATGGCTTAAGGTTAGTACTTAATGCAAGTGCTGGTAAATGTTCTTCTATACTTCTATGCAGAACATTTGTATGTAGAGTTAAACCTTATGAAGACCTTTAGATTTTTGTTTTTGTTTGTTTGTTTGTTTGTAATTGATGTCCATAAGTGTTAAGTCATATCAGACAATAAATGAAATGCATGAAATACTGTTCAAATGAACCCAAGGAACATAGAACTCGCAAGGTGTGATCCAGTTACAACACCACCTACTTTTTTCTCACAAAGTAATCACAAGAAAAATGTGTAACTAGTGTCACTTTTCAATGTAATCTCCCTCTAGCCGTACACATTTTTCACTGTGTCGACGCCCTGATTCCATGGTCGCTGTAAACGATTCTTTAGGAGTGTGTTTTGACCACTGGAAAATCGCTGAGACAATAGCGGCATGACTAGTGAATCTGTGACCATGGAGAGTTTCTTTCATCGTGGAAAAAGTCGCTTCCAAAAGTCACTTGGAGCCAGATCAGGTGAGTAGAGAGCATGAGGAATCATATCAAAGTTGTTGTCATGAAGAAACTCCTGCGTCGCGTTCGCCCAATGCTCTGGTGCGTTGTCTTGATGAAAGAGCACATGTCCAACCTTTTCCACCTGTTTTTCACACAATGCTGGAAGGAGTTTATTCTTCAAAACATTTTGGAGGATGCAGCTGTCACCATAGTGCTCTTTGGAATGCAATGAGTAAGGAATACATCGCTGCTGTCCCAGAAGATGGCCACCATCATTTTGTCAACACTGGCACTCACCCAAAATTCTTTTTGGTGGTGGTGAGTCTGTGTGCATCTACTGAGCTGATTGGTGCTCCCTTTCAGGGTTGAAAAACAGCATCCACGTCTCATCCATTGTCACAATCGATTGGCAGAAAGTCCCATTCATGCCGTCATCATGCCTGACAATTTGCTACGCACAGAGCCTTGTGATCATCCATCAATATTCGTGGCACTCACCTGGAAGACACTTTTCACATTTTCAGATATTCATTCAGGATTGTGTGTACAGATCCCACAGAAATGCCAATTACGGAGGCGATATCTGAAAACCTCAATCGCCTTTTTTCAAAACAACGTCCTCCTCTCGCTGGATCATGTTGTCAGAGTCGACACTGCAGCGCTTTTGTCCAGCAGAAAAACCAGAAATCCCACTAAGAAGTAACCAATATCTTCTGGAAGTTTGTAACTTTGTATGTGTGTCTGAGTGTATCTGTGGGTCTGCATGTGTTTTTGTGTGTCTGCGTGGTGTATCTGTGTCTGTTGTGTGCGTCTGTGTGTCTCAACATCTGTGTCTGATTCTGTGTGTATCTGCATCTGTGTGTCCATTGGTCTCTGTTTCTGCACCTGTGTGTCTGTCTGTCTGTCTATCTATCTGTGTGTCTATGCGTCTGTGTGTCTCTGCATCTGTGCATCCGTTGGGCTCTGCGTCTCTGCGTCTGTCTATCTGTGTGTCTGCGTCTGTATCTGTGTGTCTGTGCATCTGTGCGACTCTGTGTCTGTGCATCTGTGTGTCTGTTGGTCTCTGCGTCTGTGTGCCTGTGTGTCTCTACATCCATTTTTTTTTTTTTTTTTTCCTGGCATGTTCCATTCCTTAGGAATACTATATGCCTTATTTTATTTACATGATATACAGCTTTTACAATAATTTTACAATGAATTTACATATCTTGTATTTGTATTGAAATGTTTCCTACAATATTTTACAATATTCTTACTAAAATAGTTGCAATTAATTAGCAGTTTTATTGAATTTTTATGCTTCATTTGCCTACTCTATATCTGTGAAGTTTATTGATTTAACAAATTTGACGAAACATGTTAGATGTGTGTTAATAAGTTCCTCTTTGGTAATGGACCATGCGCATTGTCTGCTTTTTATTTTCCTGATCATTTCGGTTCTTTGTTTGCTTATGATTGGACATTGGAATATTATGTGGTCTACTGTTTGGTCCTCTTCTTGACATTTGCATACTGGGCTACCTAGTAAAGCAAATCGATGGCGGTATGAACGGAGCTTTCCATGTTCTGTGAAAATTGCTGTAAACTCTTGGCATATGGGTAGTTCTTGTCTAAGTCTATTTCTCACTGATGGGAAGAATTCTTTGGTGATGGCTCCTTTCCTTGATGCTGTCCATTGTAGTTGCCATGCATTCAGTCCAGTGTCTCTCTCCATGCTTATCAGGACTTCTTTAGGTGTTTTATTATATTGTAATTCACGATCTTCCCCAGCAGCCTCTTTTGCTAGTCTGTCTACCATTTCATTGCCATATATGCCCGAGTGTGCTTTCACCCATCCAAAATGCAGCATCCAGTCTGATGTTCTCAGGTCGAGGATTTTAGCTTTGATTGCCTCTGTCAGGTAATTGTGTTTCGAGTTGTTTTTACGGAGATCCAGTGTTATCCTGCTATCAGTGAACAATGCAACTCGTTTATCAGTGTACCCTTCATTTTCTAGTTCCTTTAGTTTCTTCAGTGCCTCAAGAATTGCAAGTTGCTCTGCCTGGTTATTTGAGCATCGAGCATGCAGCTTGAACTTTAACTTATGGGTCAACATGCCGTTTATAAATATTACTGCCGCTGCCCCAACTTTGTCTCCCATTTTGCTGCCGTCTGTGTATATTTCAAATGCGTATGTACTGTTATTGTCTGTCTCATACTGAAGGATTTTGTGCCGGGTGTCTCCAGTGTCGCTTTCTACTGGTGCATCGTATTCCTCATTGTGAGCTCTTGTTGCCAGATAAGTTCTTACCTTTCCCTCTATGGTTACTTGTAGAGGTTGTGTACCAGCTATTACACATGAAGCCTCATATGAAACTGTGCGGTATGCTTTAGCAATTTTTATATTAATTAGTCTCTGCACTCTTCTGTACTTAATAATGTTCTTGTATTTCTTGATGGCTTCTATCCACACTGGTGAGCCATATGTCATCGCTGGAACTATAGCTCCTTCATAAATCGTTCTTAGAGATGTGTATCCTAATCCCCATTGTAGTTTGGCTGTCTGTGATAACATATTGATGAGTTTAATGGATTTTTCTGCAGTATGGGCTATGTGCGTAATGAAGTTGAAGTTGCTGTCAAAGTAGATGCCTAAGTATTTAATTTCCTCCGTTTGTCTGAGTTTATTGTTATTTAAGTAAATGCTGATTTCTTTATCTTCGTTTCTCTTCCTGGAGATAAACAGAGTCTGCAATTTCTTGTCATTGAATTCTAGTTTGTTGTCTGTGGCCCAATTCTGGATCTTCAGTATGTCCTGGTTCGCCGTGTTTTCTGCTTCAAGTTTGGATGTTCATCTTGTTAAGATGATAACGTCATCTGCGAAAGCAATCACTTTTGTTATTCTGGTGAACTGTAGATTTAACATACTGTTGTACATAATATTCCAAAATCCTGGACCACAGCAGGATCCTTGGGGACACCCTTTCTGGACTTCTTTCACGGCCGTGTAATTATTTATTGACAATGTTGTTTTCCTATTGCTGAAGTAATTTGAAGCCAGAATAAAAAAGTTCTTTGGACACTTAAGTTCTTTTAAGTTTTTTAGGATGCTGGGCCACCATGCTGCATCAAATGCACCTTTTACATCCAGGCTCGTTAGGATTATGCACTGTTTTGATCTCAAGCCTTGTGCACTGAAAAGTTTTACCACTATCGCTGCATCTATTGTTCCTCTTTGGGGAGTAAACCCATACTGATTTTTATTGAGTATATCATTGGATCGTACATGGTAGTTAATTCTATCATTAGTTTCTCAAGCAATTTTCTGCCAACATTTATCAAACTAATTGGGTGGTATTTAGACATGTCCTTGCAGTCTTCCTTGTCGGGTTTAAGGAGTGGAATCGCAACAGAATGTTTCCATCTTTTTGGAAAGCAACATCTACTTAGGCATATATTGTACAGCTGTGTGAAGGATAACGGCAGAACTTTAAAACCTCTTAGCAGGATGTCGCTGGTTAAACCATCCTCACCAGGTGCTTTTTGTGGGTTAAAGTTTTTAAGAGCAGATATTATTTCTTTTGTTTTAAAAAGTACATCATCCTTGGTGTCTATTGGAGCTGTAACTTCCATTCGAAGTTCCTTATGGTGTGCGCTATCGTTGTTTTCATTATCTTCAGGCACAAAATGTTGTAGCATATGTTTAATTGTATCCTCGGTGTCCGTGGTGTGTGTCTAAGGGGTCAGTGCATGTGTGTGTGTGTGTGTGCGTGTGTGTGTGTGTCGTTTATGTTTGTACGGGCATTCAGCTACGTTGACAGAATCAACATGAAATGTTCAAAGCCATGGTCGGGGTTCTTACCACGGATCTCTTGGTTTCCGTAGAGTCGGTCTAGCCCTTTCAACTACTATGGTCACTCAACATGAGAAGGTAAATATACACAAAGATTGCAGTTTAGGTTTGGACAGGCTGACAGTTACGTTGATGGATAGAATCAACATGAAATATTCAAAGCCATGGCCAGGATTTGTACCACGGATTTCCTGGTTTTCGCAGAGTCGGTCTAACTCTTTGAACTACCATGGCAATGCAGTCCTGACATGGAATTCTCCATTTGACTCATGTATTTCCCCAGTAGGGAACTAGACGCACATGCATCAGAGATAAAACGTTGGTGGCGATTTACTAATGTAAGTACACGGGTCCCTGAGTGAGTGTGAGAATGTGTGAGTGTGAGAGTGTTTGAGTGTGTGAATGTGTGAGGTTTTTTTTTCCCCCTTTATTCATCCACATGTTCCATTACATTTGTAATATTACATGTTCTGGTTTGCTTTGCTTTCTGATTGATTGTTCATATTAACTGAGGTATTGAGATTATTGTGTTTTTAGATTGTATTTAGACTGTGTGAGTGTTGTGTGTGTGAATGTGAGAGTGTGTGAGTGTGTGCATGTGTTAATGTGTGAGTGTGTGAATGTGAGTTTTTTTTCTCCCTTTATTGGTATCAATTGCATGTCCCATTACTGGGTAATATTACATGCATTACAACACATAATTTAATTTTTAATTTACAGATTCAATTTTAAATTTATAAGCTTAACAGACTTGTTCCTAATCTATTTTTGATATATACACCTTTGAGCTTTTTCTAACCTATATGTTGGTAGTTCCTTTCTCTAGTTTACTAGCCAATTCTTGCATTGTATTATTTTATAGTATGTTTGTAGTCGTATCTCTAAATCTATTAGTATATTTATAAATATATTGAATTTAAAGTTAACTACTTTTTTATAAGTTAATTGAATGAATATATTTGAAAAATGGTTTCAAGTATTGTGTGATAAGTTCCTGGTTGGTTGTGGGCCATTTTCCTCCTTGTTTGTGCACTTCTGCTACCAATAGAGATCTCTGCTGTTGTGTGTCTTTACATTCAAAGATTAAATGGTTAACTGTTTGTCGGAGGTTACTGCATGTACATTTTGGATCATCAATAATGTGGAACCTGTATAGGTAGTCTTTAGTTTTTCCATGACCTGAGATTATAGCAGTAAGTTCTGGTGTAATGGGAAGTTTTCTCTTTAACCTCTCTTTGATTGTTGGGAGGAAAGTTTTACAGAGAGCCCCTTTGTTTGTGCTGTTCCACCTATGTTGCCATTGTTCGTGTCCTCTTTCTTTTATGCCTGCTTTGATCGTTGACCTGGGAACCTTATTGTTTGATCGTTGACCTGGGAACCTTATTGTAAGTGATTGGCAGTCCTTCATCTTGAGCAGCTGCCTTGGCCAATTTATCAGCCATCTCGTTGCCAGGTATTCCTACATGGGCTTTCACCCATTTGAAGTGGATTCTCCAATTAGCTTGTTGCAGGGATGTTAGAGTGGCTGCAATGTCCTCCACGACTGAGTTGTGCTTTATGTTGTTTACCAGTGTGTCCAGCATTACCTTGCTATCTGAGTAAATTGCTGCTGTCTTTTCTTCAAGTGCTAAGTCTATATGGTTTCGAAGCTCTTGTAACACTTTCAATATAGCTATTTGTTCTGCTTGGTTGTTTGAACACTTGTCATCCAATCTATATTTTAGTTGAAGACTCAGAGCTTCATGTTTGAACACCACTGCTGCTGCTCCAACCCTGTCCGCTATTTTACTCCCATCTGTGTAGATTCTGAATATGTAATTAGTGGCTTCCTCAGCTTCTGTAATTTCAGGAACTTCTGCATGATGTTGCCATTTCCTTGGTGGTAAGGGTGCATCATAGTTATCCCTTTCATATATAGCTCTGTTTAGTGCTGTCTCCCCATTGATGGTTATGTCAATGGGTTCAATACCAGCTATGACACAGGAAGCATCATAAGATATTGTTCTGTACCCTTTTATGATTTTAATGTTGAATAGTCTCTGTATTCTCTGTATTTTCCTTAAGTTCTTTTGGTTTTGTAGGGCAGCTCCCCAAATTGGGGCTCCATATGTTAATACTGGCTCTATGGCACCTTTATATATGGTGTGTAATGCTTTGTTTCCAAGCCCCCAGGTAAGTTTTGCAATCTTGGATAATGAAAGTGTCAATTTTATTGCTTTTTCATGTAGATTATCAACATGATGTTTGAATCTGAACCTTTTGTCAATATATATGCCAAGGTATTTGAGTATGTCTACTTGTTCAATAACTTTGTTGTTAAGATAGATATTAATTGCTTCGTTGTTTATGTTTTTCTTCCTTGTTATCATGGCTTTTGATTTAGACTCATTAAATTTAATTTTATTTTCTTTGGCCCAAAATTCTTATTTTCTTTAAATCCTGATTGGCAAAATTTTCGGCATCAAGTGTACTCTTCCCCTTTGTCATGATTAGCAGATCATCTGCAAAAGCAATTACTTCTGTTCACTAAGAGAATTCTAAATTAAGCAGAGAATTATAGAGAATGTTCCAGAATCCAGGTCCGCAACACGATCCTTGTGGACATCCCCTCTTAACTTGCCTTTCCATCTTGAACTCACTAGAGCAAAGACTGGCTGTTCTGTCTTTGAAACAGCTCTGGGATAGCTTTTATAAGTTGCTTGGGCACTTCACTTTTCTTAAATTGTTTAGTATTCCAGGCCACCAAGCAGCATCAAATGCACCTTTCACATCCAAGCTTACTAAAATATATTCAAATTCATTTAAATTAATCTCCACAAATGATTTCATGGACATGGCTGCATCAACTGTGCTTTTTTGGGCCATAAATTCATACTGCCTGGTATTGAAAAGATTTCTTGAATTCATGTGGTGCTCAATTCTTTTTATCAAGAGTGTTTCTAAGATTTTTCCATTTACATTTAGTAAGCTTATAGGTCTAAATTTTGTCACACATTCACTTTGTGCTTTGCCAGGTTTCACAATGGGAATTATCAGTGAGTGCTTCCATCTTGCAGCGAATATACCAGTTTCCAGGCTCTTGTTGTATACTGCAGTGTGGAAAAGTGGGAAGTTCTGAAAGGCGATGAGCAGTATATCACTTGTTATCCCATCTTCTCCTGGTGCCTTCTTCGGGTTGAAAGCTTTTAATATTCTCGCTATTTCTCCAACTGTAAATTCCTTATCATTTGGTGTATGCATCAGTTGTGGTGCTGTCCTCCTAAGTTCTTTATGCTGATCAGTGTCGTCCTCTTCATTGTCTTCAGGAGTAAAGTTTTCCAGCATATACTTTAGTGTGCTTAAGGTATCTTCAGTGTAGGTTCCATCTTCTTTTCTGAGTGTAGTGAGCGAAGTCTGACCTCTAGTTTTGTGAGCTGCCATCTTGTAAACTGCAGTCCATGGGTTTGAACCATCAGTTGCACTACAGAATTCCTTCCATGACTTCACTTTCTCAGTCTGTATTTTTATTTGATACTGTTGTCTAACCTGCAGATATTGATTTCTTCGCTCTTCTCTTAGCTGTTCATTGTTCATGGTTCTTTGATAGCGACATCTCAGTGCATTTGTTCTTTTCCTCAGCAAAGTTAGCTCTAGTGTCCACCATAGTACGGTTTTCCCTTTAAGTTTCCTTTGCTTGCCTCTACTTAGACAGAATGCTCCACTGCATGCTTCGTGGATGCTAGTATAGTAAATCTCAATCAGGTGTTCCATATCTAAGCTGGATCTAACCTTTTCAACCAGTTCTTCATCTAAAGCCTCCAGGTTTCCATTGCTGTTGAAATTATTGGTGAAGCTTCTTGTTATAAGTTCTTTAAATTTGCCATAGTTTTGTGGATTTGTAACATATCTGATTGCTTTGGGTGTGTGCATCTGGTTTCGGGTGGTATTCCCTACACTGAAAGATATTATTTTATGATCAGCACTGCTTTCTTCTGTTCCTGAGGTCCATCCCTGTATGTCCCTCAGTAGTTTATTATTAACTATGGTCAAGTCAATCCAACTTTTACCATTTTGTGTTTCAAAGGTTGGCACTCCACTGTTTTTGTTGAGAATATGTAGGTTGTTCGTAGTAATAGATGCTTCCAAGTTTCTGCCTCGTTCATTGGATAGGGTGTCATGCCATAATTTGCTTCTAGCATTGGTGTCTGTTAGAATCATCAATCCATGACCAGTGGTAAACTGCATAATTTTTTCCATCTTTCGAATGTCGTTTCTATATCTGCATGCCCATCGAAGTACATACTAGCTCAAAAAAACTTTTTATTCCCGTGTGTCACCTGTATAACCACACAGTCTTCATCTGATACCTGTCTGATTGTGGTAGCATCAATGTCTTTATTGTTTGTTATAATTGCAGCCCTTGATCTGTGACCACCAGCAGTAAAAAACCTAGATGTTAATGGTATGCCAGCTAACTTGTTATTTATTGAATAGGGTTCCTGTATAAATGCTAAGTCTATACATTGCTCATGCATTAGTTGCACCAAGTTAGAAGTTGCTGCTCTAGAATGTTGAACGTTTACTTGAAAACACAGCAAGTTGTATTTACTTTTGTACATGTTAGTAATCTGTGTTTTGTTCGATTCTTCTCAGTGCAAACTGATAGCTGGGGCATTGTCCATCAAGTGCAGAGTGATTAACATTTATCGCTTCATCTTTGTTGTATTTTTTATAGTTAATGCAGTTTATGCACCTATATTCTTCTTTTCTTGCAGGGCACTCCTTCAAAAGATGCTCTCCTGAACATTTTGGACATGTTTGTTTCCCTTTGCAGTCAGAAGCCTTATGATTATACTTGCAACATTTGTAGCACTGATTAACTCTGATGTAATCATTAACTCTGATGTAATCATTCCAATTACAAATGTGCCAGCCAATTTTCAGTTTCCTATCAATTATCCGATTTCTTGCTGCTGCACTCAGTTCTAGAACAATGTTCTTTTGTTTCTTCCTATCCTCGAATGTGAATAGTGCCTTCAGTTCACTTTTGTATTCTTCCATTTCTCTATTTTGTGTTGTTACTGCAGCTACTATATTATCAGGTGTGATGTCATCTGGAACGTTGAAGATAATTATTTTCGGATTCCATAGCTTTCTTAAATTGACATCCAATTCTGCTTCACATTTTTCAGTTATATTCTTGCAGATAATATCTATTTCTTCATTGTTCTCTGTCTCAATGAGAAGATGGCCACTCTTGGTAGCTTTGATAGCATTTACTCCCACTTTCATCTCCACTGGATTCAGCTTACTTTTGATTAAAATTTCATTATACTCAGTGCTTTGATTATTCCTTGACTTCACTACTAACCTATGCGGTTTCGGACGAGTCGATTCGTATTTCCCGGCTACAGTTGCCGCGTAGCTTCGGTCCCCGACGCTAGATGGCGCAGGCTGGCCCGCCAGTGAAGTATTACCGTAGCCCCTGGGATACTGCTGTTTCCCATTCTTCATCTCAAATCACAGGCCATTCAGCTCATTCTCCTCCTCCGAAATATCATTTCTTAGCTTAACAAATGCTTTCCTTAATTTACTTATGGCTTTCACTATGTTATCCTTCATGTCACATTGTAAATTTTTGCTTATTTCTGTCACCCTAAGCAATGATTGAAGAGCACTTTCAACACATGAATCCACATCATCTGCCATCTTACTCATGTATGAATGTGAGAGTGTGTGGGTGTGTGAATGTGACAGTGTGTGAATGTGTGTGTGTTGTCTTTTTGTTTTTTTGTTTTCCTCTTATTTCATCCACATGTTCCATTACATTTGTAATATTACATGTTCTAGTTTGCTTTGCTTTCAGATTAATTGTTCATACTAACTGAGGTATTGAGATTATTGTGTTTTTAGATTGTATTCACGCATTCACTATAATCTTTTAGAATTAATTTACTTATTTAGTTATTCCACACTTTCTAGATTGATTGTGTTGTCATGCGAGTGTGTGAATGTGACTGTGTGAGTGTGTGAATGTGAGTGTGTGTGAGTGTGGGTATGTGAGAGTATGTGAATGTGAGACTGTGAGAATGTGTGTGTCTGTGAATGTGAGAGTGTGTGAGAGTGGGAGTGTGTAGGAGTGGGAGTGTGTGAATATGAGAGTGTGTGAGAGTAGGAGTGTGTGAATGTGAGACTGTGTGAGTGTGTGAACATGAGAGTGTGTGAGTGTGTGAGAGTGGGAGTGTGTGAATGTGAGACTGTGAGAGTGGGAGTGTGTGAATGTGAGACTATGAGAGTGTGTGAATGTGAGAGTGTGTGTGAGTGTGTGAGAGTGGGAGTGTGTGAATGTGAGACTATGAGAGTGTGTGAATGTGAGAGTGTGTGAGTGTGTGTGTCTGTGTGAGAGTGTGAGAGTGTGTGAGAGTGGGAGTGTGTGTGTCTGTGAATGTGAGAGTGTGTGAGAGTGGGAGTGTGTGAATGTAAGACTGTGAGAGTGTGTGTGTCTGAGAATGTGAGCGTGTGTGAGTGTGTGAATGTGAGAGTGTGTGAGAGTGTGTGTTAGTGTGAGAGTGTGTGTTAGTGTGAGAGTGTGTGTGTGTGAGTAGGTGAGTGTGAGAGTGTGTGTGAGTGTGAGGGTGTGAGTGTGTGTCAGTGCATGTGAGGGTATGAGAATGTGAGTGTGAGCGTGTGAGAGTGAGTGAGTGTGAGGGTGTGAGTGTGTGTCAGTGCATGTGAGGGTGTGAGTGTGAGTGTGTGGGTGTGTGTGAGTGTGAGTGTGTGTGAGCATGTTCGAGTGTGTGTGAGCATGAGCGCGTATGTGCAGGAGTATGCGTACGAGCTTGCGCGTATATGCATGTGTGAGTGTGTGAGTGTGTGTGTGTGTGTGTCTGTGTGGCGTTTAGCTTTGCACAGGCTGACAGGTACGTTGATAGAATCAACATGAAAGATTCAAAGCCATGGCCAGGATTTGTACCACGGATCTCCTGGTTTCCGTAGAGTCGATCTAATCCTTTCAACTACTATGGTCACTCAATATGAGATGGTAAATATACACAAAGATTGGCATTTAGGTTTGGACAGGCTTACAGGTACATTGATGGATAGAATCAACATGAAATATTCAAAGCCATGACTGGGATTTGTACCATGGATCTCCTGGTTTCCGTAGAGTCGGTCTAACTCTTTCAACTACCATGGCCATGCCGCCCTGACATGGAATTCTCCATTTGACTCATATATTTCCCTGGTAGAGAACTAGTGGCACTCGCATCCGAGATAACATGTTTGTGGCGATTTACTAACGTAAGTACGCGGGTTCCTGACTGACTGTGTGTGTGTGTGTGTGTGTGTGTGTGTGTGTGAGAGAGTGTGTGAGAGAGTGTGTGAGAGTGTGTGAGTGTGCGAGTGTGCATGTGTGCGTGTGTGGGTGCATGCGTGCGTGCACTGCAGAGTCAGTCTAACTCTTTCAACTACCATGGCCTTGCCGTCCTGACATGGAATTCTCCATTTGACTCATATATTTACCTGGTAGATAACTAGGGGCACTTGCATCCGAGATAAAATGTCTAACGCAAGTACTCCAGTCCCTTACTGACTGACTGACTCACTGTGTACGTGCGTGTGTGCGTTGGTGTGTGGTGTGTGTGGTGTTTAGGTGTTTAGGTTTGCACTACCATGGCCACTCAAAATGAGAAGGTAAATATGCACAAAGATGGGCATTTAGGTTTGGACAGGCTTACAGGTACGTTGATGGAAAGAATCAACATGAAATATTCAAAGCCATAGTTGGGATTTGTACCACGGATCTCCTGGTTTCCGTAGAGTGGGTCTCACTCTTTCTACTACCATGGCCATGCCGTCCTGACATGGAATTCTCCATTTGACTCATATATTTTCCTGGTAGAGAACTAGTGGCACTCACATCCGAGATAAAACGTTTGTGGCGATTTACAAACGTAGGTACGCGGGTCCCAGACTGAGTGCGTGTGTGTGTGGCGTTTAAGTTTGGACAGGCTTACAGATATGTTGGTAGATAGAATCAACATGAAAGATTCAAACACCATGGCCAGGATTTGTACCACGGATCTCCTGGTTTCTGTAGAGTCGATCTAGTCCTTTCAACTACCATGGCCACTCAAAATGAGAAGGTAAATATACATAAAGGTGGGCATTTAGATTTGGACAGGCTTACAGGTGCGTTAATGGATAGAATCATCATGAAATATTCAAAGCCATGGCCGGGATTTGTACCACGGATCTCCTGGTTTCCGCAGAGTCGGTCTAACTCTTTCAACTACCATGGACATGCTGTCCTGACATGGAATTCTCCATTTGACTCATATATTTCCCTGGTAGAGTACTAGTGGTACTAGCATCCGAGATAAAATGTTTGTGGCGATTTACTAACTTGAGTACGCGAGTCCCAGGCTGAGTGATTGAATGTGTTTGTGTGTGTGTGTGTTTGTGTGGGGCTAATGGAAGCAGGAACTAGCCTATAGTGGAAGGACATTGCCCCAAGTTCTGAGTATAAGTCCTGGAGGCAGTACATGAGGTTATTTGGAAGGCAAATTAGATCGTATCGACAGGCTCTGACGGAGGTACTATGAGGCTATGAACGGATACTGAGAGATGGTGCTACTAATGTAAAGTATGTGAGGCAATTCATGGCCCTCAGACAATGAGCCAGGGGGCATGCATGGGAGCATCTTTCGAGGACATTAACATCGAAATTACTGGAATGTTCCATGAATGCGACAGGGTAACAAGTATCTGCTGGTGGTGATGGATTACTTGGCCAATAGGGCGCAGGTGTACGTCGAACCAAATCAGGTGGCTAAGACTAACGCAGATTGCATTGTGGAAGAACTGTTCTATCGGTTTGGAGTGCCACTGGAACTTCACAGTGATAAGGATACAAACATCAGACAAACCTGATGAAGTAGGCGTTAGAATGTCTTGGAATGCACATATGCGTAGCTCGCGTCAATAAATGTTGAATACAGTAAGTCGGTGTAGTATACATTTTTCGCACTGTATATATTGTTGGCTAGGCATTATTGTGCTGCTGCCAGGGGCATGCGAAAGAAAGAGACAGAGAGCTACGCGAGTGCAGAACGCTTGCCGAAAGAAAGAGACAGATGTCTGGAAGTTTCGTCTTTTCTGATGCCGTCTCAACTGTTACCGAGCATTCTACTAATTTCTAGAATCAGTGACTGGAGATATAAAAGCTCCGCAGTTGTCAAAGTGGTGTCAGTCGCTAGTTGAGCTGTTAATTGTGTGTGCAGCTATTTAAAGTTTACCGCAACTGAATTCTTTCGTTTGCTTACGTGTGGCGAAGCAACGAAAGACTTCGTTTGTGTGTGATACGTCAATTTTAGAGCCTGCAACGGGTTTACAAAGTGTTTTTACTGAAATAAATAGCATTTTAAATTTCTTCAAACAATGCTTTTAATTCTACAAACCCACAAAGTCACATTTGGTGTCAGGAGTGGAACACGTTGATGGAAGCCGCATTGGCTAAGATTTTAGAAAAGATGGAAGAATGAAGGCCGAATTAACCACAGAATTGAAAGCGGCGTACAACAGCCTGAACACAGAAATGAGAGCAGTGAACGATAGCCTCACAACCGAAATGAAGGCGGCGAACAAGGCCCTCGCCGCTAAATTTCAAGAGCAGTTGGCCGGCGTGAGGGATGATGTCGCGGAACAGGGCACGCGGATGGGTCAAGTGGATAAGCATTTTAACAATTTAGAGGGAAAGGCCGACAGCAACACCAAGTCCCGGAATGCTATGGTGGAGGACATCGTCGGCAGAAGGTTAAAGGATTTGAAGGCCAACGTGCCGGGACGCGACACATCTGCGCGTGTCAAACCACCTAAGTACGACGGCGCGTCAACTTTCAAAGTCTTCCGCCGCCAATTCGACAGTGGCCAAGCACAAGTGGTCAGCAGAAGAAGAGGCCGCACAGCTAATAGTCAGCCTCCAGGGACGGGCCGCAGAGGTCCTGAACACGGTCCAGACAGCGGCAGCACCCAAGGACATCTGGGAGGCCCTAGTAAGCCGCTTCGGAAACCACCACTTGACCGCAGCCTACCGCAGCCCACTGAACTCAAGGACGCAGCAGCCAGGGGAGACGCTGCAGGAGTTCGCCGAGCAATCGAACAGCTGGTTAGCAAAGTCTTGGTCGACCTCTCACCCGGATTTGTATCCCGAGAAGCCACCTACTCCATCGATGGGGTATGAGACGCCGAGATATGTCAGCGCCTAATGTTCTACGACTGCAAGACTATCCACGAGGCGCTGACGGCCGCATTAAGGATGGAGGCGGCCAAGGTGACGACTGCCCCGATCTCGAAAACAAGGAGTATCCGTTACAGTAGAAGACCAAGTGGCATATGTTGGGGGTGTGATCAGCCAGAACCCTGGAGAGAGCCTGCCCACACCAGGAAGAGCAGTCAGAAAATCGAGTAAGGGTCGGCATATCGAGGGGCACGTCGGCGCCGTCAGCCGACGTATGGATGAGAGCCTCATCGCGGATGGTAGGGTGAGAGGAAGGCCGTGCCGCGTGCTTGTGGAACCGGGGCAGCCGTGACCGTCGACAGACCTGACGTAGTCAGGCGATTGCGTAGAGAAAACCGAGCCGACCATACCAGCTGGTGACGGCATCGGGCGACATCTTGCCCGTGGAAAGGGAGGCCCTACTGCAGTTGACCAATCGACAAGACCCAGGAGCCGGTGCCGACGCAACACCTGGGGCCCCGTTTGGAAGGTTTACTGGAGTGGGTAGCAGACTACCTGACCGCAGAGCAGCTAGAGACGGTTCGACAACTACTGGGACGAAACCAGCATCTTCAGCCAAGGCAACAACGACTACAGCCGCACGACCGAGTGCCTAACCGCATTGACACCGGAAACGCCTGGCCTATTCGGCAACCACCTAGACGCGTTACGGTGGCAAACCAAGCAGCAGTATGGGACATGCTGGAGGACATGAGAGCCAGGAGAGTGATCCAAGAGTGACAGCCCTTGGTAATCCCCTGTGTTCTTGGTGACGAAGTACGGCGAGTTACGCTTCTGCATGGAGTACTGGAAGCTGAACGCTGTCACCAGGAAGGACTGCTTCCCCTTACCCCGGATTAACGACACCCTGGACACACTTGCTGGTGCGCAGTGGTTCTCGATCCTGGACCTGAAGTCGGGTTACTGGCAGGTGGCTCTAGACCCGAGAGACAAGGAGAAGACCGCATTTTCGACAGGCCTAGGGCTTTGTCAGTTCACAGTTATGCCCTTTGGTCTCTCCAATACACAAGCTACCTTCCAACACCTTATGGAGTCAGTAATGAGAGGATTGACCTATGACGCTGTCTGCTATACCTGAACATCATCGTCGTCGGCAAGACATTTGAAGACCATCTCGACAACCTGAGCATGGTGCTAAAGAGACTGCAGGCCACAACCTGAAGCTGAACGCGAAGAAGTGCTAGTTTTTCCGCAAGGAAGTCAACTATTTGGGCCATATAGTCCCACCAACTGGAGTGGCCACAGACCTGGAGAAGACACAGGCTGTGAGAGAATGGCCTCGCCCAAAGGATATGCGAGAATTTCAGTTTCCTGGGACTCTGCAGTTATTACCGCCGCTTCATAAATGGGTTCTCTAACATCGCCAAGCCCCTCACGTGCCAGACAGAACAATGGCCTTATGTGTGGATGGAGGATGCCGACGTTTTCCAGCAGCTAAAGAAGACACTTTGTACTGCTCCTATTTTGGGATTCCCACAACCAGACGGCGCCTTCGCTTGGACACCAACGACAGCGACCATTGCATTGGAGGCGTTCTATCCCAAGTTTAGGATGGCCGCGAGCGAGTAATAGCCTGCTATAACTAGACGCTATCTAAGGCAGAGAACTACGCATCACCCAGCGAGAGCTGCTGGTGGTAGCAAAGACCTTGGAGCACTTCCACAAGTACCTGTACGGTCAGCGAGCCCTTTGGGTGAGCACTCGTGGTACCTCTGACATTACTAGAGGAACCTCGGGCCGAACATTCGAGCCCCTCCCTGATTGGGAGTTGTTCGGATTGGGTTGGACTCGAGGAGGCAGTGGTTCCCGATACACGTAGGTGATCGGGTACGTCTCCGGACGGTTTTGAGGGAATCCATTAATACTCCCGTGTACTAGCCAGCATAGCTAGTAGAAGGTGTGCTAGATCACCAGGCGGCCCCACCGAGGTCATATCAGTAGCCTTCCCATTTTGGAGCTGGCGCGCATAAGTGGCGTATCCACTTCCATCCCGTCTTGAGTCCACAGAACCAGATCGGGGGGGTTGTTAGTCTCTTGGTCTTGCCCTACGGAAAGTCCCACAGAGGCACCGGGCACCCTTTTGGGACAGCACGGTAACTCCCTGGTCGAAGGAGGCCCGGGTCCTTGGCCCTACGTGTCCAGGACTAATGGGAGTAGAACCTCTGGCGTTACATGCATTACGGTAGTACTTCACCTCCGAACATCGCAGAGGGAAGAGCCACGCCAACGTAGACGCCATGTCCCGAAGACCCTGCCCAGAAGACTGCGGTCAATGCACGAGAGTGAAAGAGAAGGAAAGTGCCGCAGCTGTCAGAGTGCTCACTGCAGTGCCTGCGGTCGGCTGGGTAAGCGCAGGTCTGAGAAGGGAGCAGCTGGCGGACGCAGACTTGGGGCCACTCTTGAGAGAGGTGGAGGCAGGGACAAGACCAACCTGGGAGGACATTGCACCCAGGAGTGCTACATACAAGTCGTACTGGGACCAAAAGGATTCCATAAAGTCAAAAGAGGGTGTGCTTTTTCCGGGTGTGGGAATCACTTGATGGGAAGACACAGAGAGAGCAGTTGGTTCTTCCCTGAAGTAAAGTCCCGGAAGTCTTGGAGGAAGTGCACGCTGGTACTTCAGGAGGACACCTGGGAGCAAACTGAACGATCAACAAACTCCGACAGCGCTACTACTGGCTGAGGCTCCGAGCAGACGCTGAGAGATGGTGCCGTCAATGTCACGTGTGCGCGGTGAGTGGCAGGCCCTAAACTAGGAGCCCAGGTCGCATGCAGCAGTACAACGTTGGATCACCTTTCGTACTCATCACTGTCGACATAGCTGGCCCATTCCTACTGTCCGACCGAGGCAACAAGTACCTGATAGTGGCCGTAGACAACTTCACCAAATGGCCGGAGGTGTATGCCATCCCGAACTACAGGCGAAGACGATTACAGACTGCCTCGTGGAGCATTTGTTCTGCTGTTTAGGGGTCCCGTTAGAGCTCCACAGCGACCAGGGCACTAATTTTGAGTCTCACCTGATAAAGGAGGCACTGGAAAGACTTGGGGTGAACAAGACCCGCACAACACCTCTACATACGCAGTCGGACGGCATGGTCGAGAGATACATCAAGACCCTAGAAGAGCACCTGAGGAAGGTCGTCGCCAGCCATCAACGAGACTGGGACGTCCTGGTGCCACTGTTCTTGCTGGCCTACCACTCGTCAACACATGACATCACTGGGTTTAAGCCAGTAAGCTTAATGTTTGGCTGAGAGCTACATGTTCCTTGTGACCTGGCTTTTGGAAGCCCCCCGGAAGCAAAACAGCCAACAACCGAGTATGTGGAGAAGCTCGTGGACCATCTCCATGACATGCATGAGATGGTTTGTCAGTACATCTAGATGGCGAGCAACCGCATGAAGACCCGGTCCAACAGGCAAGCTAACAGCCAAGGATTCCAGCAAGGTGACCTGGTCTGGTTGTACCACAGTACCTGGATGAAGGGACGCCCCAAAACTTCAACAACCATGGCAAGGACCGTACCGGGTGGTAAAGAGAATTAATGACGTGGTCTACTGCCCCGAGGAAAGATGTTGGTGGTACACGTGGTTCGTCTGGCACGTTACGATGGTGCTGTTCGGGATGACTAGCCTTGAGAAGGGAGCAGCGTCGCTGATCGCACTGTTGGTTGGTACCACTGCCGCAAGCCGTAGCCAGCGCGTGGGCGCAGAGTTAGAGGCTTGCCGAGAGAGAGAAAGAAAAAGAGAGCAAAAGAGACAGATAGTTCCGTGCGTCGCAATCGTTATCGAACAATCTAGTGAGTGAGTGAGTGTGTGGTGTTTTAGGGCCCGTCGACAACAAGGTCATTTGGGCCTGAAGTCAACACTAGAAACCTAAAAGCTATAAACATTTAGCTAAAATGGTAAAATATAGTAAAAACACTCAACTGTTAAAAGAACATACTTTAAAAACGCTAAAAGTAATAAATATAAAATACAAGTCACACTTGTTTATTAAAACCTATTTTAAAAACAAACCGCAGTGCCTTATCCACGGCCACTGGGTCGTCACCTAAAACACCTTGCAAGTTAGTCCCCAAGCCCAAAGACTGGCGAACGCGGGCGTACTGCGGGCAATGCAGCAATACGTGCCGCACCGTGAGGCGTATACTGCACACGGAGCACACACAGGGGCCGGTTCCCCTCTTAGCAGATGGCCGTGAGTTGCTCGTGTGTGCCCAATTCTCAGCCGGGTGAGTATCACCTCGGCTCGCCGGTTATCCCTGCAGGAAGTTAGCCAGGGTTGTACGCTCTCCTTTATTGCCCGGAGTTGTGTGCCTTCTAAAGCTGTCCAGGATTGCTGCCAAGCAGATAGGAGCTGGCGACGGAAAAAACGTTGCACATCCTGGTATGGCACCGTAGTTGTTAAACTCCGGGGCAAACGGCAAGCGGACTTAGCAGCGGCGTCCGCCTCCTCGTTCCCGGAAATGCCCACATGGCCTGGGGTCCAAGTATAAACAAAGTGGTATCCTCGACCGAGCATTTGCGAGATCTGGGCCTGTATTTTTAAAACAAGAGAGTGCGCGGCAGTGTGCTGTTTCAAGGCCTGAAGAGCACTGAGAGAGTCGGTGCAAACAATAAAAGAGCCAGGGGCTAACTTGCAAATAAAAAGGAGCAAATAGTAGATTGCATACTGCTCTGCTGAGAAGACCGAAGTTGAGTCCAGAAGTCGAAATTTGTGAGCCTCACCGTTAACGAAGAACGCGCAACCCGTAGCGTTACCTGAGAACCGTCTGTAAAGACCGGAACATAGTTAGGGTAACGGCCCAGTAATTCGGAAAAAAGTTGTTGGAACACCGAATGTGGAGTAGCGAGTCTAGAGTTGTTTGAAAGAGCGAGATCGAACCGCGCACGATTGAGCTGCCATGCAAGATAGGGGCAGATGGACGACCTCTCCACGCGAGGCATTTGGAGGCCATGCGAATGTAGTAGATCCCGAAATCTTATTCCCACGGGGCGAGTCCGAGAACCATATAACGGTGGACTAAATCTGGACACAGAACTGGTTTAAAACAAGGATGATTGGGATAACTTGCCAACTTCGAAACGTATGAGCAGAGTAACAGCGAGCGACGAATATGGAGTGGAGGTTCGCCTGAGTCTGCATACAGGCAGTCGACTCGACTGGAGCGGAAAGCTCCTGTGGCAAGGCGGATGCCAGTATGATGCACGGTGTCTAAAAGGCGAAGTTTAGAGGCGGTCGCTGCGCCATAAATAAAACTGCCATAGTCCAGCTTGGACCGAACCAGAGAGCGGTACAGCCTCAACATTACCGTGCGATCGCCCCCCCAAGATGCTCCAGATAATACCTTCAGCACCCGAAGAGAACGATCGCAAGAGGCTCGAAGGTGACGAATGTGGTGCTCCCAATTGAGTTGTCGGTCCAAGTAAAGGCCCAAGAACTTTAGGTGCGAGACAAATGGCAGGGGTGTGCCGTTCAAATGAAGATCAGGAGGCGGGTGAATACCTTGTAGGCGGTGAAAGTGGATACACTGCATCTTCGCAGCTGAAAAACGGAAGCCGGTTTGAAGCACCCAAGCTGCTAGCTGGGTAATGGTCAGCTGCAGTTGGCACTCAATGTGATCTATGTTGGCAGAACTATAATAAACTGCGAAGTCGTCAACATAGAGGGATGATGGAATTCCACTTCGAACGGCACTAGTGATGCCGTTAATCGCTACGGCAAAAAGCGTGACGCTCAAAATTGACCCTTGAGGTACGCCGTTCTCCTGTATCCGCTCCCGTGATATCGTGTTTCCTATGCGAACCCGAAAACGGCGAAGTTTTAAAAAGTTGCAAAGGAATTCGGGTAGATGACCACGCATACCGTAACCATGTAGGTTACGGAGTATGCCGTACCGCCAGGTGGTGTCATAAGCCTTCTCCAGGTCGAGGAACACGCCCACGGCGTGCTGTTTCAGTAGAAACGCATCGGAAATATACCCCTCAAGGCGTGTTAGATTATCGACACTTGAGCGATAGCGACGAAAACCGTATTGCAAGTTGGACAGATGGTTGTTTTTCTAGCCACCAATTTAACCGAGCGTTTGTCATTCGCTCGAAGGTCTTACAGATGACACTCGTCAGGCAAATGGGGCGGTAGCTAGATGGTAGTGTGCGGTCCTTTCCGGGTCGAGGGATGGGGATGACAATACCCTCTCGCCAGGAGGAAGGGAAAACCCGCTCATGCCAAATGCGGTTACAGATGTTTAAAAGGAAACATAGCGCCTCAGATGGAAGATGTAGCAGCATCTGTCGGTGTACGTCATCGGGACCTGGAGAAGAATCCTTTGCCAACGCCAGAGAATGGGCGAGCTCGGCTGCGGTAAAAGGTTGGTTGTACGGCTCGGTGCAGTCACTATTAAAATTAAGTGGTATCCGCTCCGCCTTTTCCTTAATAGGCAGGAAGAGAGCGTCATAGTGGGCAGTTTGGCTCGTGGCAGCAAATGTGGTAGCTAGGGCTTCAGCTATGTCCTGCTCAGTGGTGCACATGGAACCGTTGATGGCAAGGCCGGGAATTACCGTCCGGCGATACTTGCCATACATCCGCCGAACAGCTGACCATACTTGTTGGGTAGAGCTGCGCCGGGAAAGCAAAGACACATAGGCTTCCCAAGATTTACGCTTTGCGTTGTGCAGTATAAAGCGTGCCCTAGCGCGAGAACGTTTGAAGGCGACTAAGTTCCCTTCCGTCGTTTGCCGCTGAAAAATGCGCAAAGCACGTTTGCGTGCTTTGACAGCCAAACTGCATTCCTCGGACCACCACGGTACAGGGATACGACGTGGTGTAGGTGAACCTCGAGGAATGCTGGATTCTGCTGCGAGCAGGATCGAGCAAGTAAAATATTCGACCATTTCATCGATGCTGTCGAAACTATCGTCGATGAGGTGTATGAGGGATTGGAATTTTCCCCAGTTAGCTTTGGAAATAATCCAGCGAGGATGTCAAGAAGGTACACATTGGCGGCCAGAAAAATGAATGTTAATGGGGTAATGATCACTGCCAAAGAGGTCGGAAAGTACTGACCACTCAAGTAGTGGTACTAATGACGGACTGCAGAAAGAAAGGTCTAGTACGGAATGTGCACCATAAGCGGATGATAGGAATGTCGGGTCACCAGTATTTAGCAGAAGCAGGTCAGACTTATCGAAGACGTCTACGAGGAGGCATCCACGGGCGTCATCAGTGTCTGATCCCCAGAGCGTGTGCTTGGCATTCAAATCTCCCACAAGGAGTAGTGGTGAGGGGAGCTGAGCCAATAGAGCTTGAAGATCACGCTCTGGAACTATACTGAGCGGCGGCAGGTACATGTTGCAGATGGTAAAACTGATGCTCTCCAGCTGTATCCGAACGGCCACAGCTTGCAATGGTGTGGTGAGAGGAACGTTGGCGGCTGAGATGTTAGGTGCCACTAAGGTGGCAACGCCACCGCTTGCACGCATACCTGCAAGAGAGTCGCTTCTAAATGCAGAGAAAGAGTGAAGGTGTAACGAGTGATTGGGATGTAAGTGGGTTTCCTGGAGACAAATAATTGATGGTGACCGTTGAGAAACTAAATGTTGTAGGTCTTGAGCACGAGCTCGAAAACCATTGACATTCCACTGGATTATTTCCATAAAGAGTTTTTAGCGGGCCGTTTTGACCTTTTTCTTGACCTTGGCTGATTTGGGCCCTACGATTCGAAAATCGTTAGCCTCCTGTGACTCCGCTGATGTTCGGGAGTCAGAACTCCTAGGCTCGTAGAACGAGACCGGGATCTAATAGAAGGCGAGCGACTTCGCGATCTATGTGTTGGCCGGGATCGGTTTTTCACATTTACTACGGGATTGTTGTTATTCGCTGATGGCTTGGTGGCTGGAGTCTGTACGGCTGAAACGGAGGTAGTGCTGGTGGATATACAAGCTGTCTGAGACGTGGGTTTAACGGCTAGAAAGTCAGTCTGCGTGGATGCGTGGGCGACAGGGACGTGTTGAACAGCAACAGTGGTATTAGGAGTACGGCGAGCTGCTAATGCATATCCACTAGTAGTGTTAGGAGGCTTCAGTTGTTCGAAGCGCCGCCGTGCCTCTGGAAAAGTCAGGTGTTCCTTTACACGTAGCTCCTGAATACTTTTTTCGTCCATGAATCTAGGGCACTGTCGCGAACTGGAGGGATGACTACCACCACAGTTCACGCAACAAGGTGTTCGACTGCATTTAGGGTCGTCATGTTTCGGTAGGCCACATTGCTCACAAAGAGCAGGATTGGTACATGTGACCTTAGTATGTCCGAACCGCTGACATTGGAAACAGCGCATGGGGTTCGGGACATACTGGCGGACGCTAGCACGTTCATAGCCGCAATATATATATTCAGGTAACTTCGTCCCAGCAAAAGTAAGAGTTTTGTGTGGGGCTACCCGGATCAGGTAGGAGCCCAACAAAGTCGCCTTTTGCAGTTTGCGAGATTGGTCTGCATTTGAGCTCTCCAATAGTAAGGTGCCGTCTCGGAGGCGCGTCGCATTCTTAACTGGGCCCCTTATCTTGTCTAGTTCACGCTTTATATAAAACGGACTCAAATTTTTAAACGTTTTTCCTTCGCATGCCAAGGTCATTACTAAAAAAGGGTCAGTAAAGGAGGTTTTGCGCGGAGACATGATGATATAGACCCCCATCCGGGGGTTAAAGAAAGAAAGACACCGAATCTTCACGGTCTGTGCCGTCATGGGGACCCCACCCATGACCGATCTCATTTGCACCTCAGAAAAGCTACCCTTCAATATCCACTGCTTGTCCGTATGGGTAAACCGTTCACCACGCACACCCCGGCTTTATGCCCCTACCACAGGAATAACCGCCTGTAGCTCCCCACTTTAGGCCGCGCTGCGCATAAAGGGCACACGCGGATTCAGGGGACTTGTGGTTGATTACACCGGGGTTCCGTCAGCGGTAACACGTCCGGTCCGTGATACTAACCCAACGGCAACACGGTCGTTGGGAGATTAACACAGACCGGGCCCTCAAGGAGCTACGTGGGTGTACTTGACGGTGTGGACGGGCTCCTCACCTAAGGCTTCACATAGGGGCAGTGCGAAGGGTCCGCTCAACCTTCACTTTTGAGACCTCCGGAGAGCACACATGTCGGAAGCTGCGCTGAAAACCGTGGGACAGAACCACGGAGATAGGAGAGATCCCTGCTGGTGAGACAGGAGTTATAAACCTAAGACCTTAAGTGCTAATAATTATAATAAAAACTAGAAGGGGAAGAAGGTGATGCATACTGATCAGCAGTAGCAGAGCGTGGCACAGTTGGAGGTGAAGGGGATGAAATGAGGGTGAGTGGCTAGGGACCCCAGGATCGCCAATCCCGTACCTACCGTAGTAGGTCCCTGGGGAAAATTACCAGAGCCTCTTCTGCCAGTTTTCAGGGTTACTGATGGGCCTTCTCGGCAGCAGTAGCGGTCCTGGGGTACACCAAGTCCCCACCGTACATCACCCCATCAGTCAGTCCCCTACTTTCTGTTGCCCACCCCTCGGGACGAGGACCGCAGAGGTTGCATTTTGAGGGGCTCGAACAATCTAGAAAAGCATTGGAGGTAGAAAAGCCTGCAAGTGTTAGAGCGGAGTAAGTTGCTAGTTGTTAATTGAGCTGTTGTGGTGCAGGTGTGCAGTAATTGGGAGTGTGTGGATGTTTGAACTGTACCGCAGTGAATTCTTTTATTTGTTTACTGTGGCAGTAGTAAAGAGACGACCTTGAAGACTGCATTTGTGTATGTTAGGTCATTTTTAGAAGCTGCAAGGGGTGTACAAAGTTACTGTTTACTGCAATAAAGAGCATTTTAAATTTCTGCAAACAAGACTTTTGGTTCTACGAACCCACATAGTCACAATATCATACATCATTTTTACTACTGTGGCACTGTAAGCACTACTTCTTAAGTCTGCATTGTGAAAAATAAATGCAAAAGGGACCCAGTTAGGTGTTTATTTCATTAATGTACAATAAAACATATAACTGGAAAAAAAATTGAATGTTCATTTTTCATCACATATAACTCAATATGAATAATCAAAGCTTTGTTGCTTATAAAATTCATTTTCACTCTATAACATCTCTGGACATTCATTCACATTTCATTTCATTTCTTTTCTATTTAAGTACCATCACCCACACTTTTATTTCATTTTGATGTCAATTCAATCTGTCCTTGCTGACTGTGTGCTGGTGGTGGTGTAGGCTGAAGCCCAAGTTGATTACTGAGAGTTTCCACTGGTTTCAAAGTTTTCTCTTCCAAAGGCGGCTTTGAAAGATGATTGTATATAGACATAGCCTGTGGAGAAAGAAATCCAAGGTCAATCTATTATCTAAACATACAATCCTTAATTCTCTACTTATAAAAGTTGACATGCATTTGTATGCCTCTCTCTACTTGCTCTTCTTAAATTATTCTTAAAAAGCCTTACTCTTCTATCCAGTTCTTGTTCACTGAAATAAAAGGTCATTACACATTTTCTTGTAGGTATAAAAACACAATATCGTAAAACAATCAGATTTTTAAAGCAGACTGCAATGTTGATTATCCTTAGCTTCCGGTGAAGGCCGCATCATTTTGGTCATACTTACCGACATTTCGCTCATCCTGTCGTGAGGAAAACTCACTGAATTTTGTACATTATAATATGTAAAAAATGTAGTTAATAACAGTGATGGTAAATGGTAAAGGATGATAGGAATGTAACTTGGTTAATAATCAAGAAAGGCCCAGAAATAGAACATAGTTTAGGAATAGGAATAGTTTATAACCCTCCCACGACATCAAGCTTTTTTGACAATAGAACACTTAATAAACTAGAGGACGATATGGAGGAGCTAAGGCACAAATTTCAGGGCATAGTGTTTTTGTTAATGGAGGATTTCAATGCTAGAATAGGCGAAGAGAAAATTAAATTAATAAGGCATGATGGTGAAATAGGTACAGAGAAAGCACATGAATGGGTAAGGAGTAGCAAGTACTCAATAAAGAGGGGGTAAAATTGCTCCATTTCTGTGAATTGAATAATTTGTTTATATGAAATGGGGCAGTAAAAGGGGATGAGGATGGCGAATATACATTTGCAATTCACATCATAAGACTTGAAGCTTTCATGGCGGTGATTACTAATTAAGGCTTCACGGGTTATCAGCTGTGTCTAATCTATAAAACTCGAGCTTTCGGCCATCTTCACTCAGTTTCCTGAGGAAGGCCACAGAGTGAAGATGGCCGAAAGCTCGAGTTTTATAGATTTGACATGGCTGATAACCCGTGAAGCCTTAATTTGCAATTCACATGTTTGTGAATTCCAATAAAAGTGAATTAATTACATTTGGAGCTAAAAGAACAGATCTTCTAATCCATTTAAACATTGACAATGAACCAGTAAAAATGGTCAAGAATGCTAAATTATTAGGTGTTACACTAGACAGTACTTTAAACTTCTCTGAATATATTGATAAACTTGGCAATACCATCAGTAAAAATTTATTCATTCTGAAATATCTAACAAAATATATACCTACGCCCACAGCTAAAATTATCTATTACTCTTTAATCTACTCGTACCTCTCATATGGGATCGAAGTATGGGGTAACACAACTAAGGTAAATTTTAACAAAATCTTTGTATTGCAGAAAAAAGCCATCAGACACCTTGGGAATCTAAAACATAACGAATCTTGTCGTCCAATATTTATAAAATTGAAACTTCTAACCCTTCCTAGCTTATACATATACCACACAATAATGCACCTTCGGAAATTTAACCTACACCTTGAAACCAACTCTGATAGACACAATCACAACACTAGACATAAAGACGACTTAGCAATTCCTACCCATAGACTGCACTTTTATGAGAAGATGCCTAGTTTTATGGGCATAAAATTTTATAACATACTACCAGTCACTATCAAGAATTGTAAAGATAATAATTTTAAATGAATGCTGAAATATTTCCTAATTGACAAAGCCTATTATAGTGTGGATGAGTTTATTAATACTAGTTAGAACTTTATTTTTATAAAGATTATTGTTGTTGTTATTATTATTATTATTATTATTATTATTATTATTATTATTATTATTATTATTATTATTATTATTATTATTATTATTATTATTATTATTACTATTATTATTGTTAGTGTGTATGGATTTATTAAAGCAAGTTAGTATTCTATTTATATCACAACCTGTATAGCTGTGTTCTTAAACTGTATAAATTCATATGACATGGTTCTTTTGTGTATTTAACACTATACTGAACTGAAAATAAATAAATAAATAAATAAATAAATAAATAAATAAATAAATAAATAAATAAATAAATAAATAAATAAATAAATAAATAAATAAATAAATAAATAAATAAATAAACAAATAAATAAATAAATAAATAAATAAAACAATGGTCAAAGTGTGGTTGACTATATCTTGTGTAGTGAGGAGCTCATTAAAAGAATTAATAATTTCAAAATAACAAACGAAATACTGAGTAGTGGCCACTTCCCATTAGGGATAGTAATAGGATTGATAGAAGAAGAAAGCAAGAGAAAGGAGGAGGTGAGCTTAAAGTAGTGAGTGCATTTAGATGGAGGGAAGAAATGAAGGAGGAATTCCTAACTGAAATAAACTCAGAAATATCAAAACTAATAAGAATAGGCATAGAGGTTGCATTGAATGAGAACAATATAGAAAGAGGCTTAGAGCTAATAAAACTAATAGTTACAAGGGCAGGGATAAAAATGAAACAAATAAGTAATGGCTGGTTTGATGAGGATTGCGGTAGAGCAAGAAGAGAAGTGTTTATAAACCTGGCTTGTTGGAGAAGAATGAGGGAGGGTAGGGATAGGATGATTAAGCGTACAAGAAATTATTAGAACAAAAAAAGAATGAGTGGCAGGATAGTATTCGAAAGAAAATGAAGGATGCCATACAACAAAAAAATAATAATAAAATATTGGGTATGGTGAGTGAAATGAATAAATAGAATGGGGTGAAAAATGAGATAACATCACAGGAATGGCTGAAGTACTTTAGAGACCTAGCTGCAGAAAGGGAGTGGATAAATAGAGATCATATACAGTTGGGCAACATGAGGCTAGACGAGATATTAGACAGAGAAATTACTCAAATTGAAGTTTTTCAACAAATAAGAAGCTTAAAGGGCGGTAAAGCAGTGGGCATGGATGGAATTCCAGGGGAGTTTTGGAAGAGATATGGGGAAACACCAAGTGGATTAAATAATATAACTAAGTTATTTAATAAGATGAAAGATGGTAGGAAATTACCTGACTGCAGGAAAACAAGTGTGATTGTACCAATATTTAAAGGAAAGGGGAGTGTGAATAGGCCAGAGAATTACAGGGGGATAAGCTTACTATCTACAATTAGGAAAATGTATACGGATATACTAGTGGGCAGACGGATTGGGCGGAAAGAGAAAATAAAATATCAGGATTTAGGAGAAAAAGACAAACTATAGATAATATATTTATAATCAAGACGTTAATTGATAAATACTTGAGCAGGAAAAGGGGCAGATTGTATATGTTTTTTGTGGATTTTGAGAAAGCGTTCGATACGATAAACAGGGAGGCTTTAAAATGGAAACTAAGAAGAAAAGGGGTGAGCGAGAAGTTTATAAACGAAATTGGTAAAATTTATAGTGGGGTGAAATTCAGAATAAGATGTGGGTTGAATGTATTATCTGAAGAAGCCGAACAGAAGTTAGACTTAAGACAGGGGTGCAAATTGAGTCTTATACTATTCAATTTATTTATAGACGACATAATAGAAAGGGTTAAGGAAAGCAATGCCCATTGCCCAATAATAATGAACAAAGAGATCCCTGGTTTATTGTATGCAGATGATTTAATGGTAGGAGCAATTTCTGCAATAGGTCTACAAAAATCAATTGAGGCAATCCATAGGTTTTGCGCTAAATGGGGACTAAGAATAAACAGCAAAAAATATGGTATTTAAAAGAGGATCGATACTTAGGAAAGGAGAAGAATGGTTCATAGACCAAAAGGTAGAAGTTGTAAACGAGTATGACTATTTAGGTGTGAGGATGTGTAGCAGTGGAGGATGGGCTGCAGAAGCCAGAAAAGTGATAGCTAATGGCAGGGCGGCAATGTCAGGGGTTAGAATTTGTAAATATAAACTGGAGATATCAGTTAGATGGTTAGAAAGAATGTATGAAGCAGTCATTGAAGCCAGAACAATGTATGGGGCACATCAGAGATAGGAACACAATTAGACTAGATGTATGGATTGTTTTGCAAAGAACTACTAGGGCTGCCAAAATCAGCACCAAGAGAGGTGGCATTACTGGGTAGTACAAAAGGGAGGGGAATAACAATAGAGAGAATATTGAAATTCTGGTATAAGTGTATTACAGGGCAGAAAGGAGAATTATTAAATCTGTGTATGACACAACAGAAAAGCATTAAAAATACAAATAGTTAGTGGTCGGAATTGGAAAGAATGATATTAAAGATAGGCATGGGAGATCTATGGAGAGCAGAGGAGACAAATTATAACGGTTTTTGGAAGGAAGTGAGAACGACTACAAGACATAGATAGGCAAGAGATATGGGAAAGTATAGAAGAAAAGAAATCTTTGAAATTTTATAAGCAATTAAAGACAGAATGGGGTAGGGAAAAATATATAGATCAATGTGACAAAACTGGAAAAGAAGGCATAGCTGGATGAGAGTAGGAATATTACATTTAAAAGGGTTGAGAAGTAATGAGGTAGGGATATGTGAATTTTGTGGAGATGAAGAAAGCACTGTTCATTACCTGGTAGAATGTAAGGAGCTAACAAATTATAGGAGAAAAATATGGGATAAGAAATGGAAGAGTGCAAGTAAAGAGATATTGGCAGTACGCATGTTAACGGGGATGGGAGAAAAGAAAAATAGATGAGTAGAGTAGTAGAGTAGAGTAGTATTTATTCATCCTTTTGATCATATTACATGATATAGGACACGTCAAGTACTTATAAATAAAAATTATACAATAAACATATACACAACACAAGTTAAGAAATGAAAATTCAGAAACTGTATGTACAATATAATAATAATTTATCTGGGTGCAGCGCTAATCACTTGCCGAGAGAGAGAGTAACAGAGGGAGAAAGAGACAGAGATAGGTTCATTGGTCTCTCACTGCACCACGAAAGGCCTTGAAGCGTCGACAAGTTTCTGGAACAATGAGTGGAGGTATAAAAGAAGCTGCGGATAGCCAGCCGGGCTAGAGTTGAGAACTGATAATCATGTGTAGTGATTTGAAAGTGAATTTTTTTGTTTGTGGATGTGTGGTAGACAACCTATGTGTAGACGGAGGATGCCGAAGATGCTTTCCTACGGCTGAAGAAGACATTTTGCAGTGCCTCTAATTTGGGATTCCCAGAACCAGACGGCGCCTTCATTGTGGACACTGATGCTAGCGACCATTGCACTGGAGGCATCCTATCCCAAGTCCAGGATGGCCCCGAGTGAGTGATAGCCTACTACAGCAAGGTGCTACCCAAGGCAGAGAAGAACTACTGCATTACCGAGAACTATTGGCGGTAGTAAACACCTTGGAGCACTTCCACAAGTACCTGTATGGCCAGACATTCTACCACCCCACCCTAACCTGGCTACTTAGTTTTAGGAACCTGGAACACCAGACAGCCCACTGGGTTCAGAGGCTGCAGGAGTACTACTTCATCTCCGAACATCGTAGAGGGAAGGGCCACGCCAATGCAGACGCCATGTCCAGAAGACCCTGCCCAGAAGAGTGCAGTCAATGTACAAGAGTGACAGAGAAGGAGCATGTCGCAGCTGTTTGAGTGGTCACAGCAGTGCCCACGGATGGTTGGGATAGCGCAGGCCTGAGGAGGGAGCAGCTGGTGGACGTCGACTTGGGCCCGCTCTTGAAGCAAATGGAGGCAGGAACAAGACGGAGCTGGGAGGACATTGCACCTAGAAGCGCTGCAAGTCATACTGGGCCAATGGAACTCGCTAAAGATTAAAGAGGGCGTGCTGTTCCGAGTACGGGAATCACCCGATGGGAAGACGCAGAGAGAGCAGTTGGTTGGTACTTCCCTGGAGTAAGGTCCCAGAAGTCTTGGAGGAAGTGCACGCCGGTACTTCAGGAGGACATCTGGGAGCAAACCGAATGATCCACAAACTCCGACAGCGCTACTACTGGCTGTGGCTCCAAGCAGACGCTGAGAAATGGTGCCGTCTATGTCACGTATGCGCGGCGAGTTGCGGGCCCCAAACTAGGAGCGGGGTCGCAGGCAACAGTACAACGTCGGAGTGCCATTCGAATGCATCGCTGTCGACATAGCTGGACCATTCCCAGTGTCTGACCGAGGCAACAAGTACCTGATGGTGGTCGTGGAATACTTCACCAAGTGGCCGAAGGTGTATGCCATCCCAAACCAGGAGGCGAAGACAATCACAGACTGCCTCGTGAAGCAACTGTTCTGACGTTTTGGGGTGCCGTTAGAGCTCCACAGCGATCAGGGCACCAATTTTAAGTCTAACCTAATGAAGGAGGCAGTGGAAAGACTTGGGGTGAACAAGACCCGCACAACAATTCTACATCCACAGTCGGATGGCGTGGTCGAGAGATACATCAAGATCCTAGAAGTACAACTGAGGAAGGTCGTGGCCAGACATCAGCGAGACTGGGACGTCAAGGTGCCACTGTTCTTGCTGGCCTCCGCTCATCAACACACATCACTGGGATGACGCCAGCAAGCTTAATGTGCGGCTGAGAGTTACGCCTACCTTGTGACCTGGCTTTTGGGAGCCCTCCGGAAGCGAAACAGCCAGCAACCGAGTATGTGGAGAAGCTTGTTGACCATCTCCAGGACATGCTGAGATGGCTCGCCAGAACATCCTGATGGTGAACGATCGCATGAAGACCCAGTACGATAGGCCAGCCAACAGCCAAGGATTCCAGCAAGGTGACCTGGTCTGGTTGTACCGCCCTACCCAGACCAAGGGACGATGCCCGAAACTTCAACAACCGTGGCAAGGACCATACCAAGTGGTAAAGAGAATTAACGACATGGTCTAACGCATCCAGAAGGTGCTCCGAGGAAAGATGCTGGTGATTCACCTGGATCGTCTGGTCTGCTATGATGGTGCTGTTCAGGACGACCAGCCTTGAGGGAGCAGTGTCGCTAGGCATTGTAGAGCCATGGCCGGTGCGTGCGAAAGAAACAGTTGTTTGTAATTTATGTCCTCCAACGTTAAAGTCATATCGGACGATGAATGCAATGGGTGAAATGATGCTCAAATGAGCCCAGGGTCCATAGAGCTTAGAGCTATCTGACATTCATCTTACAGGATAAGGGGAAACCGTGAAAAAAAAAACCTTATCCAGGTAACTCACCCTGACCGAGATTCGAACTCGGGACCTCTTGAACGTGAGGCAGATACGCTACCATCTACACTACCGAGGCGGGCGCGAAAGAGGCAGATAAAGCGGCCAGTGCGTAGGTGCAGTGCTAATCACTTGCCGAGAAAGAGTAACAGAGAGAGAAAGAGACAGAGATAGGTCCAATGGTTTCTCACTGCACCACGAAAGGCCTTGAAGCGTCCACAAGTTTCTGGAACTATGAGTGGAGGTATAAAAGTAGCTGCAGCTAGCCAGCCGGGCTAGAGTCGAGAACTGACAATTGTGCGTGTGTAGTGATTTGAAAGCAAATTCTTTTGTTTGTGGATGTGTGGAAGACGACCTTGAAGGTTTCATTTGTGTATGTTACGTCATTCTGCTGCTCAGGGTTGTACAAAAGTGTCTTTCTACGGAAATAAAGAGCATTTTGAATTTTGCAAACTTGACTTTTAATTTTATGAACCCATAAAGTCACAATATCCTCTACTGTTGTCGGCGGTTCTTGATACACTCTTTCTTTCACTGTGCCCCAGAGAAAGAAGTCTAATGGCCTCAAGTCTGGGGACAGAGCTGGCCATTGCACAGGACATCTCCATTCTATCCACCTATTTGAAAACGTTGCATCCACAACGTTTCTGGAAACTTGCGCATAATGTGCGGGACATCCATCATCCTGGAACCACACTGCCACATTGACAGACATGTTTCCAATCCCACATCCTCCATGAGGAGGGGTAGAGTGTGTTGCAGAAATAATGAATACTGCTGTCTATTTAATGTTCCCTGATAAAAATAGGGACCTAAAATACTGTTACCAATGGTACTGCACCAAACAGTGACACTCCACTGTCATTCATGAGCAACTTGGCGAATCCAGTGGGGATTTTGCATGGACCAGTAGTGCATATTCCGCAATTCACATGACTATGATTTGTGAATGAAGCTTCATCTGCAAACAACATATTACTTAGAAATGCTGGATTACCTTGCAATTGCTGAAGTGCAAAAATACAGAATCCAATGCGAAATTCAAAGTCATTTCCGTATGGTTCCTGGTACAGTGAGATATGGAACGATGAAACTGATGCCTTTGCAAAATTTTCTCACACTACTGCAGCTTATTCCAGAACCTTGTGCAACCTGTCGAACACCCACCTCAGGATTGTGCGCTACAGAAGCCAGAGCAGCAATTTTGTTTCTAGTACCAGTTGCTGTCTTTGTACATTGTCACTTTGTGGGAGCCCAACTTCCTGTTTTCCAGAGTAAACCAAATACATTCAGAAGAGCAAACAAAATATTATCCATTCTTTGAAGCAGAAAAATGTAATATACACCAAGGCAGACAAAGGCAACAAGGCAGTCATAATGGATAAATCTGATTATATTGAAAAAATGGGAGAAATGCTGACAGTGATTATGAAGCTATTAACAAAAACCATTTAACAACTTGCATACTGAAAAAACCATTGCAAAATCAAGCATAATACCAAACAAATATACAGTTCAATCAGATAAACCAACCTTACTCAGATTCTATGGCTTACCCAAAATACACAAACCACCCACAACAATGAGACCAACATACACACTTGTATAGTGGCTAACAAATAAATTCAACTCATTTCCTAAATTTGGCAGTCTAAGCATCAAAAACACCTACAAACCTATAGAATACATTAAAGACACTGAGCTAACAGAAGAGAACACTCTAGTCTCGTTTGATGTTAAATCACTGTTTCCCAGCATACCAGTAAAACAACTCCCACCGTTGATAGAAAAATAGCTCAAATCATTTGGAATGTCATCACCTGAAATTTCTGATTACACTGAACTAACCAAATTATATACAGAACAAAATTTCTTCCAGTTTCAAAGAAAATATTTCCACCAAACTTCAGGTTTAGCAATGGGAAACACCCTATCACCCTTCCTGGCCAATCTGTACATGAGTGCATTAGAAATAAAGATGACCATAGGTTTCCCTTGGATGTTCAAACTCTGGCAGTGGTATGTAGATGACATCTTTGCAATAGTACAGTGCGATTCATATAAACCTGAACCATTTCAATAGGCCATGGAATGTAGAATGTAGAAATTTGTTGACAGTTGACAGTCTTAAATGTGCAGTCATAACAGCAACATGCAGTACTCACTGCGAGGGCGTGTTCACATTTTGAAAACACATTGGAAGACAAATTCCTTGGTAACAACACAATGGGAATTTCAAAGAGAATTTAATGTACACAATGTTCTGACAAAGGCAACAATTTTATTGCTCGTAAAAAAGCTGGAGACAACTGGTATACTCATTAGTGAGAGTGGAAAACATAGACCGCCATTGAATGTAGAGACTGTTACAGATGTTTGCAGAAGGCTATTGAATTCTCCAAACAAATCATTGCGTCACTTGAGCCAGCAATCAGGGTATTCATATGGAACATGTCAAAGAGCTCCACTTTAAAGGATATCATGCAAAATAAGAAAAAGATGAAAGAAAAATGTTTTGGACAAAGTTCTGGAATTTTTTGAACAGTCCTCGTGAGTGCTTTTGAGTCTTATACTCCTTGTATGGTAAAATTATGGTAGCGACAGCAGTGGTGGTAGTGGTGGTAATTATGGTCGTGATTAAGAAGTGATGGTGATGACAATTTTGTCAGTTATGAGCACTGGAGAAAATTAGTTTGGACATAACTGTTGATAAAAATTAATTGCTGAAGCCACCGAGATAGTTCAGATAATTCAAATGTGCAGCTCTGGAAAACAAAAGTGAGGATAATGATGGTAGTAAACAACCCATGCAAGCAACAACCACAGATCTCCCAGTTTCCTTCCGTTTACTTCTAACCTTTGAGCTACTATGGCAATGTGCCACCACGACATTAAATTCTCCAAATGTGAGAACTCACATTTTTCCTGGAAAACCACTAGGAACTGTCTATACATATAAGACATCTTAAAGCGACTTACGTGTAAGTACTTTGTCCCAGGCTTTATAGTTCAGACCACTTTATAGTTCAATTACATCAATTAATGGAAATTAATTGCTCTTTAAAACAACCCATGTGTATGACGGGATGGCTCAGGTGGTTTCATCTGTGGACTGCATTAGGGAGGTCCACGTTCAATTCCTGTGGTCGATCTAACTGACCCATAGGTTTTTTCAGGGGTTTTCCCAGGTGCTGGGTACGTTAATTACAACCCCCAAATTTTCTGTCCCTTCATTCCATCTCCATTATCATTTCACATCATCGCTCATCTGGTGGTGTCTTTTAGGCCAGAAGTGTCGGTGGGTGTCTCGGTGGTGCATGGCAGGATGATATGTTTTGAGTACAACTTCCTCCAATCTCCGAACCCACTCTGGGGTGGTGCTGTTTCCAAACCACAGTAGGGTAGGATGCCAGTTGTCTTGGCCTGCCAGGGAGTTTCCAACTGGTCAAGTGTAGGGACCCCGCCCTGTGCACTGTCATGGCTCCTTGGGACCGCCGTCCTCTGTCTCCTCTCACTTCATCCTACCTGCCCCACTTGGGGCATAGGTACAATAGACCAACAAGTACATTATGCCATCTATTGACAAAACGGAGAAAGAGGAAACCACTACAACTTGCACTAGTCGAGTATCAGCTGATGATAGGAGCAAGAGCTCTGGAAACATGTCCTATGAATAAACAGTGTGAGTGAAGCAATGTGTCAATATCTTCTCGATTCAATTTTGTACTAATTTGTGCTTCACTGTCCCTACGCTTCTTCCAAGTTTATACTTTGACAATAGACCAAGTTTGGACCTCCATGCCGAATCCCCTCCCTAATGTAGTCCAGTCCAGTTACCCAGTTCTAAGGGGACGTTTGTAAAGGTTCATGCATGTTCTCCTTGATTTAATGAAGGCACAATGATGTATGTTTTCATTTGTGCCTGTTTCACACGCATATGTTAATTTTCTTAACTCCCTTGTTAAAATGTTTAATCAGTTTTGCTTTTTGTTTGATCAAAGGACTGCTCCAACCATAAATACTATGATTATTAGAAAATTATGACATATTTACCTGTGTCACTGCACTGGTGATATCACCAGCATTGTTAGGTAAAATAAGGGTGTTGCTCTTCTGTGCCAAGCTCTGGAATGCATGAACATACTGCTCTGCCACATTAAGAGATGCTGCATTCTGTCCATCCTGAAAAAAGAAAACAGTTGTTTATGTAAAAAACTGAAGCTGCTGACAGTGAAGTAAACATGCATATGAGTCATCACTACTTCAAGCACTGATGTCCTGTTATCTGTAATTGGGTTACCATTAAAGTATTATGGGCAGGGTAATACTGAAAGAATCTGTCACAGACTGTGTTATTATGATTTAATATTTCAATATTTATCTTGTGCTTGGTAATATTAAATTATAGACAAAACAAGCCAACAGAAATAAATTATAAACATTAGTCCTATACAACCAAATGACAGTATATGCAATTTAATCCACAGACAGGAGAATGAAATGAAATTCAGACATGAAACTTTGGCCACCTCTAGGTAAAACATTTTTGCTGAGTCAAAACTAAAATATCAGTGGTGTTGCAATGGAAGCAGGCAGAGCTCTGCTACATTGCAATCAAAAGTTAGCTGAAAAGGTTGCTGTAAAACAAATGAAGTTTGGTATGTGATGTATCTTTTCTTCATTGCATAAGAATGATGACACTGAGGAGTGTCACAGACTTGATTAAAATAAGTATGATATTTTACATGATGTTATGTCCTGCACCATGACATAGTGGGCTAGAACATTGTACTTTGGTTCCCTGCAACAGAATGTGCCTGGGATTGATCCCACCCCTGGGGGATCGATCCACTTCAGTCTCTCAAATACCTCCCAATGCTGAGTGGGCACTTGTCCTATACTGCATCCATCTTAAGAAACATACTTTTGCATTACTTCACGGCCATGTTCACAAGCGCGACAGACGACAGAGACATTTTGGCCCATGTGTTACGCCATATTACATTCAAACAAGTTGTATGCACAATAGTAGCTTACCAGTAGGTTTTGTTCGCAGAACTGCTCACAGAAACAGTGTGCTTCTTAAGACGGCAGGAGTATAGGTGACCTGGGACTTAAAACCTGCATCCCCTGCCAGACTGGATCTAATCCTGATGCTTTCTGTGGCAAGAGTACTATGCTCCAGCCCATTATGCCATGATACAGGACAGAATATATGGATATATTCACAAAAAATTACAAACTTTATAGTTTTTTGTGGAGTTAACCATTTCTGAGATATATCTTGTTACTGATTTCAATTGTTAAAATATTTAGACTTATCAAATGGAAAGTCATTATTCTCTATTAATTTTTTCTCCTGGACAAGTAAAGAAAAGAGCATTTCAAGGTCATCTTAAAGTATCTGAGTATTACTTAAACTACTGTATTCCCCTATTCCCATTTAATCTACAAGAAAATCCCTAATAAAAGCATTTCTACAAATATTTATCTCAACAGTACATTACAGAATAAACTATTTATTGAACAATTAGTAGAGAAAGTCATGTGAATGTAACAAACTTGGTTTTTTAATATTACTGAAAGATTTTGTTCACATTTCACACATTCTGCTATACAGACTCCCTAAGATATGCAAACAAGGAGGGTTTTTTCAAATCTTCATTGGAAACAAACATGAAATATCTTAATCTACAGTAAAGCACAGAGTTAGTGGCTACCATATTTCAGTATTTTAAAATTTATTGTCTTTCTAAAGAAAATATCTAGCAAATCTCTATCACCTTTTTCTAGTTACTAGCTTATAATTTGCTTCTTTGATATTACCCTTGATTTCAGAGCTCTTGCAACAAGATCTAAACCCTTAGCTCTTGCTTCTGCTACTGCCAGCATTGCACATGCTTCTCCGCTTGCCTTGTTGATTTGTTCTTGTTTCTCAGCCTCTGAAAATTTATTTTAAGAAGAGCCTTGTAAAATAAGTATGTATATTGACAATTAATATAACAATAATACATCATAGATAAACATTGTGTGTTCACAGTTATGGATGGAAATTTCTTGACCAACAACAAGAATGTCTAATTACATTGTAAATATGGTAAGTATATTTATGGAGTCACATTTACAGCAATGCATCACAAGCAATCTGAATGCCACTACTGTTAGTTGCTTGCTACCTTCTCTCTGGTGGTGGAACAATGCCAAATAGGAGGAATAAACTCACAATGTGGGGAAAATATTTTAATACAGGAGCACAAAGATTGTTTATAAATTTCAAAATTCCAGCAGATGACAACTTAGCAGAACTTTCACCACGATATAGGGAAGCAGGATAGTGACAAATGGTTATTTTTGGGTATTACAACTGTCACAGTTGTAGGATACTCACAGTTACATGCAATGGTTACCAGTAACAATTGTTTTCGTTATCAGTTTTGTAGTTCCACAACTTTAATGGTTACCTTGCGATTAGCTGTAACTGAATTTCAAAATGAACAATGTCTATACAGACTTACTTTGCTATTTCATACTATTTAAACATTAGTTTATTTATACTACTGCTCAAAAGTATTGAACACTCCTTCATCTCAGGATTTATTGAAAAAATATAAGAAAAAACCTTTATGGATATGATTTCAATGCTATAAAACAAAAATAATCATTATATTCTAGATTTTACTTCCTTCAAAGTAACCTCCTTGTTGAAAGTTATGAATAAAAGCATTGTCAAAATGAAGCTATTTCCTATTAAAAGACCTACTGAGTCATACTTACAATCGTTATTGTGTGTATCTTTTATAACTGTCTCCCTCTCTTGAAATATTTTTTATATAAGTTCATTAGACCACTCCCGACAGCATGTCAAAATTTAAAATTTTACAATGATTTTTACAATATAAATCTTCTCTCATGTTGTAAGTTCAAGTTTTGTTGTTAATGGTTTCAGTAATTTAATTTCCCCTCCGATGTGTTGGTTATCACTCCAGAAATGAAAAGCAACTGCTGATTTTTCTGTTGGTGTTGGTGTTCTGTTAATCTAGCTTTTTAAATGCCTTTCTGTCAATTGAACATAAAATTTGTCACAAACCTCAAAATCTATCCTATATATGCCTGAATTTTGTTCTGGTGCTATCATGATATTTTAAGGGATTATTTAACAGCTTCTTAAGTAAAAATCTGCTTTGTGGTGCTAGTTTTATGTTATAATTAGACCACAGAGTTTTACCTCCTAAAAACTTAAGTTTTAGGCACCTAAAGTAAACTCTAAAACTACTTTGAAACAAGAGTGTCTAAAATTACAAATAAATCAAATTATTTTATTTTGTAGTTTATTGAAATTAATTTCAATTTCAATTAATATTTTTCAGTATTTTGATTCACTCGGATCAATTTTTACACTATAATTAGCTGCACAATAGAATCACAAGTACCTTTTCTATATCTTCCACACTGAAACTGTTGTTTGTCACTTAAAATCAGTTTATTAGCCAAGAAAGTATGTTCCACGTCCACTGATGTAATAGAAGCAAACTTGAGCCTGGCTGCACTTGCACTAAAAGTGGATGTTCTAGGTTACTGTGCTTTCCAGTGGGTATGTCTGCCGCTGCATGGAGAATGTTAGGCCAGAGTTCTTTTTAAGAATTTTGTCTATTTTGTCTTGATTTTCTCTCCAACTTCTCCTGATGCATTCTTAATGCTGTTCTTGACATCTTGACACCAATGTTTTCACATTAGGGAGACCCTCTTCACCTCAATTTTGAAATAATCTCAAGAAATACGAAGTGAGCCTTTATATATGCATTTGGAATAGAGGAATCTTCAAACAGCTTCCTTGCTGCTCTAATGCAGGCTGATGCATCATCCTCCAGCTGCAATATGCTTTTTTATCTCATGAAGATGAAGATTGTAGTATTCATAAGCTTTCAGCCATGTATCCTGAGTTAGCACAGGTTCGGGAGAGTAAAGGAACATCAAGAAGCTGTTCCCAGAAAGCCTGAATTCTACTTGGAGCATTTAGAAATGTCTTCTTTACGGTGGAAATCTATTTATTTACCACTGGAAACTACAATATGACTTCCTCTTCTACACAGCTGATACCATGCACAAGGCAAGTCACGTGTACCAGAGAAGGATTAAACACTCGCAGGAGCTCCACAGCTCTACCATATATGCTGCCACGTCTATATATGCAAGAAGTACTCTGTTTTCTTCTATGTTATTTGGATACAGTACTTTCAGTCCATTGTTCACCAAGTTTGCTAGAGTTTGTTAGATTTCTGAAGTTACTTCATGCTGCTGATCAGATATGTCCTTCAGGATGAATTTGGGTCTAATGTTCCAACTCTCAAGTTTGCTATGTATCGATCACAAACATCAGTGATTTTGATTGATAGTCAGAATGAAAAGTTCAATGCCATGGTCAGGATTTGAACCACAGATCTCCCAGTCTCCATCCGGTTGCTCTTAAACCTTGAGATACCATGGCCAACATACCAGCATGATATCAAATTTTCCATTTGACTCATATGTTTCCTGGTAAAACAAATCTTAGCCTACACACGGTTAGTGTGGAAGAACGATTACTTTCCATCAATCAGTGGTTTTGTCGACTAAAATCCAAACATATGATTCCCATATGTCCTCTTGTATCTTCCTTATTACATCATCATAAGGTTGCTGCACGTAATTCTTCCTTATTGTTGATAAGGAAGGAATTGATCGAATGCAGTACTTCTCCAAGAATTTCCTAAATGCCATTTTCAATTTTTATGAATGGAATATTAGCCACTGTCATTGCGTAACATAATTCTGCTTAGAAGTTATTTTTCTTGCTTGTCTCCTTCAATTATTCACTTAAGAGAAACTGATTGATAGAGTTGACATGAAAAATTCAATGCCACGGCTGAATTTTTCATAGCGATTCTACCAATCCAATACCTTAGCCTGTATACGGCTAGTATGAAGAAATGAATAATTTCCATCAATTAACTTAAATATTAAGAGAAACTGTTAAGACTTTGATTTGCATTCCTCATTAGCCTTATGGATTGCTCCCTGCACATGCTAAGATAGATGGAACTTTTAGTCACTTGAAACCTAAAATGAAATATAAAAGAGAACATTTCGTGCACATATACATTACAATTCACATCAAAATACTAATTGTTTGAATCTACAACATACATCTTCTGATAATCATCGTATTATGACATCCATTATTTGGTAAGTCAACATCTGTTTCATTTTTGTGTTTAACTACATTTAGAGTTTTCTTTACATTAGTTATATGTGATACTATCTCACCAGTTACTTCTCCTTCATTATATTCCTGATATTTCTGTGATTCTTTATTTACCTTATTATCATATTCATCTTTATACTGAGCTACACTTTGTACTAATATTTCTTGATCTCCATTACACCCTTTCTTTCTAGATTCTAACTCTTGTATCATATTATTTGTATCTTTTTCAACTATTTGTGTTACATTTTGTATTGAATTATTTCTACTCTTCTCCCTTTCCTGTTTTAATTCTTCATTCCACTCTTTCATAAACTGTTTTATATCATCAATATCCTGTTTTAAATTAGCTTCCATATTATTTATACTAGTGTTCATTTGTGATAACATTTCCAATATACCTTCATTATCATTACCCTTAACTACTTCCTTTCTATTTACTTCTACCTCATCACTAACTTGTACCTCTACTTCTTCCTTATTAAAATAGGAACGTTCAGCTTTACTCATGACATATATAATTTACAGTTATGTATGGCTCAGTAAGCATAGAAGCCCCATTTGCAAAATGTGGAGTTAAGGGAAATAATTCCATCCATAAAACAAGGAAGGTGGCATTAAGTGATGGAATGGTGCCACCTATAATGCTAAGTCTTAATACATGCAACTCTACAAATTACCTGAAGCCAAGATCCTTGACTGGCGTTTACCCTCAGCAACATTGATTTCTGCCTCTCGTACACCTTCAGATTCCAATATCGCTGCACGTTTTTTCCTTTCAGCTTCCACTTGCATCTGCATTGCTTCATTGATACGTGCCGGAAGTCTTATGTCCCCTAAATTGATTCAAATTAAATATAAGTAAAGATTATTGTTACTTATTTAAAATATTACATTCAATTTTATGTGATTCATTTATGGGTATGTGTCTAATGTACAGGAGTTGAGTTAATGTTTCCCAATATTTTGATGAATTTATATATTGCGATATTCAGAAGAGCTAATACATTATATACATTATAAAGGCAAATACAACAGCTTTGCCTTGAGAAATTTTCTGCCTGGACTGTGCATATTTTTGTTACCATTTTAAGGTATGATTTTCAGATTAATTGTTAAATTAGCATATACGCCAAGTTTATGTTTACTTGACAGCTACAGTAATAATAAAAAGTGTTTTCATTTCGTCTTGTTACTGCACATAGCTTCTCCCTGCCCTTTGACATATGGCTATGCCGTACTTCGCTGCTAGTAGTCAACATTCAGCCACCATTAAATTTTGCATCTGCTTTAAACGTGCAGTCTACCTACATTAGCTCAGCATTTACCACAATGCATATTCACAAGATATGTTGGACAATGGTTTTTTAACCCAGCATAGGATAGTACATTTTATGTGAATAAAATAAGTGTAGACAATAAAATCTGTGTAAATACTACTTAAGTATATTTTTCAAGTACAAAAGCTACAAATTTTTACATTAGGCCAAAGATACAATACATAACTACTATCCATTACAATGAATTAATACTTACGAATCTCATAGCGAAGACAAGCTATTCCCCAAGACTCACTTGCCTTATTAATAGAATCTACTATGGACACGTTTAAACTTTCTCTTTCTCTGAAAACATTATCCAACGAAATTTTACCCAGTTCTGACCTGTGAAAAGAAATAAAATATTAACTGATCCATAGTTGAATTAGTGAAGGAGCCACTGATTATGTCTTTATCTTTACTTCATCTACAGTGCCTTATTTTTCATTTGTGGCTGGCCAGCCAGTGGGAGGTGGCTGCATGTAAACAGTGCTTCTCACTGTTCCTAGCACCTGCCTTTTTCCATGTCAGTGCATGTTCGGCCATTGCTAGTGCAGGTTCTTGTGTTCTTTGTGATAAGTTCTGTTATAATGCTAAGACGTGTGTACACTTTAGCACACCACATATTCATGTATGATTGATTCCTACATGGGAACAGTCTTGTAGAGAAGTGACACGGCTATTTGTAGACTGATTTCCTTGTATTCCTGTGCTTCACAGAGAGACAGTTCATACATTGGTAAAGAGATTCAGAGAAACTGATTCTGTTCTTGATAAGAAACCTAAAATAATTCGCCATGTGCTTACAGAGGAAAAACATGATGAGACAGGACAAAAGTTTGAAAGCAGCCCAAGAAAATCTCTGAGTAAGTCATCACACAAATTGTTTTACACAATTCTTGGCTTGAAAAGCCATTAAACTTCTGAAATTAAAACCATATAAGATAACTGTAGTTAAAGAACTGCAACCATATAATACTGTGATTAGAATACATTTCTGTAATTGGATGGCAAGTAAACTTAATGATGGCTCTATGGACCCAAAGTAATTTTTTTTTCACAGACAAAGTATGGTTTTCTTTACATGATCATATATCGTTACAAAATAACAGATAATGGAATACAGAAAAAACTGATACTGTGCACAAAATGCCATTACGTGACCAGAAAATTGGTGTTTGGTGTGCTGGGAATGTGTACTGAATTATAGGACCTATATTCTTTGAGGAAACAGTTAATGGACAGAGGTGCAGGAATGCAATAATCAAACTATTTATGGAATATTTGTGTGACATTGAATGCACACAGGCATATTTTGAACAAGACTCTGCTACAGCAAATACAGCTGATCTATCATTACAATTAATTGGAAAAACTTTTTGAAGTTAGGGTCATCACTCATTAGTAAAGGACTATGACCACTGTGATCCCCAGACCTTACGGTATGTAATTTTTATTTATGGGGAGCTTAAAACATAAAGTGTAACAGAACAACCTGCATACATTGGAAGAACTGAAAGACAATATCAGAAGAGAAATTACTGCAATTTCAGAAGATGAATTAATGCATGTCAACAGAAATTTTCTTCGAAGGTATGAGACATGTTTGGCAGCACAAGGATATAATTTTCAACACCTGCTGTGACAGATGTGATTATTGTAATTATAATTTGCATGATAAACCTATATACTGGAATTTAAATATTCAAAGTGGCAGCAGCACTTGTCTGCCATCCAGCCACTAGTGAAAAATAAGGCACTGTATAAGACAGCCTACCAAATCAAACCTAGCTTTATACTGTTGAATCAAGTGATTCTTTTACCACTTAAAATTAATCAAGATAAATGTGCAAAAGAAATGGTCTGAAATTAATGGGAAAACAAATTCAGCTTTTATACCACAAGTAAAAGTTTGTTAATAAGCTTATGGGATAATAAAAAAACTTAACTCAGTACTTCATAATGGGGTTCACATGTATAACTTAATCTTAAAGAAAATCAAAAACAATGATAAGAAAAGATTCAGAAGAGATGTGAAATCATTTTTAATAAATCAGTGCTTCTATAGTACTCAAGAGTTCTTTGAATATTTTAGACACCAGATTAAGTAGAGTAAATGATTACATGGGAATAATTTTATGATACTAATGGTTGACAATTCATGTAAGTTTTCTGTATTTGTTGACATTGATACAATTTAATCTGATTATTGCATGCAGAATTAATTCTGTATTTTCTGAATTTCTAGTTTGTATTGTTTGTACTGTATCTTGAAAAAGCAAATATTTCTGTACACAAATTAAATGCTAAATAAATAAATAAATATTAAAAAAAATATTATGTAGAAAAAGGTATACATGTATAGTGGCAGTAATGACAGCAAAAATATTGTGGCTGATGATGAAAATGATGTATTTGCAAAACTAGCCCCATTATTCCATATTATCAAAGATGAATAGCCACTAGCTATTATTGTAGTTTAGTGAATGTAAATAAATATATTTTTATGCTTTGTTATAGGTATTCTTGAAGTCATTTATGTTGAGAAAGAGAACAGCATAGTTACAAAAAATGCCCTCCCCAAACCATTTCTGATGTGAAAAAATGTAAATATATTTATTATTTGTTCAAAAATAGCTCTAAATTATCTTTGAGATATTAACATGAAGAATAAAACGTATATCTTCAATTTTATGTAAATAACTTGTAAAGCCCTCTTCATTATAATTGAGTATTGTATAATTTTACACAACTATTAAAACATTAAACATTAAACATACAAAATAAATAAGTGTGGAAGAAGATTTTATAGACATTTTTAAAAATATTAATTACTGTTCCAATGTTGATGAAGAAGAAATTGACAATGACGGAGGTTGTGGACTGATTACAGAGCAAAGCATTATTGCATCATACAGTGTTACTGAAAATAAAAATTAAGAGTAATTCAAATTCACACAGTGTTTATGAACCAGCTGTGGTTATAACCCACGCACAAGCAATAGCAAACAAAGAGAAACTGATACTTTATTTTGAGAGTTGTAACAGTTGTTTTGATTTATATATATATAAAATTTAATTTATAAATATTATAAATTTATAAAAGAAAAACAAACAAAATTGTGTAAAAATATATGTAATTTTGTGATTGGCCATAGTAATAATTGTATAAAGTAATGTAGTGCCGTAGTAGTAAAGCGGCCAATCATATAAAAGTAATATATGGGTAGCGATAGTAACGAAGGATTAAATAATCTTGGTGTAGAAACCGAAAGAAAATTCGTCTTCCTTTCTGGAACGTTGAAGAGATCGGACGCTTTTTAAATTGCTCGAAAATATTTAAGTGTTAGATGGATAGAGTCAACATGAAAAATTCAATGCCATGGCCGGGATTTGAACCACGGATCTCCTGGTTTCCGTCCAGTCGCTCTTAACCTTTGAGCTACCATGGCCAACGTGCCTTCCTGACATTAAATTCTCCAGTTGACTCGTATATTTCCCCGGTAGACCACTAGGGGCTCTCGTATCCGAGATACACCGTTTGTGGCCCCTAGTGGTCTACCGGGGAAATATACGAGTCAACTGGAGAATTTAATGACAGGAAGGCACGTTGGCCATGGTAGCTCAAAGGTTAAGAGCGACTGGACGGAAACCAGGAGATCCGTGGTTCAAATCCCGGCCATGGCATTGAATTTTTCATGTTGACTCTATCCATCAAATATCTTAGCCTATATACGGCTAGTGTGGAGAAATGATTAATTTCCATCAATTAACTAAAATTTAAGTGTTAGTTCAATTTGAAGTATTAGATTGATTCCGATCACAGTATAACGTTTTGTAATAAGAAGTGTAATGGATTTGGTGTTTAAAGAAATAAACAAAAGATTGATTTCTTATATAAATTCAAATTAAAAATCTTAATGATTTCTTCACCCGTTACCACCCTTGTAACTTAGAGTTTTCATTGCTCGCAAGTAAGAATATAACAGAAGAATATTAAAAGCTAGCCGAGACATAATCAAGGATTTTCCTGTTAACTTCAGGGAACATCTTCTTCATCAAGTCATAATATTTTGGATGAAGGTAAGATCGACGAAGTAAGACTAATGGGAAACGAGATACCAGCACGAATCTTGCTAAATATGTTGCCGCAACTTTGGGGCATTGAAACCCACAACAACGAAGGAATCCTGCTGCAGAGTCAAGCGGAAACATTGCCAAATAAAATTATAATGTTAAAGTGGATGTGAGATCACACTGCTCGTAAGCAATACACTATACTGAAACAGCAGAAGCTCACTGCCTTTTTTACTACCGACTAGTTTGTAGCTATATTGTGTACATGCAAATACATAGGCTATTACAGTACATCCAGTGTATATGTTTTTAGGTGAAAGTGTGCCGATAGTAATTTATAAACTCCATTAAAAATATTTTGTGATGTACATGTTTTATCTTTTTTGTCATCCTCTGGAGATCCCGGATTTTCATTAACTTACATCAGCGCTGGTCCCAGTTGATATGGGTAAACTAGGTTCTACTGTAAATGAATGAGTGACATTATTAAAAAAAAACTCAAAGATAACAGATGAACACCTCATCTCTTCCAGTAAGACTTCTGAAGATACTGAATAGCAATAATGTTTCCAAAATGGGCTTCCAAGAGCATTTAAATGTCTTAAATGCTACCAATAAAGGCCAGAGCTTAACTCTTTGTTTGTGAGTTTGGTGTCTCCTAAGCTTATGAGTGTTTCAGTTATACATATTTGCCATTATCTCTTATGCTGTGCCTGCTTATTCATCTTACATGAGTACGTGTCCTTACCTAGTCTCTACAGGGAAAAAATGAGACACTTCTGCCATTTTAGCATCTGTAAGTCTAACTCTCAATTTTAATTATTAAATGTAATACAGAAATGGCAAGCAAACTTTCTCTTTATTTTTTTGTCTGTTAAATAGAGTCTACATTAACATTAAACTTATTTTTATATTTACCTCATTGTTGTTTGTGCCAACTGGGTGATAGCAAATTCAGGTTCTTCTACACCATAACTTGCCAAATAAGGATTATTTACTCTCAAATATAGGACACCATCAATGCTTAAGGTAACATTGTCTGTAAGCAATAATGCATGACACTATCATTACATTAATTGTGTTTATGAAGAAAACAACTTCCAGGCTTATAATGCTTTCCATTTGAAGTAGTAAGTTATTACCTGATGTAATAGCACTTTGCTTTGGAACATCTATAGCAGTTTCTTTTAAACTTTGAACATACTTCACTTTATCTATTACAGGAACCAATATATTTAATCCAGGTTCCAATATTCTATGAAATTTTCCCATCCGCTCTACAATCCACGCCTGTAAAAGTTTAAAACAAAACAAATGAATAACACCTTTATACTCACTGCTTGAAACGAAATGCAAGGGGAAAAAGATAGAAAATCTGTTTTAGTAAGCACAAACAATTCAGAAATGACAAATATTGCTCACCTATATATATTTAATGAAAATAATACAATAACAAAACATATACTCTCATATAACTTCAATAAGTGTGCAACAAAGAGCATATAGCAAAGAATAACCACATAAAAAACTAATATTACATTCTAAAAACTAATGTGATGTTTTATTAGTTTTAAGATAACTAGTTTATAATGAATAAAGACAAGAGTCTGAAATATTGGCTTGAGATCAAGAATTTAGAAGAGAATGGTATCTTCAAATACTAACTACACAAGAGAAAGTGGGAGAGAGAAATACTCGGTTGAAAGAATTAATAAAACTTTGGGGGAAAAAATCGGGCTTCAGTAGGATATGATAGAGCAAAGGAAGAGAGTTTAGAAAGAAATACAACAAAGGCAATGACAATGAAATACTCAAATATTGGATACATTAACAACAAAAACTTACTGAGTAATCAGAGAGTTATAGAAAATATGGCACACAAAAAATTATGTGAATAAAGGTGACAGATGAATGAGGAAGGAAACTGCATGGACTCGAACAGGAGTTGTTAGATTGAAAGGAATAAGAAGCTAGTTGGAAAGAGGTCGAAAATGGAGGCAATGTCCTTTGAACTAGTCCCTCAATAATATATAAAGAGTAAGTGACGAGTGTCAATGAACCGACTACAAATAGTTTTTACGATTGAATAAGAAGACGTTTGACATAGAGGAATGCCCAATGTGTGAAATGCAAGACAACTATTGGTATATGATTTTGAAAAGTAAACAAACTAAAACAATGAGAGGAAAATACAAGATTGAGAAACAAGGTCATTAAGCAATAGAGATAAGGGAAAAATCTGTCAGCATGAAACAATCCCAGAAGAAAATGAAAAAAAAAAAAAGTAAGTGTTGTTTAGTGTCATTAATTGACTCCCTTTAAATTTAATTTATTATAACAACACTATTTTCAACACTGGCAAGAGAGGAATCCCAGAAATCTTACTGGTTTGGAGATAAGGTTAAAAGAAAATGAAAATAAACAAATAGAGGGAACTGATCTCAAAGAAGTATAAATTAATCTGGATAGTGACTGAACATATCCTTATATTTATGTTGGCCCACTAGTTGAATAACTAAGGTAAAACTACTTGGGTCACTAGATTTATTAACACTGCTTTTTTTCTGTAAAAAGGTTTACTGGAACTCTCTCAGTCAAAATTTTGTCGCAGTGACGTGCACAGAAGGTTTGGTGCAGAGAGATAAGCGCGGCTTGTGTACACAAAGAGCCTGCAGATAAAGATAACAGACGGATAGTGTATCACTGAGATAAAAGGCATGCCAAAACAGATAAAGTTAGAACATTCTGGTAACTTCTTGATTGATGGAGAGCGTTTGGTTTCTTGATTGTTCTGGAACAATCTGGAATTATCAATGAGCTATTTAAGGAAGCGACGAGTTGCCAAGAGTCAGTCGTAAGCAGTAAACAGCTGTAAAGATTTACTAAAATTAGGCAAATGAGTCAACCACAGAACTGACGATAGGGAAAAAGTTCCCAGAAACTAGTCTTCATCAAAAAACTTGTAAGTGGAGAAAAGTATATACAAGGTTGACTCATTTGCCTAATTTTAGTAACAATGACACTCCACTTTCTGAAATACTTCTTTTTATTCTATAGAGCTGTAAAGATGTTGTAACAGGAGTGTTGTAAACGGATGTAATCAGAACGCTGTTTGTTGTTGTGGTCATCGACTGTGATAGATTGTGTATGTGACGTAATGCTGCTACTGTGAGTGTATTTCTATGGAAATAAAGAACATTTAGAATTTCTGCAACTTGGACTTTTAATTCTGTGAACCCACAAAGTCGCAATATTGTGCAACAAATCTAAAAATCTAAAACCTATCAGACTCTTCTCTCGGAAAATAACAGTACTGCAACATAATCAAGCAGACTCACAGATGAGAACTGCATCTTAACACAGCCTGCTTGTTTTACGCTCACGTTGCCATTTACTCATGTATAGGCTGCACTCTCTAATCCTTCTAATTTTAAAGAACGGAAATGGTACAATATGCAGCTGTAAGGAAGTTTTAGATTAACGAATGGAAGATGGCAGCACTAAAGCCAGCATATTAAAGAATTTCTTCTGTATCAACAATGATAACAGAATGCAAACTCTTGCACTCAATATGAGAGTAGTTTCAATTTTAAATTTCCTGGAGTTACGAAACCAGCTGAGCCATCCCGCTCAGTTTGTATGGTCAAGTAATTACAAATTAGGACAGTAAAATTAAATGCATTATTAAACAGAAATAAACTTCATTCACACAACTAAATGTGATATGCATAAAAATTTAATTCATTCAGCTAAATGTAAATATGTACGAGGGCCGTTCAGAAAGTAACCTCCGATCGGTCATAGTGCGGATAGTGGGGGGAGTAGCGACGCCATCTGTGCATTTGCGCACTCAAGCAAGTCAGTCGGCATCAAGCCGTGGTCGAGTGAACGTCGTATCTGCGCTAGTTTAGTGTTTGTGGCCATTTGAAATGTGTGCTGCAATAGAAAACCCCGCCAAATGTGAAGTGCGTGCTGTGTACTGTGAAACACTAAAAAAATTACGACGGGCTATACAGAACAAACGCCGTGGTATGCTGACTTCCGGTATCGTTTTTTTGCATGATAACGCTCGTCCTCACTCTGCTCGCAGAACAACAGCCCTTCTTGAGTCCTTCAAGTGGGACGTTGTCAACCATCCACCTTACAGCCCAGATCTGGCGCCAAGCGATTATCACCTCTTCATGCATATGAAGACATGGCTCGGGTCCCAGCGGTTTGATGATGACGATGAGCTCAAAGATGCGTACACAGGCTGGCTCCAGGCACAAGCGGGTGATTTTTATGCAGAAGGAATTTCAAAGCTTGTGAACAGATACGATAAGTGCCTCAATCGTTATGGAGACTATGTAGAAAAATAGTGCAAAGATGTAGTTGTAAGATGTATATATTAAAATATTTTTATTTAACTTGGTGAATTTTTTGCAATCAACTGGAGGTTATTACTTTCTGAACAGCCCTCGTATAATTTTGCTCCTACAAATGTATTTTTGAAAAGTAGCAAATAATTCATGCCTCAAAGTACATAATAACTTGAATTAAGATATTATACAGTGCCTTCTTCCTCACTAGTGGTCGGCCGACCGGCGAGAGGTAGCTGTGTGTACACAGTGCTTCTCACCATTCTTACACCTGCCTTTCTCTGTGACAGTGCATGTTCAACCATTGCTACTGAGAGTTCTTGTTGTGTTCTTTGTGGTCAAATTATGATTAGTTCTGCTATAATGCCAAGAAGTGTGTATACTTTAGCACATTGTATATTCATATGCAAACAGAGTTTTGTAAAGAAGGGACACACTATTAGGACAATTTCTTGCGCTTACAGAGATACAGTTTGAAAACTTGTAAAGTGATTCAGAGAAACTGGTTCAGTTCTTGATTGAAGCCCAAAAGAATTTGCCATGTGCTTACAGAGGAAACACTTGATGAAATAGGACAAAAATTAGAACATAGCTCAAGAAAATCTCTGAGTAGGTTATCACAGTAAATGGGTGTTTCACAATTCTCGGCTTGGAAAGCCACTAAACTTTTGAAATTAAAACAATATAAGATAACCTTAGTTCAGGAACTGTTACCACTTGATACTGTGAGTAGAGCACATTTCTGCAACTGGGTGACGGGTTAAGTTAACGATGGCTCTATGGACCCAAAGTAAATTTTTTAACAGATGATCATGTATTATTACAAAACAACACATACTAGAGTGCAGAAAAACCCAATACTTCACACAAAATTTCATTGCATGGCCAAAAAATTGGTGTTCAGTGAACTGTGAATGCATACCAAATTATAGCACCTATATTCTTTGAGAAAACAGTTAATGGACAGAGGTACAGGGATGAGGTACATACATTCCTGGAATACTCATGCAACACAGACATATTGTCGTGGTGACGCACATAAAAGGTTCAGCGCAGAGAGATAACAGACGGATAATGTATCACGAAGATAAAGAGCTTGCATAAGCAGATAAATTAGCGTGGAGATAAAAGGCATGCCAAAGCGGATAAAATTAGAACATTCTAGTGAAATCTTGATTGTCTTACAGAACATTAGATTTCTTGTTTGTTACGGAATATTCCACAAATATCTAGTAATATGAGTAGAGGTATTTAAGGAAGCAGCGACTTGCCAAGAGACAGTAGTAAACAGTTGTAAACAGTAGACGTGACGAGAGTTGTAATTGAAACTGGTGCTTTGGAAATGAACTCTTTGTTGTGGTCAACGACCTTGGAAGATTGTAATTGTGTATGTGATGTAATACTGTTACTGTGAGTGTATTTCTACGCAAATAAAGAACGATTTGAATTTCTGCAATTCAGACTTTTAATTCTACGAACCCACAAAGTCACAATATTTTCAACAAGACTATGCTGCAGTACATACAAGTGATCTATCATTGCAATTAGTTAGGGAAATTTTTTAAGATGGGATCATCAGTAAAGGACTATGGCCACCATGATCCCCAGACCTTATGTAGTTTTTATTTATGGGGGAACTTAAAAATTTTCTTTGAAGCTGTGAGACATGCATGGCACCACAAGGACATCATTTCCAACAGCTTCTGTGACAGATGTATGTGATTACTGTAATTATAATATGATGGTTTGATTTGATCCGTGGCTCAAATCCCAGCCATGGCATTGAATTTTTCATGTTGATTCTATCAAAAACCTTAGCCTATATATGGATAGTGTGAAGAAATGATTAATTTCCATCAATTAACCAAAATAATAAGAGTTACATGATGAAGCATGGGACTCAAGTACTTACAATAGTAGTGGAAGCGTTGAGTCAGACTGAAAAATTCAATTCCATAGCCGGGATTTGAACCACGGATCTTCTGGTTTCCGTCCAGCCGCACTACCATTGTGCTACTATGGCCAACGTGCCGGCTATGGAATTGAATTTTTCAGTCTGACTCAACGCTTCCACAATTTAGCCTACACACGGCCAGTGTGAAAGAATAATTAATTTCCATTAATTAACCTAATAGTGGTTAACTATAAAGCCCGGGCCTTAAAGTACTTACATGTAGTAAGTCGCCATTAAGGTTGTTGTCTCATGTGTTTATGAGAACTCCTAAGTGGTTTACCGGGAAAATACGAGTCAGTTGGAGAATTTAATGTCATGTCGGCACGTTGGCCATAGTAGCACAATGGTAGTGCGGCTGGACGGAAACCAGAAGATCCGTGGTTCAAATCCCGGCTATGGAATTGAATTTTTCAGTCTGACTCAACGCTTCCACAATTTAGCCTACACACGGCCAGTGTGAAAGAATAATTAATTTCCACTTACAATAGTAAGTCGCCACAAACAGTGTATCGCGAATGCAAGAGCCCCTAGTGGTTTGCTGGGCAAATATACGAGTCAAATGGAGAATTTAATGTCGTGATGGCAAGTTGGCCATGGTAGCTCAATGGGTTAGAGCGACTGGACGGAAACCAGGAGATCCATGGTTCAAATCCCGGCCATGGCATTGAACTTTTCATGTTGACTATCTAATTCATTATGCCTTAGATGATAAACTTGCTTTACCTCCACTGTTAACATCTCAGAAATTGTATCTGTTCATGTTTATAGTGCAATTCAGTTCCATTTACTTTGTAATTATTGTGAATTTATAATATTTTTTGCAAACTTTCTGCCATTTCTAGTTTTGTCACTTAACAAGTCTTACGGCCAAGCCCTTCATTCAGTGAGGCAGCAGCAAGCCTTCTGCTACAGTTAGTGCCAGCTGACTGGCCACCAGTGAAAAACAAGGCATGGAATTAAAAGTAAGCAATAAAAACTAATGCTGAGTCTCTTCTCTACATATTCAGCTAATGTCTTAAAAATAGTTTACAAGTTCTCTAAAATAGCTTCTATTTACATTTAAAGATTATTCCATACAATTTATTGTCAAAGTTAAATCATCACACATTATCAGTCAAAGCTGAATCTAAGTTATTCTTCAATGAGCATTAAATGCATTACACTAATCCAATTGCTATCATTCAAAGTCATTCTGGCCAACATTTAAATAAAGACAACTACAGTCTCAGTTAGTTTACTGATAAGCAAGTTGGCATAATTTCTCCAACCCTACACCCCCCTAAAATAAAAACAAACAACACTGAGAAAACTTGTACAATATTTCTTTTTACATATGTGCAAAAAATGTAGTGTAATGAAGCTCCAAGCAGATGAAATATTTTCTTTATTAACAATTTCTATCACTTTTATATTATACTTAGCAAATCATTTTAACTACATTCCTATCCTACAATAGGATACTAAATTGATCATAAATTTATTACTGTAAGCATTTAACTGTCTAAAAACAATAATTTATTAACTGCTTAGTATTTCATTCAATAGGTCACCAAAAATGTATTTACAAGGTAATGGTACTGTAGACCCACAACAAGAAGGCAGGCTAGAGGAATGTGTAGCGTAATCACTTTCACTTTTTCTGTCCCAACGGTGTTTATGCTCACCTTTCCAGTATGAAAAGGATGAAAGGTTCGAGATTTAACTGTATTGGAACACCACAGTGAAGCGAAAAAATTATTAATTTTTAGATGAGTCGTATTTATTACACATCTGCTTCACTTTCGTACCTATTTTGAGGACATGTTTCGCAAATCATCGTTTATACAGATGGCAGCAGCAACCCCAGAATTACCCACACCGCTGGATCAAACTTTAGTCGCATAAGAGCTATAGATGCAAACGATGATTTGCATCTATACTCATCTAAAAATTAATGATGAAAGGTTCGTTTAAAATACACAAATTTTGTCACATAGTTCACCTATACATAATACCCATCGCTGCAACAAACATTAGATCTGGCAGCATGGGTGACTCATATGTACTCTCATGCACTCATTTCCTAGTAAACAGATCAATTACTGGAGCAGATAAACAGTTGAAGCTCCTCTGCCCTTCAGCTCCCTCTAGCCTTCTTGTCGTGCACATACAGTAAACACGTACTTAAATATACTGGCAGAAAAAATGCAACACCATCACGGATTCTTAGCTTTAATGAAGAGTTAAGCCAAAGGTAATACATATAGCATCATATAACAAATATGTTAAGTTCATTCACCAATACTATAACTCTTCGATTTTCATATAATATGCTCATGTTTCAACAAACACAGTCCTGAAGGATGTTGCAGTTCTTTTTCCGCCAGTGTTGTTTCAACTGAATACCAGATCTTAGAAACTATTTGTAGTTGGTTTATTAATACTCGTCACTTGTTTATATTAATGAGAGACTAATTTCAAAGGCATTCGCCTCCATTTTCAATCTCTTTCCAACTGGCATCTGCTGTCTGCTCTCTCTGGTGGTGGAACTACAAACTTCTTTGTCAAATTATCTACTGGCGGGATTTCAAATAATTTGACAAAGAAGTTCGTAGTTCCACCACCAGAGAGAGAGCAGACAACAACAGATGCCAGTTGGAAAGAGATTGAAAATGGAGGAGAATGCCTTTCAAACTAGTCTCTCATTAATATAAACAAGTGACAAGTATTAATAAACCAACCACAAATAGTTTCTGAGATTAATTTTGACGTCACTGTTACTAAATTCCTCCAAACACATATATGAATACCAGATATTTCAAACTAGTCTGAAAAAACAAAAACGTATTTGATTTTTATTTGATGTACACAGGGAAAGGCAACAATTTGAATACCAACACAACTCACATGAACTATATGTAATCTTACTAAAATTAGGCAAATGAGTCAACCTTGTATATACTTTTCTCCACTTACTTCTCCACTTGTAAGTGGAGAGAAGTATATACAAGGTTGACTCATTTGCCTAATTTTAGTAACAATGGCACTCCACTTTCTGAATTACTTCTTTTTATTCTATATATGTAATCTGTTTGCTGTAAGAATGAAATAAATGCCAAAGAAGCACGAGCTGGAAATTAACCGCATTGGCTGGTGGATTTTCATGCTCCCATATTCTTCCACAAATAAAAAGAGAAGACCAACAAAGTCAGCCACTAATTGTTGATAATAAAGAAATATATGAAGACAACCTTATAGCAGAAAAACTAGCAACATACTACAAAACTGGTACTACATTAAAAATAAAAACAAAAAGCAGAATAAATACCTACGGAACAATAAGCTTGACAATACATCCAACTTCCACAATATCTTCATTGAGCCTTTTACATTTCCAGAAATAAAACAAGCAATAAGGACACTAAAAAATAAGAGCCCAGGTCCTGATAATATACATCCGGAGCTACTAAAAAATTTAGGACATGAAGCACTTCACACCCTTCTATTCTCTGTTTCATATAACCTTGCCCGGCTGAAATGTATCACTCCGCGTTCAACAACCCTCCCCCTCGCCCTAATTGGCTAATGCTTTCGCGCCATAGGCCATAGGCGGTGCCTTCCCATCACATTTAAAACTGCAGTAAACGTTAAATGCCAGGAGATAGCTAAAATCATGCAAATAAGTATATGAAGGCATGCAAAAATACAAGTTTATAATGAAACTGAACTCACGCGTTATGGAGAATCTGGTAATGGAGTAATCCCCTCCATCTCGGATTCGGATTCTGATTCTGCAGTAACAGTTTCGCTGTTTCATTTACAGCAGACAAAGTTTTATTTATGTTAGGGAGTTCGTTTCTAAAGAAAAAACTATGCACATGACGACGTACAGCAGTTTTAACGAACTCATCGCATTCTCCGAGCACGCGCTTTTCTTTATTCCTGCGTTTGCCTGGAGTGGTAAGTTTTCCTGTTTTCTCAACTTCACGTCGCGATGTTCCTATGGACCTAACACTCACACCTGTAAGTTCGGAGCACAACTGTTCGACTTCCCTCACTAACAAAGACGGATTCTTCTCTGTGAGTGCATTAAACACATGCAACACAATTCTTTTTTCACCGCTTTGTAATGGCTTACCCTTACGATGCTTCAGCGAAAAACTGGCGGTAGACTCTGCCATTATACATATAATAAGTACATGCGCAATAAACGATGGATAAAATAACGTATTTCTCGAACGCGCACAGTACACCTTCTAATGACAATACATGACTAATCCAGTTCAGAACAAGGTCAGTGATAAAACTCATATAAACAAATATATGTAATTCACTACCGCTAAAGCACGTGCTCTTGTGTAATCAGAAAGGCAGGCCTAGATGCAAAGGAACCTCCTCTTTACTTTGTTTAAGAATTAACATGCATTTCAGATAAATTAACTCTGTTGCGTAATATATTTAATTGAAACAGTTATGAAAGTAAATATTTGACAATTCTCTTTCAACATATAAAGATATATCACCATGTTAAATAACGAACTAATTTTTACCGCAAAACAGTCTCTACCAAACAGCAGCCAATGAGAGGAGATCAGGTCACGTGACCGTTAAGAGATTACCGGGCAAGCTTACGTGAAACAAGGTATACAAATTTTCAATAACATTTGGACCACCAGAAATAATATACCAACATTGTGGAATAAAACAAAAATAATACCCATCAAGAAGAAAGGAAAACTGGCACAATCGATAGATAGCTACAGACCGATATCATTAACCTCAAACATAGCAAAACTTCTAGATAGAATGATAGCTACAAGACTGCCATTTTACCTGGAAACACAAAACATAATAGTCCCAGAACAAGCCGGGTTTAGGAAAGATAACTCAGCATTACACAGGTCATAAGACTTACACAAGACATTAAACAAAATTTTAATAAAAATAAGATTTCTCTAGCACTATTTGTTGATTTCAAAGGTGCATTTGACACAGTATGGTGAGAAATGCTGCTACACAAGATGAAATCATATGGCATATCAGGTCACATGCTAAACTGGTTTCAAGCCTTCTTATCTCAAAGATGGTTTGCAGTGCAGTACAAAACAGCCACATCCAAATGGAAACAAACCCGAGTTGGATTACCTCAAGGATCTGATACAAGTGCTATTCTCTTTAATATATTTATAAACGACCTAGCAGATGCACTGAAGAAACTAGATAACATACAAGTGGGAATGTATGCCGACGACCTAGTAATATGGACCTCGGAAAAGAATATAAGTTCTGGGAAACATTATAAAAAGTTCAAAAAACAATGAAGAATGCAATTATAATATTGGAACAATGGACTAACCATAACAATATGGAGATAAACACAGATAAACCCCAATATCAACTGTTCACAATGCAACACAAACAGAAAATATATGTCTGCAAATCAATAACAAAAATTTACAAGAAGCATCTACAACAACATATCTAGGAATAGAACTAGACCGGAAACTATCAATGAAAGAACATGTAAACAATGTAACAAATAAGATCAACAAAAAGAACAACATCTTAAAACGCCTAGCAGGAAAAAAATGTGGTGGAAATATGGACCTCCTTAATAATACATATAAAACATACATAAAACCCAACTTACTATTTGGAGGAGAACTGCTGGCAACAGTAAGCAAGAAACTCAAAAGGAAAATAGAAACCTCACAAAACAATTCACTAAGAATAATAACAGGAGCTGTGAAAACAACACCAATTGCCATACTACAGAGCTTCACAAAAAATATGGCCATAGAACTGGAACATGAACTAAAGGCAATTACCCTAGCACAAAAACTGCTAGTTAACAAAAATAGACACAAGTGGCATCACACGGCGAATATAAGCAATCTAAAAACCCAAACAAGCTTCAGAACATACATCAATAACTCAAAACACAAGAACATAATAACAATATAACAACAATAGAGGAAACAAGCCCAACAGAATATATTGACATACATTATAAGAATGACCTGTTACATACAATACATAAGCAAAACAATTTACCAGATGAAATGAGAGCAATAGCCACACAAAATGAAAGATATCCAGAAAAAGAATGGCTCCGAATATATACAGAAGGATCCTTTATTAACAAACAAGATGCTGGTGCAGGAGTATACTGCAAACATTTTGCACAGTATCTAACACTAGACGAAACTTCAAACCATTATGATGGAGAACTAACAGCCATTAAAGCAGCACTGCAGACCGTACATAAAGCAAAACATAGTTATCTTAACAGGTTCAAAATCAGCTATAGATGGGATTGTAAATTATAAAAACAAAACAACAAGAAACACCAAAGAAATAAGATGTTTAATTAAAGCTGTTGAATCAAGAAACCATGTCACCCTGCAATGGATTCCAGTCCATGTAGGACTTTTAGGTAATGAACATGCTGACCAACTCGCAAAAGAAAGGTGCAATTCAAAATATAAAACCTGTAAGACAAACTGAAATTAATAAACAATTAAACAACATTAAGCTACATTTTAAAAGACAGCAGAGACTTGATGAAGAAGATAAACTAAAAGACAAGGATTATAAGAACACTGGAGACAAAACTGACATACAAAAACTACCAAGAAAAACTGCAGTGGCCCTATTTAGAATGGAAACTGGCCATGATTGTCTTGCAGAACACCTTTATAAAATACACTGCATACCTACACCCAAGTAGAGGATGTCATCATGAACAAACACCATTTGGACAAATGTAATGGTCTCAAAAGTGAGAACCTACAGGCTTTATATTGGGAAGCTAGGGGGAAAATGATGCAAATCAACTAATCCCCAGTGCCATTAGTCAACAACAACAATCATAATAATCATAATCCTTTATTCACCATTAATCTTACAAGAAGCAATAGGTTTCGTCAGTTATAAAAAGTATTTACAATGTATTTACAAGTACAGAAGGTTTACAAATTAATGCATATAAAATTCTAGGTGAAATCAGATTATTTGAATGGCTTAAGCTGGTAATTATTGTAAGTTAACTTTACTATAGTAATAATAAAATTAATCAATTAGGTACCTACTACTATAATTTACAATAGTTTTACATAAATTCACCAGCATGTATGTTACATTCTAAGTATTCTTGTACAGTATAAAATGCTTTTTGTTTAAACCAGTTTTTTAATACTATAACAAATCTGTTTTGTGGCAGTTCTTTTATTTCCAGAGAAAGCTTATTGAATAATTTTAATTGTTGATAACAGTGGCTATTTATGGTCTTGTTCAATCGGTTGTGAGGTGTATCTAAATTATGTTTGCATTGAGTGTCTTAACTGTCTACTGTACAACAACAACATATTCTTCCACAATATAGTTCCATGGTTTATTAAGCTTCTTGCTTTACCTGATTTCAATAAACCATTCAGGTTGTTGTTATAATATAGAATTAACATTATAAAGTAATTACAGTTAGGAAAATTACTCTCAAAAGTTCAAAAATGCACTGGTTGATGTAACAACAGATGGCAATTAAACACCGGTGATGGCATTGCTGTTTAAGTGCGCATGCACTGATGTTATGTTAACCATCGTTTGCGAAACATGTCCTCAAAATAGGTACATAAGTGAAGCCATGTGTAATATATTTTTTTTTTTATTTATTTATTTGTGTACTAAGCTATTACAACTGTTGAGCTGATCATCAGTATTTGGCCCAGGCCATTAATTGGTGAGCAGCCCATTGAATTACAAAATGTGTAGTACACTACTTACATTTCTATTACTACTACCATTACTACTATTTCTTACACACTATTGTTCATTTCCTTTTTTCACAGTCCACTTCCATTTATTTTTCACTTTATCTAAGAACTGACCTACATTCTTGAGATTTTTATCTATAATTTTACATATATCAGGACTTCGCTTAATTTTTCTCCAGATGTATTCTTTTCGCCAAATCTCTGTTTCCCTGCATTCGAAAAGGATATGTTCCACATCTTCCTTACCCCCACACAATGGGCACTTGTCTTTCACAAACCCATTCCGCTGCCCTTTTAGCCTCCACACTCCTGCTCTCAGCCATGCTATCCCCTTCCTTTCTTCATTAATGGTTTTATCTATATACTGCTCCCTTCCCCAGCCACTTTTTAACTCAACATAATATACCAATGACCTCTTTTCACCTAACTGGCTGAACAGTTTTTGAATCTCTATATCTTCAAATCTTTTTCTAACACCCTTCCAGAAACCTTTATAATTTCTCTCTCTTTTTCTCCAAATATCCCCTAAGCCATTATTTTCTAAATTGTTTCGTAGAGTGCTTGCCCAGCCCGAGCTTTGCAGACTTGCTTCTTGATATTTTAAACATTGTTGCAATAAGAGTCCTTCATCTAAATTCAAGATCCTATGCCAGTATTTCAAGGCTCTTTCCATTATTAACCCTTTCCTTGTTACTCTCCCCATTTCAATTTGAGCAACTTCGTTTGCTGTTGCCATTGGCAGCCCCAAAACTTCCTTACAGAACATCCTGTGTATCTGATCCACAACTTCCCACCCATTCTCAAGCCCCCATATTTCAATGCCATATAGCATTCTGGCCTCGACTACAGAACTATATACTCTTTCCAACCATTTCATCTCCATCTCTGGCATTTTATATAGACACCCTCTCACAGCCATCATTGCTGCTTTCCCTTTTGCCAGTGCTGATTTCTTTTGTTTTTCCCATTTGCCTCCTGCATCCAATTTTAATCCTAAGTAAGTACAGTCACGCACTACTTTGTATTCAGCTTCTCCCTTCTTCCACTTTTCATATTTACTCAATTTAGTTCCTTTTTTAAATACTACAATTTGGGTTTTTTCGCTGTTTACCTTTAAGCCCCACTCTGAACAGTATTTCTCCACCTCTTGCAAAGATATTTTTAACCCATTAACAGTAATGGACATTATTACCAAATCGTCTGCAAAAAGTAAACCTGGGACTTGTAAGTTGTTTATTACTGGTATGAGACTATTATTCTTACTTATATTTTGTAATACATCATCAATAAATAAATTGAATAAAATTGGACTTAGCTTGCACCCTTGCCTTAGTCCTTTTCCCTCCAGTTGTATTTCTTTAGTTAGTGCCCCTTCTTCATATTTTATGCAAAATGTATTTTCATTATACAATTCTTTTAGTATAGTTACCATTTGATTACTCACTCCTTTCATTAACAGCTTATACCACAACAGTTTCAGCTCTACCCGGTCGAAAGCTTTTTCCAAATCGATAAAAGCCATATATAATTTAACTTTCTTATTTTTTAGGTATTTATCTACTCGTGTTTTTATGATGAATACATTATCAACTGTCCGCCTCCCCTTTCTCAAGCCCATTTGGAATTCTGAAAGAATATTATGCTCCTCTACCCACACTTGCAGCCTTTCTGCCAAGATACCCGTATAAATTTTTCCCACATTCGATAACAGTGCTATGCCTCGGTAATTATTGGGTATATCCATATCCCCTTTACCTTTATAAATTGGCTGAATAATAGCTTTTTTCCAACTCTTAGGTGTATACCCTTTGGTTTTCATTGAGTTGAACAATGATGTTATAACTTAAACTCGGTTCACGTCTTTGCTCCATTCCCTAATGAACTCTCCGGGTATACCATCTATACCTGGTGCTTTGTTCCTTTTAATTTTTTTAATTTGATTCATTACTTCTTCATCTGTTATGACACTGTCCAAGATTTCATTGAAATTATTTACTATTTCTGGGCCATGTGTAATAAACACAACTCATCTATAAATTAATAATTATTTCGCTTCACTGTGGTGTTCCAATACAGTTAAATCTCAATAATTTGATAGCTGCTTAGATTTAAGTGATCAGTTCCCCAAGCTCATTCAATACTGTATTTACACATTCGTAACCTTGCTTCATAGGTTTCCGGAAGCAATTGTGTCTCTTCAATACTTAGGAAGCACTGACAGATTTTGTCACATGAAGTCTCCATAGCATATGAAGAGTTTATTTTTTTGTCAAAGTATAAACTTGAAAGAAGCGTAGGGACAGTGAAGCACAAACTAGTACAAAATTGAATCGAGAATATATTGACACATTGCTTCACTCACCTGTTTATTCACAGGACATGTTTCAAGAGCTCTTGCTCTTATCCTCAGCTGATACTCGACTAGTGCAAGTTGTAGTGGTTTCTTCTTTCTCCGTATTGTCAATAGATGGCGTGATGTACTTGTCAAAGATGTCCGGTGGTGGAGTATCAAAATTCATGACTCTATGACGATTTTTGTTAATGAAGATTTTTTCCCATACGGAAAGGTCTATGGGGTGATTAACGTATTTTATTAGAGATGTTTCCAAATTGATGTCATGTCTAGTATTCAAAAAAATGAAAAGCCACTGCTGATTTTTCTGTTTCACCATTTTTAATGTTTCTCATATGTTCTTTAGTTCTGATGTTAATATTTCTTTTTGTTTTTCCTATATAAATTTTAGGGCAAGTTTCACATTTGATCTCATAGATTCCTGGTTTTTCTTTGGTAGTGATTGAATTTTTGGGAGGGCCTTTTAACAAATTTCTGATATTAAACCTATTTTGAGGTGCAAGAGTTATGTTGTGTTTTGAGAAGATTTTTTGGAATTTGTTATAGGCTGATGGGTGGAAGGTGAATTTTTTAAAAAGTTTTTTCTCTTTTTCTCCTGTAGGTTCTAGGGTGGTGGTTTCTTTTATTTTCTTAGCTTTGTTGAGTCTGTTAACAGTTTTGTCTACTAAATTTGGGTTGAAACCGTTGGATATAGCTACTTTTTTTATGTGTAGGTATTCTTCTTGATAATCTTCTCTGTTTAGTGGAAAGTTGATCATCCGAAAGATTAAACTGTTGAAAATGGCATGTTGGTGTTGTTTTGGGTTGAAACTGTTGTTCTTAATGTAATTATCTGTGTGTGTCGGTTTCCTGTAGATACCAAAAGTGAGTTTGTTGTTCATTTTTTTGATCTTGATGTCCAAAAAGGGGAGCACACCATCCTCTTCTGTTTCCAATGTAAATTTTATAGCTGGATTACATTGGAAACAGAAGAGGATGGTGTGCTCCCCTTTTTGGACATCAAGATCAAAAAAATGAACAACAAACTCACTTTTGGTATCTACAGGAAACCGACACACACAGATAATTACATTAAGAACAACAGTTTCAACCCAAAACAACACCAACATGCCATTTTCAACAGTTTAATCTTTCGGATGATCAACTTTCCACTAAACAGAGAGGATTATCAAGAAGAATACCTACACATAAAAAAAGTAGCTATATCCAACGGTTTCAACCCAAATTTAGTAGACAAAACTGTTAACAGACTCAACAAAGCTAAGAAAATAAAAGAAACCACCACCCTAGAACCTACAGGAGAAAAAGAGAAAAAACTTTTTAAAAAATTCACCTTCCACCCATCAGCCTATAACAAATTCCAAAAAATCTTCTCAAAACACAACATAACTCTTGCACCTCAAAATAGGTTTAATATCAGAAATTTGTTAAAAGGCCCTCCCAAAAATTCAATCACTACCAAAGAAAAACCAGGAATCTATGAGATCAAATGTGAAACTTGCCCTAAAATTTATATAGGAAAAACAAAAAGAAATATTAACATCAGAACTAAAGAACATATGAGAAACATTAAAAATGGTGAAACAGAAAAATCAGCAGTGGCTTTTCATTTTTTGAATACTAGACATGACATCAATTTGGAAACATCTCTAATAAAATACGTTAATCACCCCATAGACCTTTCCGTATGGGAAAAAATCTTCATTAACAAAAATCGTCATAGAGTCATGAATTTTGAAACTCCACCACCGGACATCTTTGACAAGTACATCACGCCATCTATTGACAATACGGAGAAAGAAGAAACCACTACAACTTGCACTAGTCGAGTATCAGCTGAGGATAAGAGCAAGAGCTCTTGAAACATGTCCTGTGAATAAACAGGTGAGTGAAGCAATGTGTCAATATATTCTCGATTCAATTTTGTACTTATTTTTTTGTGTTATGTGGCACTGTTAAATATAACTGTAAGTATATTTCAATAGCATTAACAATAGTATTTTACGTAGATTGGTATTTAGTTGTGACAAATAGGAAATTCTTGTGAAGTTTTAAGTTATTAGCAAAAGTGTGTGAATTGCATACTTTCTCGCTATTAGCCTAACACTTCACACAGTGTGGGCCAGCTGTAGGAAAAATTGAAACGTCTGAGTGGAGAGGGGAGACAGGAATATGCCTGTTTGTAGTGTGACCAGTCTTGCAATGCAAGAAAAGCCTGTGTGTGACTGTTCAATAGAAAGAGTACTGAAGAGTAGCCTTAGTTCTTTGAGTCATTAAGTCTTATTTTAATGAAAATTATTATTTGGAGATTCCCTCGTTTTGAAAGTCATGCCTTGCCACTGGTATTTGGGCACGAGCAGCAATACAATACTCAACTCTCTTTCTAACACCAGAAAGTAATGCACAAAAAATAAATAAATAAATAAATAAAATTCAATCTAAAATGTAATCAATTCTCAATTCTAGAGCACAGTTTATAACATTCATGAGAACTTTAAAAATAAAACACGGGGAAGTACCAGCATCAAACACATAGTCCTCCACAGTTCTGGGTAATCTCCAAAAATAAATGAGTAATAAATGTTTTCAGTGATTCTGTGTTCATTATATAGAATTAAACATTCTGAAAGCACTGTAAAAAGTAAGAGCTAACAAAATTGTTTCTTTTATAGTTAAACAGTAACTAATTTCAATGTCTTACCTCTTGTTGCGGCACAAACATAATTATAGTATTCAATGGTGTTGTGCCTTTTGCTCTTACAGCACCTACTGATCCACATATTGATGCATTTTTTAGTAGTCCAAAGGCCAGCTGAGAACTCTGAAAAAGAGTAAGTTTTCTATGATAGAGAACCACATACAATTGATTCAGTAAATTTTGGGAGCTTGATATAATATACAAGACATACACAAATAATTTTAAGGGCTTTAAACTTACAAATTTTCTCTGCCATACACAGTATAATTTTGAACTGTAACTTAAAATGAAGAAAAACTTTGGAAATTACCATAACACAAAAGAGGGAACCATATGTGACATGGTAAACAACCAGCCAACATCCATTTCTAACTAAATTAACATGAACACCTCTGGTTTAATTGATCTTATTCTTGCAATAATCCTTTCTCTTAACTCACATCTCAAGTTAGTAGTGGCACATTTTCTTAATCACTTCCACACTGCCACTATTGGAATTGCTAATTCTCAACTCACCCCCCACCCCAAATTAGATTTTTAAGACTACTCATGAAGGCAGTCATGTACAGGAGACTCCACATTTTCATCTCAAGCAGTTGTCTAGTGCTCTTGCCTTTACAGAAACATCCCAGCAATTAATCACCACCTACGAGGGGCACTATTTATATTTTGAGCCTAATAATTAAAACAAAGTAATTTCTTCTACTCTTTCCCCAATTAGCAATGAAACTTCATACAGAAAATTTACATATCATCCCAGAGCTACACACCTTTTCCAAAAAGTCTTCAAAGAGCACAATATTACTTCGGCCCCACAGAACAAATTTAGTGTACAACACCTTTTGAAATCACATTATACAATGGAGATACCCACAGACAAAAAATCAGGTGTGTACCGGATAAACTGCAAAGGCTGTGGCAACTTTTACATTGGAAAAACAAAAAGGAACTTGAACATTAGGCTTAAAGAACAGTTTAGGAACATCAGGAACAAAGAGATAAATCGACGGTAGCGTACCATTTTTGTTAGGAGAATCATAATATAGAACGAGAAATCCACTTATTAAAGTGTCCAAGGTCCAGATGCATTAACCACGTGGGAGAAAATCTTCATAAAGAAATATGAAAGAAAATTGTTTCATTTCGACACTACCTTTGATGAAAACCCAAACTTCAAGTTCATCAAGATACCGAAAGAGACGCACCTGTCGCCTCCAATGAGAACACCAAACCAATGTGCATTAGTCGACAACAGCTGATGATGTTAGGAAGATCCTAACAAAACGCGTTCTAGGTAAATACTAGCAATAAATGGAGCATTGAGTATTATTTCGACTCAATATTATATTAAAGTAATTTCTGTTTGAAAACTGCTTTATTGCTTTTCTAAACATTTTCCTTTATGATCAATACACTTTTGCATTCGTTTCAACCATTTGTCAAAGCATTTATTCCAGTTTTCTTGAGACACCTCCAAAACATGGTTTTTGAAGCCATCAACAGCTTCTTCTGCCAACGAAAATTGTTGTCCATGCAATTTATTCTTGATGTTTGGGAACAAACAGAAGTCATTGGGTGCCACATCTGGACTGTATGGCGTATGATGCTTCAATATGATTTTTGAGCCTTCAAATGCTCTGCTGTTAGACGACATGTGTGTGTGCTCGCATTGTCCTGATGAACGATCCTATGGTTCTAGTTGATTTCACTTACTTCACCAAAGACTTCTGGCAAACAAATGGTTGTGTACCATTCAGCATTGACTATTTTACGTTTCTCTGAAGGACTGTTGCCATATGACCGGTTTTGTTGGAAAACAAGGCGACCATTTGCTTCGAAATGCTTCGAGTGCGAACAACTTTAGTTGGTGTGTGTTTGGAGGAATTTAGTAACAGTGACGTCAAAATTAATATAAAAATTATTTGTGGTTGGTTTATTGACACTCGTCACTTACTTTTTCATATATTTATGAGAGACTAGTTTCAAAGGCCCTGGCCTCCATTTTCAATCTCTTCCCAACAACAGATGCCAGTTGGGAAGAGATTGAAAATGGAGGCCAGGGCCTTTGAAACTAGTCTCTCATAAATATATGAAAAAGTAAGTGACAAGTGTCAATAAACCAACCACAAATAATTTTTATATTAACTTTAGTTGGATTTGCTTCATCTTGAAACACCCATACAGTCGACTGCTGTTTACTTTCCAGTTCACATGCACAGATCCATGATTCGTCACCTATTACAATCTTATATATGTCTCCTGAGGCACCGCCACTTGAGCATTTTTGCACACCAATCGACACGAGCATCTTTTTGAGATTGAGTCAAATTATGTGAGATCCAACGAGAGAAACCTTTCTCATGGATAAATAATAACGCAATATTTTATATATTGTCACGAAGCTGCTATCTACAATCGTACAGCTTGTTTACACAAACAGCCAGCAAGTAAACAGACGGTTAGTGTATCACCGAGATAAATGACTTGCCGGCCCAGATAAGGATTCACGCTTCTGGAAGGTGATAGAATATTCGGATTACGTCATTAGATGCCTTGTTTATTCTAGAAACATCTAGTAACTGTACAGAACAGTCTCGAATTATGAATGAGGTATTTAAGGAAGTGACAGTTGTAAAACAAGAGTTGTGAGTAAGCAGAAAACAGCTGTAAAGTGTAGTTGTTGTAAAGACATGTAACAAGACTATTGTAAACAGAGGAAGTTGAGTAAGCTCTTTGTTATTGTCACCGACCTTGGTGTGGTGTTGTATATGTGATGTAATGTTGTTACGCGAGAAGTGATCAGTGTATTTCTACGGAAATAAAGAACCTTTAGAATTTCGGCAAATTGGACTTTTAATTCTACGAACCCACAAAGTCACAATATGCTGGCAGTACTAATGTCTAGGGTTGCCCCAATCTCACAATATGTCGCACGACGATCTTGCAGTATTAGTTGTTGCACAGCATCAATGTTTTCTGGCACAACTGATTTTGGATGACCTTTATAAACTTCATCATTGCGCTAATGGCGGCCAAGATTACGTTCGTTATACAGTGTTTCACAGTGACAAAGGATGGAACTTCATCACCAAATGTGGAAATCAGTTGTTTGATGCACTCTTCTCTTGATAATCCACGTCATAAGTTGTAATAAATCATTGCATGAGCATTTTCACAAGTTAATTCCATGTTTTTGTTGAGACACAAAGTTCAAGCTAATGTAAACAACACAAATGACGCACTATTGACAAAATATCTGAAGTAGATTATGGTTAACAATGTCAAACTTTTCACTGGAAATGTCAGATGCACCTACAATATTCAGGGTTGCCAAGGCTCAAAATATAAATGGTGCCCCTCATATAAATGTCAGCAAAAGCAGCATTAAGACCAAATCTTCATTTAAATGTCCACTGAACTGTAACCACAGAATTATTTCACTTATTTAAGACAAAAAAGATATTTGTATATGGGCTTATATATTGTGATGTTACCATGGCTACAAAACAAAAGAGCATGTGGTTGTGCAATTCAAACTTCCAACAATTTCTCTTCAATTTAACTTATGATTCAAAGTTATGTGTATACTGCAGAGAAAACATATGGACACCCTTATGTTATATTTGTGGGAAGTTTGCAAGCAGGAGACTTCTTCCAAACTGTGAAAATAAATATAAAAATTATTTGTGGTTGGTTTATTGAAACCACAATAACCTACTATAAACCTATAATAAACCTGAAAATAAACCTACTATTTCTGAAACAGTTTAACAATTCAGTACCTTTCATATATCGAGACACTATACACAACAATACTGTAAGCAGTTTAACAATTCCTTTTTAACTATACAATAATAAATTTTATATTCTCTCGAAAAATTACAGGAACTTGATTGATAATTTTTAATGGAATTGCTGATTATTATAAAAGGTGTGATAAAAAATAACAGTAATTTTCTTCTTTTTTTTAATCTGTATTTACTCATCAATATCAACTTTGCCCCTTCAAAGTAATTTCCCTCAGATATAATAGACGTGCCAGAGGATTTTTCAATCTTGAAAGCAGTTCTGGAACTCACTTTTTGTATGATGCCCAGCTCCTTTACCTCAAGAATAGTAGCAAGACAACGTCTTTCATGGGTTGTCTTCAGCCTCGGGAATAGCAGCTGAGGGAACAACGCAATTTTGTTTCTTGCCAAAAAATTACAGATAGGCATTGAGCGTGAGAAGCAGTATTATTGTGATGCAATTTCCAAGAGTGGTTTTGCTATAATACTGGTCAACCAGTAGTTTAGCAATTTTTCTGAACCATTTTTCTTTACTTCTTTCACACTGTCAGTAATTAAAGAGTGAGGGCATCTAGAGAGATCATCTTCTACTCTTCTCAGCTCTCTTTGAAATAGATAGAGTGAACCTAAAAAATTCAATGCCATGGCTGGGAATTGAACCACGGACCTCCTGGTTTCCATCCAGTCACTTTTATCCATTGAGCTACCATGGCCAACGTGCTATCTTGACATTAAATTCTCCAATTGACTCATATATATTTTCCAGGTAAACCAGGAGATCCGCGGTTTAAATCCTGGCCATGGCTTTGAATTTTTCAGGTTGGCTCTATCTATCCAAAACCTTAGCCTATATATGGCTGGTGTGAAGAAATGATTAATTTCCATCAATTCTCTTTGAAATACTTATATCACTCATAGTAGATTCACCAAAAGCCACAGTGAAAATTTCAAATGTGGTGCTGTACATTAATCCATTTTCTTAAGTGCATTTGCATTTCTTTAACACAAATAAGTAAACATTCATGAAGCACTCAAAAACATATATAAATTTTTAGTGACAATAATCCATATGCAGCTGAACATGATTTATACGTACGAGGGTGAGTCAAATGAAAACCTTAAATATTTTTTTAAATATTATTTATTGTGCAGAAGTGGTACAAAGCTGTATCACTTTTCAACATAATCTCCCCCACGCTCAATGCAAGTCCTCCAGCACTTACAGAGAGCATAAAAGCCTTTAGAAAAAAAATTCTTTTGGTAGTCCGCGCAAACACTCATGCACCACGTGGCATATCTCTTCATCGGAACAGAACTTCTTTCCTCCCATTGCGTCTCTGAGTGGTCCAAACATATGAAAATCATATGGGGCAAGGTCTGGAGAGTAAGGTGGATGAAGAAGACACTCAAAATGCAGGTCTGTGATTGTTGCAACTGTTGTACGGTCAGTGTGTAGCATTGCATTGTCATGTTGCAAAAGGACACCTGCTGACAGCAATCCACATCGTTTTGATTTGATTGCAGGCCGCAGATGATCTTTTAGGAGATCTGTGTATGATGCACTGGTGACAGTGGTCCCTCTAGGCATGTAATACTACAAAATGACACCTTTTTCGTCCCAAAAGAGAGTCAGCATAACTTTCCTTGCTGATGGTTTTGTTCGAAAATTGTTTGGTTTTGGTGATGAGGGATGGCATCATTCCTTGCTCGCTCTCTTCATTTCCGGTTTGTGGAAGTGAACCCAGGTTTCGTCCACAGTAACAATTCTTGCAAGGAAGCCATCACCTTCCCGTTCAAAGTGCCAAAGAAGTTCTTCACAAGCATCAACACGTTCTCTCATTTCAGGAGTCACCAGCCGTGGCACCCATCTTACAGACACTTTGTGAGACGGAGCACATCATGCACATTGTGGTGTGCTGATACATGACTAATCTGTAAACATGCTGCAATGTCATTCAGTGTCACTCGGTGGTTTTCCTTCATTATGGCTTCAACTGCTGTAATGTTCTGTGGAGTCACAACTCATTGTGCCTGACCTGACGTGGAGCATCTTCCACTGATGTCACACAATTTGTGAACTTCCTAATCCATTCATAGAGTTGCTGCTGTGACAAACATGCATCACCGTACTGAACCTTCATTCGTCGATGAATTTCAATAAGTTTCACACAATCACTACGCAAAAACCAAATAACAGAACGCTGTTCTTCCCTGGTGCAAGTCGCAAGTGGGGTGGCCATCTTTATACTGATACTGCGACGGTATGTGTGCATCTGCACTATGCTGCCACTTACAGGCCATTCTGCATGCTGTTTGTAGCATGCTTACCAACTTAACAGGATAACAGCGCGAAATTTCGATTTGTTATTACAAATTTAAGGTTTTCATTTGACTCACCCACGTATACCAAGGGTAAGAGGAAAGATTACTTAGAACTACATACAAATGAGGTTTTGATAATGCAACATGTTTTTAAAATACAGTGGACCTGCATGTATGGAACTTTATAAACAATAAGGATATGTATGAATGAAAATTATTTAGAAATTGGTCCCACTTTAAACTATTCAGTTAATTTGGCTTGTTTCCCTTGTCTTGCATTAAATGAATACAACTCAATTTACAAAACATGTGAACTTAGAGCTTTTTCGCTACAACTCTCACTCTGATGTAAAGCCTTCACAGCCCGCGTTCAAGAAATCCCAAGATCGAATCTGGGTCAGGTGAGTTATATGGATAAGTTTTTTCCTGAGAGTTTCTGATGACTAGGGCTAGGAAGTTGAGGACCTAATTGTCTAAAAAGGACCTTTAAAAAGACCTAAAAATATCGTAAAAAGATACTGAAGATTGGAAATAAAAGATATAATGAAGTGATACTTACAAATGAATAAACTAATTTTCAATTAGATATTTAATGAATAAGCTTGAAAGTACAACATTAAAGTGATCTGCAACACATAGAGTGAGAAAAACTACATGAAAGAAATTCTTCTGATTCAACGACCAGCAATGTAGCTTACCTCAGTTGTTGCTGCAGTATATCATAGGTAAATATGTTTTCTGACAGCACATTGCAAAAGCATTGAAAAACTTGTCTTCACATCAACGGATGACATTGGTGCATACTTGAAACGAGTGAAATCTTATGGAGAAACATAACAGGATATTTAGAGAGGGTTTATTAGGTTCCCTGCTTGTGCAAAGAACCCTCTCACCTGTTACCCGCTGCAGCCAGTCTAGGAGTGCTTATTAGTTAAAAGAAATTGGAATTAGCTCTAGACTCTGTAGAACAGGAAAAAGACAGTCAAATGAAGTTAAAGTTGCAAAAGAATTCGTTAAACGAAACAAAATTGGTAAAAAAAGGACCTTTAAATAAAAAAGTAGTTAAAAAGACAAAAAGGATGAATAAATATTCTAAAAAAGACCTTTAAACAAAAATGTTGCTTAAATTGCTTTAGAAAAAAAAAAGTAAAAAAGGAGAAATGAAGTCCTCCATTTTCTGCTATATAATAACCTATATATTATGCTGGGCTTCATCTTAAGATACTACGGGAAAAAATGGATTTTTCCACAACTTCCTAACTCTAATAATATCTCCCCTCTTTACCCTCTCAATACTCAGAATATATAAACAAACATTCTAGTTTATATATATTATAAAAATGTTGCGGTTAAAAACAACAAAATGGGAGAAAAGATTACTACAACCAATCAAGATGAATACACAAACAAGTTTCCTACACAAAGTTATGGAATTAAAAACACATCTGAATCTTCCTAATTCTAAAGAAAACATTTTAATCAAAGAAAACCCACTGGCTTTTGAACCAATTAATATTCAATTAGATTTAGAACAAATAGTTACAAAATCTGAAACTTCCAAACCTGTACTAAAAGCACTAGCATTAGAAACTGTGAACAATAGATACCCACCTGAAGAATGGCTACATATCTACACAGATGGATTTAACTTGGACAACTCAGGAGCAGGAATTAAGTGTGCACTGTTCTCATTCTATCAATCAGCAGGATACCACAAAACAAATTTTGATGCAGAAGTAACGGCTATTCATATTTCACTCCAACACCTTCTATACAGAATAGATAAATTAAAAAATGCTGTCATACTTTCTGATTCTAAAGCCGCGTTATGTGCAATAAGTTCATATAAAATGATCTCAATCCAAATTAAAGATGTCACAAAATGCTCCAACAACTTCAAAAACTACAGAAGTGGATATCTACACATCATGGAATTGCTGGAAATGAATCAGCTGATTTTCTTGCCAAAAAGGTGCAAATTTAATTCAGAACAAAAGTAAAAACTTATCCTTTGCATCTATAAAAAGATTAATTAAAAAAAAATATAAAAACAAACAAAACCAATCAATATCTAACAAAGCCAAAGATAAAAAAATGGAACATTTTAATTTAAAATCCAGAAATCCCACCTAAAGTTGCAGTAGCAAATTTTAGATTACTTACGGTTCATGATTATTTGGCCAAACACTTACACAGAATGGGAATTTATACAAGTCCAAATTGTCCTCTATGCAACAAAGAAGAGGAAATGACTGAAGAACATGTTTTAACCTGTGAAGCCGTACCTGCCGGACGCACTAACAGAAATATTGGAGAGCAAGAGAGCTAATGGCTTCATTGCCAAAACCTAGCATTTGACAACAAAGAAGAGGAAAGGACTGAAGAACATCTTCTAACCTGTGAAGCCCTACCTGCCGGACCCACTACACAGAAATATTGCAGAGCAAGAGAGCTAATGGCTTCATTGCCAAAGCCTAGCATTTGACAACAAAGAAGAGGAAACGACTGAAGAACATCTTTTAACCTATGAAGCCCTACCTGCCAGACCCACTACACAAAAATATTGGAGAGCAAGAGAGCTAATTGCTTCATTGCCAAAGCCTAGCATTTGACAACAAAGAAGAGGAAATGACTGAAGAACATCTTCTAACCTGTGAAGCCCTAACTGCGGGACCCACTATACAGAAATATTGGAGAGCAAGAGAGCTAATGGCTTCATTGCCAAAGCCTAGCATTTGACAACAAAGCAGAGGAAATGACTGAAGAACATCTTCTAACCTGTGAAGCCCTCTTGCCGGACCCACTACACAGAAATATTGGAGAGCAAGAGAGCTAATGGCTTCATTGCCTAAGCCTAGCATTTGACAACAAAGAAGAGGAAATGACTGAGGAACATATTCTAACCTGTGAAGCCCTACTTGCCGGGCCCACTACACAGAAATATTGGAGAGCAAGAGCGCTAATGGCTTCATTGCCAAAGCCTAGCATTTGACAACAAAGAAGAGGAAAGGACTGAAGAACATCTTTTAACCTGTGAAGCCCTACCTGCCGGATCCACTACACAGAAATATTGGAGAGCAAGAGAGCTAATGGCTTCATTGCCAAAGCCTAGCATTTGACAACAAAGAAGAGAAAATGACTGAAGAACATCTTTTAACCTGTGAAGCCCTACCTGCCGGACCCACTACACAGAAATATTGGAGAGCAAGAGAGCTAATGGCTTCATTGCCAAGCCTAGCATTTGACAACAAAGAGGAAAGGACTGAAGAACATCTTTTAACCTGTGAACATCTTTTTAACCTGCCGGATCCACTACACAGAAATATTGGAGAGCAAGAGAGCTAATGGCTTCATTGCCAAAGCCTAGCATTTGACAACAAAGAAGAGGAAATGACTGAAGAACATCTTTTAACCTGTGAAGTCCTACCTGCCGGACCCACTACACAGAAATATTGGAGAGCAAGGGAGCTAATGGCTTCATTGCCAAAGCCTAGCATTTGAAAACAAAGAAGAGGAAATGACTGAAGAACATCTTTTAACCTGTGAAGCCCTACCTGCGGGACCCACTACACAGAAATATTGGAGAGCAAGAGAGCTAATGGCTTCATTGCCAAAGCCTAGCATTTGAAAACAACAACAATAACATTCTAGTTTATCTCACCTTAGCAAAAACATGCAGATGTAAACTATATTAGTGTACCTTAAGAACAAAAGTAATTTATTCTTAATATAAATTCACTGCTCTGTTGCACCTTCAAATGTGAATCTGAGTCTCTCCATTATTCATTGAAAGTAAATATTACATCACAAACACATCTTTGAGTAGACATTATTTATTTATTCTGTTGTTTAAGGACTATGATACAATGAAGCACAAAATTAATATAATTTTGAGTCTAACTAATACTCAATGCTCCATTTATTGCTAGTATTTACCTAGAACGCGTTTCGTTAGGACTTCCTAACATCATCAGCTGTTGTCGACTAATGGATGCCGGTTCAGTGAACTCCTCGGAGGTGATAGGTGCGTCTCTGTCGGTATCTTGATGATCTTGAAATTGGGGTTGTCTTCAAAGGTAGTATCGAAATTAAACAATTTACTTTCATATTTCTTTATAAAGATTTTTTCCCACGTGGTTAATGCAGCTGGACCTTGGACACTTTTTAGTAAGTGAATTTCTCGTTCTATGTCATGATTTTCCTTCCAAAAATGGTACGCTACCGCCGATTTATCTATTTCTTTATTCCTTATGTTCCTAAAGTGCTCTTTAAGCCTAATGTTCACGTTCCTTTTTGTTTTTCCAATGTAGAATTTGTCACAGTCCTTGCAATTTATGCGGTACACTCCTGATTTTCTGCCTGTGGGTATCTCCTTTGTATTATGTGATTTCAAAAGGTGTTGTACACTAAATTTGTTCTGTGGGGCCAAAGTAATATTGTGTTCTTTGAAAACTTTTTGGAAAAGGTGTGTAGCTCTGGGATGATAAGTAAATTTTCTGTATGAGGTTTCATTGCTAATTGGGGAGAGAGTAGTTACTTGTTTGCATCTTAGTTGTCTTTTGAATTTATCTATTTTCTTGTTGACCAATTCAGCACTGTATCCATTGTATTCTGCAATGTGAATGATGTTCAAAGAGTACAATAACATCATTCACATTGCAGAATACAATGGATACAGTGCTGAATTGGTCAACAAGAAAATAGATAAATTCAAAAGACAACTAAGATGCAAACAAGTAACTACTCTCTCCCCAATTAGCAATGAAACCTCATACAGAAAATTTACTTATCATCCCAGAGCTACACACCTTTTCCAAAAAGTTTTCAAAAAACACAATATTACTTTGGCCCCACAGAACAAATTTAGTGTACAACACCTTTTGAAATCACATAATACAAAGGAGATACCCACAGGCAGAAAATCAGGAGTGTACCGGATAAATTGCAAGGACTGTGACAAATTCTACATTGGAAAAACTAAAAGGAACGTGAACATTAGGCTTAAAGAGCACTTTAGGAACATAAGGAATAAAGAAATAGATAAATCGGCGGTAGCGTACCATTTTTGGAAGGAAAATCATGACATAGAACGAGAAATTCACTTACTAAAAAGTGTCCAAGGTCCAGCTGCATTAACCATGTGGGAAAAAAATCTTTATAAAGAAATATGAAAGTAAATTGTTTAATTTCGATACTACCTTTGAAGACAACCCCAATTTCAAGTTCATCAAGATACCGACAGAGACGCACCTATCACCTCCGAGGAGTTCACTGAACCGGCATCCATTAGTCGACAACAGCTGATGATGTTAGGAAGTCCTAACGAAACGCGTTCTAGGTAAATACTAGCAATAAATGGAGCATTGAGTATTAGTTCGACTCAAAATTATATTAATTATTTATTTATTTGATTTCCTCCAATGTATGTCATATAAGTTGTTGAATGAAATGGGTAAAATGAGGCTCAAAGAGCCAGTTTCCATAGGCCTTATAGTCACCTCACATTCATTTTTGAGGATAAGAGAAAACCTTGGAAAAACCTTATCCTCATAATGCACCCTGACAGAGATTCGAACTCGGGACGTCTTGAATGTGAGGCAGAGATACTAACCTCACACCACAGAGTGGACTGTCATACCTATTTACCACACTATTCCCTTCAAGTTTCTGTTCAGAATTTCTCTTAAGAAAGTCCTTGAGTGCTATTCATCTGATCTTTAGTAAAACAACAGTTGGAAAAGGGTGGATTACGTGATATATGGCTGCATAGACAGAATTTAGCATGGGGAGTATGGAAGATAGTTAGATCTAGATTTGAGCATATGAATATATGTGGGCTGAGATGGAAGAGAAAAGGTCACTGTTTCTTTTAAGGATGTTTGGAACAGAATCAAGATTAGAAAAGTATTTAGAAATCTGTAATACAAGGGAAAGAGAAGCAATACCATGTTACAGATTAGGAGTTTGGAAACTGAGAGGTCTACGGGGTAATGTACTGCAAGGTCAATGTCCGATATGTGGGGACAAAGAGATGGAGAGCTTATTCTATGGGAATGTAGAGGTACAGATCAATGAAGGAAAAAATTGATTAGGGAGAAGTGGCTGAGAAATAAAAGTATTGTAACCATAAAGAAAATGTTTTCTGCTCAGAGTCTAATTAGACAATTAGAATTTCTATGGAAGATGAGATCCAAATGGAAATGGTCAATTGACAGATGTTATGAGTAAGAGTCGACAATGTAAACTTTAGATCATAGGATGTATGAGATAAAAAGGTTGTGAAGGATTGGTAGCATTTAGACGTGTCCTGGATAAGTGACTTGGGTCAATTCCAGTATATGTAATCTATGAAATAGTTTGGCACTAAATAAATAAATCTGATCTTTATAATATAAGTTTTATTTATTTTTTGAACCCAAATTCCAGATCATTGAAGATTGTTCAAAGAGCTAAGAGTACCCTAAAATGGCTCTGCTTCTTTAACAGAAGAAACAAACCTATATGTGGTAGAATGCTCCTTTTGGATGTAATAGCTATAGAGGGGCCTTGTTATAGAATCTAACTGAAAGCAGTGTAGTTGTCTGACTGGAGATGCTCTTGGTCTCTCCCAGAAGTTACAATTCACGATGCACCTGGCTGTAACAGCTTCTTTTAGGAGATTCTAGAAATGATTATCTTGCTTATTTTAAGACACATGAAGTTCTTTTCCTCATTGGTTGAACGGAGTAACAAGTTCTTTGTGAAGGAGCATATTCTCCTCTCTCTGTTCAAAGAATTTGTAAAGAATACAGACAAATTGTATAGCTTAGCTATGTAATTTAACACTCCAACTGGAAGTTGATTTTTGACTTGTTCCATGAATTGTCTACCTCTAACTTCTCCAATTCTTACTTCCATAGCTATGCATTTTGAAATAAGGATTTTAACAAAGTAGGCTAGCAATACACAATGCAACTAAACACCCAAGCAAACTTGGTTTCAGGCACACAACTAGCAATACCTGCACATTATACACCATATAACCAAAGTGTGATGTTTGTTTAGATATCCACTGCAATAGAGTTCCCCACTTAGCCCTTACCCTCCTAAACTCTGCCACGCAACTTCTTTTGGAAATAAGACTAGCTTTCAGTTATTTTATCAAGGCTAGGCTGTATGTTTATCAAGATATGTTTCCAAATTAGTTCTATCGCATATATGTAGCACGATATTATGTTATGGAGTAGTTAACAATATACTGATGTGACTGCAAATTTCAGAGATGCACATTTGGCAATAGCCGCCTGAATCAGGCTCTGGCCGCTATTCCACGCCAATTTTTCTGCCTCCATCCCAATCCATTAAAATAAATACATAATTAGTCTAATGCATAATATGTAAGTGAAAGAAGAGTCAAATAAAAGAAACTGCTCACATGCTTTGTGATTTTTTACGTATTCAAATAAAAATAAAGTTCGTGTTTTCCCTTTTGTCCGCACCCCTTGACTCAACCAGTGAACAGCATAAATAAAGTGTGAGAGACCTTACGTCATCAAAGAATCGTTTGTGATAGGAGATACTTTTTCTTCAGACTTCGAAGTATTAGGTGAGGTTATGTAATTCGGGTACCTGACTTATTCCTCATTACAGCGAATTCTATCTTGGCGCTGTACCTCTCTAACTTTCGCTTTAAAATTGTCTGAGGTTTTAATGTGAAACTAAATATGCGCTTTATTTACAAACTGCATTGGTATTTGCACTAACCAAACACTTGCATGCTTTATTCATTTACAATCACCTGCACATTTCCCAAACGCAGAGGTGTTACGATACTCCTGGACAGCATTGGCAACATCCTCAATCATATAAAAATTTACTGTTTTATCTTAATAAATCACTCTGTCCAGTCATTTAATTTAAATTCAAACACAACACTGCAATCAGACTAACATAATCGTAATATTTTCATACTTAATCACCTATCCCACCTATCAAACAATTTTAAACACATTGATGAATTGCTGCCAACATCATAAAATAACACTGACAAATCAACCATGCCATCACAACAGAGCAGGTTTACCCACAGAGTATTTATAATTTACTGCACGCCAAAAGACCGTGTCATTTCAACCGATTCCGACTAACAGCACTAACCAGAATATCTGAGGTTTTCACGACGCCGTTCTGAATCTCCACACGCAGTTTCTGGTATAAATAGCCGATAGTACTACAATTTGCAGACCGTCACAAATACACCACTTGAGCACTTTGGAAGAAATTATGCCCATTTCAGAACCTTCATGGATTTTGTTTAATCGACGTCCTTCAACGTTAAGTCACATCGGGTGATGAATGAAATGGTTGAAATTATGCTCAGAGTCCATAAAGCTTATTACCCGACTTTCACATTTCAGAATAAGGGAAAACCCCGTAGGAAAGACGTATCTCTGACCAATATTCGGAATCGGGACCTCTTGAACATGAGGCAAACACACTAGCACCTACACTTTCATGAATTTGAAAGTCGAATACTACGCTGGGACACAGCTTCTGTTTCAGAACGGTTGCAGATATGCCGAAAGCCTTTTAAAACTATGACATGTGCTCAACACTTTGCAACTCTGATGTCATTGACGATGTTTTCGGAGTAACAAAAATACATAGAGCCACATCAAATTGGCAGGAACAACTTTTATCTCACTCAACTGGCAGAGCAAAGTAAGTGCTATGTAGTATCCCAAGATACTAAGATCTTCCTATTTATCAGTTGTCAATTCTAATTATTTATTTCCATGTAAGCCACTGTTCAAAAAGCTTTGCATACTTCCTTTGGCATGTGTTTATATTTTGGAAAGAGCTATATTTGTAAAAAGAAATAGATTTAACTTTCAAAACAACGGAAGTGTTCAAATGAATTACACAAGGTATAATAAGGATATGCACGTAACCTCAATCAGAACGGAGTACTGCATTCCTGTACAATAGTTTATAATTCCCTTCCTAAGGAAATCAAAAGCATAGATAACTAGAATGTGTTTAAAACTAGAACAGAGGCTTTCTTGTAGGAAAACTGCTTTTACACAGTAAACGAATATCTGCAATTTAACAAATCCAGATAATCATAAAACATGAATTTACTTAGCTTGTTCATTTCTCTCATTTATAATTATATCCAATTTGTGTTACATTATAATTGAATGTGGGTTAGGTATATTTGATGTTTAACTTTGTAATATTAAGTGTACATTTCTGACGTATCCTATATCAAGGTACTGTGTACAGATTTGATTTTAAAGGATGAATAAATAAAAATAACCGATTTCTCGTTTTTTGATAATACTTTTCAAAGACATACACAATTCGCAGAGACTGACAGTGCACCTCATCTTTTTCTAAAAATGCTTTATATTTAGGTGGCCTTAAAACGTCTATTTCCGGTGAAATTTGATATCGAATTGTTGGATAGAAGGCAATGATATTTTCTCCAATAATTAATATGAACATGTCAGAGAAAGTGAAATGTACTCGATTATAGTTTAAGATGGGCTAAAACACATCCTAATCCCGGTAACAGTAACTTCAAAACCTACACCATCTCTCACGTAGTGCGGTTATTAATTGAAACATGCAGTGTGGAAACAGGGGCTATGTTAGTAACGTTTGCATGAGTAGTGTCTGCTTTATACTATACCAGCTGAAGACACGCATTACGTTAGGTGTGCTAAAAAGCTCTTATTTTGCCTATTTTCACTCGCATGTATAATACGGGGTAATATTATAGGGAAAGTGTAAAGAGCAAACTGATTTTCAAGCTGCAGAAAAAATCTCTGAGAATTATAGTAGGTATACCAAAAAGAGAGAGTTGCAGGGAACATTTTAAGAAAATGAACATATTAACTTTACCATGTGTTTACATAAAAGAACTCCTACTATATGTGGAATCTAACCTAAATCATCTTGTCATAAATTCTGAAATTCACACTCATAACACGCGGAATAAAAATAAGCTGCATATTCCTAGTCATAAAACAAAACTGTTTGAAAAGTCTTTTAAATATAATTGTCTAAACTTGTTTAATATCTTACCATCACACCCGAGGAACATAGGGCCAGTTAAACAATTAAAAACTGATTTAAATAAATTCCAGCTTTCTAACCAGTTCTACTTGGTTGAGGAATTCAAACAATGCTGTGTACCTGCGAATAAGATGCTGAAATAACATTAAGCTCCTTTTTTCAGTTTACTTCATAAACTTTGTTCTCTCTCTCCTCCCTCTACTTTTGTGTAATTTTCCTTTTCACATAATATATGTTATGAATACACTAAAACTTTAATGCTGTGTAAATAATTTATGTATAAAATTGGTTTATATCACTTTTGCAAATTGTGTCTATTAATGTTACAAATATGGCTGCATTTATTGTGTTACTATATGTTTTTCTGTAATTTTGACGTGTCCAATAACATGTATATGTTTCAAAGGATGAAATAAATACTATACTATGTAGTTAGCGGAGGGGTACCACTTCGGCTCCTGGGTTAGTACATTTAGATTGCAAGAAGTGCATGCAAGCGCTGTGTTGAAATCCGAAAGGTAGCGTGTATCGCAGTCTGCAGTATCCAAGGCAATAACACGCACACGCGCACCCACATAAACACTATCTCATGTACAGGAAGTCCCTAGTTTGAATCTCAGTCAGGGTGAGATATCTGGATACAATTTTTTCCGTGGTTTTCGCTTATCCTGAAAGACGAATGTCGGGTAACTTAAGCTCCATAGACCCTGGGCTTATTTGAGCATAATTTCCCCAATTTATTAATCATCCAATATGACTTAACGTTGGTGGACGTTAAACACACACACACACACACACACACACACACACACACACACACACACACACACACACACACACACACACACACACACACACACACACACACACACACACACACACACACACACAAAGTCGCGCATATGTGCGTAGTAAGAAAGTGGAATGCAGTGGTTAAGGACATAGGTATAATAGAACGGCTCATCTATAAATAGGTCTGTGGTGTCTTCTGACTCGAAACAGAGCAGTGAACTCAATTAATTAGACTCCTTAGTAGTGAACTTAGTGTGTTGTATGTTTCAACAGACATTACTTCCTTATTTGAGATTCATAAATCTATACAGGTATACTGTGTCGTCTATATTATGTTAGGGTTGTTTAGGCAAAATGAGTGCTATTGGGTTTTAAATCTAAGCATATCTGTGTTCTAGTTGGCGAGATTAGAAATGAGGCCCGCCTCTGTAGCGCAGGTTGTAGCATATCTGCCTCCCATTCAAGAGGTCCTGAGTTCGAATCTCAGTCAAGGTGAGTTATCTGGATAAGGCTTTTACCGGGATTTCCTTTACCCTGAAAACTGAACGTCGGATAAGTCTAAGCTCTATGCACCTTAGGCTTATTTTAGCATTATACTACCTATTTCATTCACTGTCCGATATGACGTTTGAGGACGTCAATTAAGAAAATAGAAATAAGGGAAGTGAAATCACAGGCTAGTTTCCTTTTATAAATTCGCCTACTGTATGCAATGGTAGTTTTTAAAGCGCATCACCACCATGAACTGCTCGCTGCTTTAGTGAACTGTAACGAGGAAATGGAAATGTTCCTAAAATCCACCAATTTAAAGTCAATTGCGTATTCATAGGACTTGCATGGAGAAGCTATTCGGACTTTCTGGAGAAATTGTCACCAATTACCACCGATAATTGTCAGTTGCGGAATTTACGAGTAGTGAAATCCAGTCTGCAAGTAGTGTTCTGACATTGTGAAATCACCACTGACGATTTGAGTGACTGTTTAGATACTGATAACAGTGAGTCAATTTCAGAATACACAGCTGATTAAGAATGCTCTTCTAGTCTTAAAAAAAGAAAAAAAAAAGACAGTAGATTACCATGAGATGGATGATAAACTTTCAGAAAGTGATTGAATTGTTGTTGCCTGATTTAAACATATCTTCAATAATTGTAATGGATAGTGCACCTTATCGCTCAGTATTTGTTAAGACACTACAACGAGTGAATACTTGCTTAACTGCTGCGTGGAAATAACAACGGTGAGAAAAAATTACGATTGACATCGATAGCTACAGCACTCCAGCTAAAAATAAATAACATAAAATTATGTTTTCATTTGACAAGATCGACAACTTCAATCGTGATTTATTGCTTAGAACTGGTACGAATGTTGCCAAAAGGTGAATTTTCCACTGCTCGGCAGTTAACGGAAATTATACATAAGAAGACGTTTGGAAGGAAGGTGTGTTCCGTATGGCAAAACTATAGTTCAGTGCTACGAAAGGAAATTATTAGAGGTGAGTCGAATGACGTTGTTGAATGGTTGCATAATTATTTGAGTTAAATAATTCATTTTCGTGCGCAAGTCATATCGGACGATGAATAAAATGGGTGAAATGATGCTCACATGAGTCCGGGTTCCATGGAGCTTAGAGTTACCCGACATTCGTCTTTCAGGATAAGGGAAAACTCGGCAAAAATCCCTATCCAAGTAGCTCGCCCTGAACAGATTTGAACTCGGGACCCCTTGAACGCGAGGCAGACACGCTACCATCTACGCTACCAAGGCGGGCCCCGGAGATTAAGATCAATTTTTCTCAGATCGTGGATGAGGTATTTGAAGTTGGTGGGGAGTGTGGCCTAATAGTCGTGGGATAAATGTAGGATATAATCTGTGAGTTTTGGGAAGGAAAAGTGCCACTGGGTGTTGTTTGGGAAGTAGCATTCAGGGGATGTTGCCATCCGAAGGATTTGGAGCTTGTAGATTTGGTTTTGGCTGCAGCTCCCCAAAGTTGGCAGACATATGAAAGTGCAGATTGAAGTGTTTGTAAGGAGTTATTTGCTCCTCAGTGTCATTGGTGATCTGCTGTAAAAGCATAGCACAGCATCGCCACCCTTCTGCACACTTTGCTAGCCAGTAAAGTAATATAGGCTTTCCAGGTTAGACGCACATCTACAATCACTTCCAGAGTGGAAAATGAAACTTCTCCCGCCAGGCGGGGATTTGGTACATCTAGTAATGTATGTTGGGTGAAGGTGACGGCCTGAGATTTGGTGACGTTAATGTTCAGGCGCCAGGTGGTGAACCAAGCAGATGACGTGCCATTACAACGCTAGACCTGCTGCACTGCGTTGGTTTGATGTTTGGATGCAGTTAAGGGAGTATAGTCAGCAAACAAGTCAAACACGTATACGGTAGGTTGCAACCTCTATGGATTGAGAGCGTGCTTACATAGTTGAGGAGGATTAGGAGACCTAGGACACCACCTTGGGGTATCCCTGCGTTTATACCATGTGGTTGGTAGAGTATGTCGTGAGGCTAGTGCAAGGGATACGAGCATGCATTTGCAATATGATGCACATTGTTATACAAGCAAAATTCCACTCCCAAACCTCTCTGTTAAAATAAATATAATGCAATAAGTATTGTCTGCTCTATTAAATGGACCTGCCGCAGTACATAGATTCAAATTTCTCCGTGTCAACAGTTCATATAACACAATGGACATTTCCTAAAGATATAAAATTACAGTGCGAATAGATACGGCAGTGTAAGTAAGTGCTTTTCAAGTCAACATCGACAGTGCAAGAATTTGTTCAGATCATTTTCATTCGAAAGTTTACGAGCAGTACTTAAAAAAATGAACTTCTGGTTTGACATTGAGAAGATAATTGTAAAGGCACAACGAGGCATTGAGACGGAGAGAAGATTGCTGTGACAAGTATCAGCAAGGACAATATGCAATTAATTATATTCATATTCTTAAGAGAACACTTCTGTGCGTAATTAATTTCGAGTTTATTCATACACTTAATGATTGTGAACGTAATAAATAATAATAATAATAATAATAATAATAATAATAATAATAATAATAATAATAATAATAATAATAATAATAATAATAATAATAATAATAATAATAATAATAATAATCATGATAATAATAATAATCATGATAATAATAATAATAATAATAATAATAATAATGATCATGATAATAATAATAATAATAATAATCATAATAATAATAATAATAATAATAATAATAATAATAATAATAATAATAATAATAATAATAATAATAATAATAATAATAATAATAATAATAATAATAATAATAATAATAATAATAATAATAATAATAATAATAATAATAATAATAATAATAATAATAATAATAATAATAATAATAATAATAATGTCTTAAATTCAAAATAACACCGTGTGGATGCAGTCCTAGTTAAAAGGTACGTTAAACTAAAAGTGCAGGACACAGAAGTATCATAGGTTACCCATACAAACTTTGTTGCAATCACCATTGATAATAAGCCAAACACATATATTAACAAAGTTAGCAAGAAAGCAGGGCCTGGCGAGTGAGATAAGAATTTCGGTGCCGCATTAAGGATCGCGAAACGCCTGAGTGTGAAAGGTACATTTTGAGCACCCTATGCGGCTTACATCTCCACCACGGAGTCCATAATCTGGTACTCCTCTGTGCAAGAAAGAGAACAGGGGATTCTATGTACTGGAGCAAATACAACAGATACTATGTAGAGCAAAACGATTTAAAACAGGCATATTTGCATTCATCAGTTCGCATTTAAACTATGGAATAATTTTATGGGAAAATACAAAAACTGTTTAGATTACAGAGAAAGGCTATAAGAATTTTAGTCGAAATACGAAAGATCCATTTAAGTACAGCTTTATAGAGGTAAAACATTTAACCTTATCAGTTATGTGTATACTCAACAACATAGAACATACGCGTTTAGTAGGCCATTGTATAAAATACTGACATACGTGGATATGACGCAAGGGGAAAATAATTATTTCCAAATCACACTAACTGGTACACTCACGAATAAAGATGGCATGGATAATGGGGCCGTATTACGTAGGATGTATGAGAAATACTTTTAAAAACTTCAGGTATGTTTTCCTTACACCAAAAGAAGGAAAAAATTTCATATGAAGTATGTCCCATAATACTTTGTTTTCTCGTTATGAGCTGCTCAACATAGCGTTATACCCATAACAAACGAAACTCGTAATAAATGCTCGAAATGCCCTTGTCTTGCTTCTAGGCATGCGTGCAGTCTTCGAATCAGGGACTGTCGCACCCTTTCAAAGCTCCGGGATTGTGTCAAATGGTTTCGCAGGCTTCTATGACACGTCGATAAAGAGTTTCTATATCCGGGATGGGGCCGCGCCGTGGCTCAGTGGTTAGACAGCTTGACTCTCACCAAGGCGGCCCGGTTTCGATCCCAAGCATCCGATTTATGGCCGACAACACGGTGCTGGGGCAGGTTTTCTTCAAGATCTCCAATTTCCCCCCGCCATCTCATTACACATTCTTACTCCATCTTCACCTCATGTATCATTAGTATAACTGCCTGCGCTGCCACATGAGTAAAAGCGGGTAAAAGCGTCAAACACTACACATTCATTCATTCATCCAGTCATCTGGAAAGGCTGCTCCATAAACCAATACTTTAAGGTGCACCCAGAGATAAACATTCAACGGTTTGAGGTCGGGAGAACGCGCAGCCCATGAACCTGGTCTTCCTCTACCTATCCATCATGGTAGATACCAGTTAGTGCATCTCGAACAATGTGTCTAAAATGTACCAGAGCCCCAAAACCACTTATTTTGTCTTATTTGCTTCAGGAAATAATTCTGGAAGAGTGTTCTTCTTGAAGTCCCTGTAGACAGCACCTATAGGACGTTCCAGCCCTCACATTAATCCTAAACTGTTGACTTCTAGCTTGAAGTACAGCATGATGATTACGATCTACCCATATGTGTACGTTTGTGGAAATTACTAATTCCATCTCTCCCAAAAGTTGCCTCATCTGTAAACAAAACTCACGAGACAAACAATGGAATGGCTGTTTGTGCTACTAACCATTGGCAAAAGTTCTCCTGTGATAGATAATCGGCAGGCAAAATCCATGCACACATTGAATATGATATGGGCACAGGAGCTTTTTGTGAAGTACCCTCCACACTGTACTGTGAGATATACCAGATGCCACAGCCAATTGACTTGTACTAGAATAAATAGTTTCTTAATTGCTAATAAAATTCTTTATCATTTTCAGCATGGATACAGAAATAAATTATCGACCATCACAGCTATAGCGGAATATATTCACAGATTGCTGGAACTAAAAGAAAAACACAAAAACACAGCTGGAATTTACTTAGACCTCTCCAAAGCTTTTGACTCTGTATCCCATGATCATCTCATCTCAAAATTAGAGTACTATGGCTTCAGAGGACAAATTAATAAACTATTAACATCATATCTTAAAAATCGTACAGAAATAACTTGGAAAAAAGGAGATGTTATAAGCCACATTAAATCAGAATATAACTTAGTGAAATCTGGTGTACCACAGGGATCAGTACTAGGACCTATACTTTCTTTGATTTATATTAATGACTTACCTGAACCAGTAAACAGCAAGGTCATCTCATATGCAGATGATACATCTATAATATGTTGGAGTGAAGGAGAAGAAAGCTTAGAAGAAAAAACAACAAATGCAATTGTCGAAATATCTCGGTACTTTCTAAACAATGGACTAAAGTTAAATATAGGAAAAACAAAATTTATGACATTTCAAAGTGATGATCTAAATATAAACATTAACAATATACCTTTGGAACGGGTAAGAAACTTTAAATTTTTGGGTGTTCATATAGAAGATACTCTAACCTACAGTACAAACGTAGACATGGTTTGTAATAAAATGAACTCGGGACTCTACCTATTACGACAACTAGCAAAATATGGGAATATCAATACTCTTAAAACTGCATATTATGGCATTATCTTCCCACACTTAACATATGGAATTGAAATTTGGGGGGGGGGGGGGGGGGGAGGAACAAGTAAAACCAATATGGACAGGCTATTAAAAGTACAAAAGAAATGCATACAAACCATGTACAACCTTCGTTTTCAACAAACATGTCGGGATACATTCAAATCAAAAAACATCCTAACAGTAGTATCACTCTATGTATTCAAAACCATTATACTTGTAAAAGACTGAAAGCAACATAACATCCTCAATAAAGATTGCCATACATATGATACGAGGAGAGCAACTGATTACCATAGGGTGAGCACGAATAGAACTCAAACTAATAAAGATCCATTTAAAATAGGAGCCATATTATACAATAAATTGCCATCTGTAATTAAGAATACTTCTGACTCAAATTTAAACTGGTCTTAAAATCATACCTAATTCAAAAATGTTTGTATAGTATAAATGAACTGTAATATATATGTAGTATAAATGAGTTGTATACCTATGTATAAAATAAGGTTTGTACGTAATTTAGGCATTTTGATCTTTTTAAATAACTTATACTTTTGTAGACAACTCTATATTTTGTAAATAACTTATGTATTTTGATCATTTTGTATTTTGACTGTATAGAGATAATTGACAGTATCAGATGCTCTTGTAAGAGTCTATTGGCCGCAATAAATTATTATTATTATTATTATTATTATTATTATTATTATTATTATTATTATTATTATTATTATTATTATTATTATTATTATTCTTATTCTTATTCTTATTATTATTATTATTATTATTATTATTATTATTATTATTATTATTATTATTATTATTATTATTATTATTACTGACACCTGGATCGTCTTCGACACACTATAAAATATGTTCTTCTGTTCCAGAGTGCAAACAACTCTTGGTCTGCCTGATCAACAGTCTGTGGTGCAACGGTTCCTGTCTCAGCAAGGCGACGATAAACAGCAACGAAGGTTGTATTACTCAGTTGTATTCGGTCTGGAAACTCCATCTGATAGAGCCGTGCAGTCTCGCGTCCATTACCTTTCACATGATCATACATAAAAGTCATGTCTACCGTTTCATGAAATAAATATCCAGCCATGTTTGAATGAAACACATGCAGTTAACTCACTACATGCACATAATTGAAACGTTGAAAACAGCCAACAAATGTAAATAAGTCTCCATGGCAACACTTCACTATCTACTGCATGACTGTCTATGAGTGCACAGAGAACTGAAGTTGTGAGTTTGGATCCTGAAGGCTGTAAAATGCACACTTTCGTTAAGACATGAATAACAAGAAAACAAAGGATTATGGGACATAATTATGTTCATGTGAACTTCTTTCCTCCTTCTGGTGTATGGAACCCATACCTGAAGTTTGTAAAAGTATTTCTGATGCATCCTGTATATTACTTACCTGAAAGCATTAAAAATATAAGCAATGTCATGCTTAAAATAACAAACCCTAAGCATCACCAAAAAAGAACACCAGAGGAACATAAAGTTGAAACAAACAGAAAAATCGGCGGTGTCGCACCATTTTTGGACAGAAAATCACAACATTGGCCATAACATAAAACTGTTAAAATCTTTAAGTACACCCATAGAATTGGATCTTTGGGAAAAAATATTCATAACCAAAAAACCGGGATAAAGCTATAAATTTTGAAATCCCGACATTAAATGAAGTATTAAAACTTAGTGCCCCTAACACCAGATGGCAGAGGGATCGAAGCTCCGTAGTAGTGGAGGAAGAAGAATGTTCATTTAGTCACCAAACAGCTGAGGATGAGCTCGAATGATCTTGAAAACGTTTCAATTATACAATATAGTAAGTGAAGTTGAGTGTAAACATAGTGACTCATAAATGAAACTTAAAAATGGGAGGATGCTTCGGTTTAACCCTGTCTCTCAGGATGACAGAATAACATGCATCTATGTGTATTATAGTACAGTGTTTATATCATTTTTATTGCTTATCCTTGGTTTGCACAGCTTATTTGACATCATTAGAAGGCCAATCATGGGAAAGGGCTGGAAATGGAACACAGAGGAATACATGTCAGCAGGGCAAGGTTATAGGAAACAGGAATAAATTTGGGATGTATAAAGTTAATGTTTACTACTGTTAATTGTTAAATATTTCTTATATTTTAGGTGCATATTTTTTGTAACTCCACTAACAAGACAAGATACAGACTAAACATTACATAAAGGTAAACAAAAATAAAACTTCTATTTGACAGTAAATGAAATCAAGCAAGATTAACTTCTAACCAAAAAAAAAAAAAAAAAAAAATAAAAGGCAACCAATTTAATGCTACTCTAACTGATAAGAAATAGTTTGTGCCACCACATGCTGCATTTCACATTATATGATTTGAACTTATACTCCTCACTTGTCGTTTCAACTTTCAAAAAAGCCATGTCTAAATAAGAATCAACATTTTGTTCATTAAACCTCAATCGAAGAGAGACTTAATATTAAAGTTCAAGAATTGAGGGAACTAGGAATGGTGCAGATTATTCTTCAACTTTACAGTGTGCCATGGATAGAATTTAAAACACTTCAATGCCAGAATTTTATACATATACAAGTAGAGTTCTGTTAAGAATGTAAATGGAGATTTATATAATGTGACTATGTAGGTTGTATGTATGTACAAAGCAACTGGTATTCAAATAATAAAGGTGGTATCTGTGTGCATTGAAGAGAGAACTATGCTACCAGAAACAATATGAACTACTACCTATTGTCTATGCTAGTATGTAATTTCACACTACATACAGTCCTGCCTAACTTGAGAAACCGGTTCACCAAAAAATGTCAACAGTCAACCCAGAAATAATTCGTACACCACCTAAATGAAGATACAATATGTGTTCTTGCAACTTAATTATTTATGAAACTTGGTAAACTTGTAAAATTATATGGTTTGTGTATTTATTTAACTATTCCTATCGTAACTTTGCTGTAAGTTTCCTAGAATCAGTAGTTTTATACGGTAATATTGGATGATACTGTAAATTTTCCACAAAAAGTATTCGTACACCAAAGGTATCTAGATTGAATACTGTGATTATATTACAAGCTAGCTCTCCTTTCTGGACAGTCTGCATTTAGCTGTTTCACAGCAATTAATCTGCACGCACCAGTCTGACTTGTACACAGTAGGTTGCACACAGTAGGTTGCAGAGGTAACGTAAAATGGGCCAAAGAGGGAAGAAACTGCGCCAGAAAAGAGAAAAATAGTAATTAAACTACACAATGAATTCAAAACATTTTCGGAGATATCTCAGATAGCGGGGACACTACGGTCAATGATTCAATCCATCATTGACAGAGTAGGAACCAGAAAATCTGTTCTAAATACACCCAGGAGTGGTCGACCTTAAGTCCTCAATGTTAAAGATGAAAGCAGCCTTCTTTACTGCATTAAAAAGATCCACGAATGACTGCTCTTCAAGTTGTTGAGTTGCAGAAGACAGGAATTAATGTTTCAGCGAGTACTGTCAGAGCTGTTTACATTAAGAAAGGGTACAACGGCAGAGTAGTGTGTAAGAAGTTCTATGTTAGTTCACAGAACAGGAAAAAGCGCCTAGAATTTGCTCGTAAGTATCATGATAAGGCTGTGGACTTCTGGGAAAAAGTTGTAAAGACAGATGAGAACTTGTTCAAGGAGCGGATCGCAGTCACAAAGTATGGAGGAAAAAAAAATATGGAGCTGGAGCCAAAAGTTTTTGTTTCCACAGTAAAGCACGGCGGAGGATCTGTTCCTGTCTGGGGTTGTATAAACACATCAGGTGTCGGCAATCTGCATGTTATCAAGGGAATAATGGATCACAGGAAGTAAATGGGCATACTTAAGCAAGAGTTGGACACCAGTGTGAAGAAAATGGCCCTGCAATAAGACTGGATGCTTGTGCAGGATAATGATCCAAAACATACCGCACTTAATACATGACTTTGGATATTATACAATGTTCCAAAACAGCTTCATACCTCTCCCCAATCTCTAGATATTAATTCTATTGAACAAGTGTGAAGTATCCTCGGAAAACACGTAAGAAGAAAGGAAATTTGCAACAAAGAAGCAATGAAAACTGCTCTTTTGGAAGTATGGAACCCAATATCAAAGATGGAGGTTAAAAATGTTGTCCATTCCTTACCAAGGAGACTAGAGGCTATAATTAATGCTAAGGGGTACTCAACGAAGTACTGAATAACAGCATTTTTGTTGTACTGTGTATTGTTTTTGTGAGTGTATAAATACTTTTTGTGCCCGAAAAATTTGCAAGTTAATTTTATTTTTATAAAAGTGACCTTTGTTTGTACATTGCTGCTATTTTCGTATAAAATGTAAATTATTTTGAGAATGCCTTCTTTTGAGTCAGTAAGCTGTAATTTATCATTTAAATACTAACCATAATATTAATTTTCCTTTAAGTTTTAGTGGTGTACGAATACTTTCTGTTCTGCCTGTATGTAGGGTAAAAAAGTAGTATAAATTAATTTAAGTTGTTAACTACTATTTTAATTTTAATTTAAATTTAAAATACAATTTTATGTTTGCATACTTTTACTCAAAATAACTTAAAATAAAACTCTCAGTTATAAATATTGAGGGTGGAGGGGAGCAGTTTCTTCTTCTAGCCTCTCTTCCATAATTTCCCATAAGCTATTGTCTATGCAAATATACTGAAAATTTGTGAAGAAATATTTATCCTTACCGAAGTGACAGCCACCCAACAGCTGCCATTTGAATTTGTTGTGATCACAATTCTTTTATTCATCATCACTTACAGATTTAACTTTAAGTTAAAACTACAGTTTTGAACAGTGTTGATTGTACTCCTCGCGAGGTTTATTATTCAATGATTTCTCTTCTTCATTAATTAATCTTTGTAAATTTTTTCTGTTCTTACCTTCTCAACCCAAAATCCCATATAAGGCTTAAGATAAATCTGGCCATTTACTTAATTCCAACCTCTTACACCAATAATACCTCTATAAGGCTAAATAAGAACATTTTAAACTAGGATGAACGTTAAACTAAGCTTAAACTAATTTTGTTTATAATAAAATATTTTTGCAACAATCAATATTTATAGTGTTTTCTGTGTGGTGGTACTCCATTAATGTTAAATCCTAAAACGTTTTCCCAGCTGGTAATGAGTAATCATTACCACATATCTAAATGTAACAGAAGTCTCTCATTCTGAGGTTTCTGTATAGAATAACTATAAAAGGAAAGGATTTAAAAGTCTTAGTTTGTATTGCCACTTTGGATAGTTTGCACAATGCACCCTTTTGTTTAGTATTATATTAAAGCATTTGACCGAGCTCAAGCTACATAATTATACTATTAAGTTCATTCTTTTGAATTGCTTGAATACCAGCCTTTATGATAAGTGTAGCGATGCTTGTTTAAACTGTTTTGACTGCTATACACACGAGCACAAAAATGGCAACGAAACACTTCAGTAGCTGTACTATGTTTATCACTGATGTGTCTTCTTAGACTTGCTCTTGAACTAAGAACTTTTCCACACTGTAAGCAGGTCAGTGGTGATGGATCCGAACCAGGAAACAAAAAGCATTCTGTGACTGACACATTTTCTGTGAACAAAAAAGGAGTAAAACAAAAATAATTAATACTTTTTTTCTTATAATGTTCAAACACAGGATGATGGTAAAGTGATCTTTCAAAGATCCTAATTGTGGAACAGATTCCTTTACATCATCTAATGTAGTGTCCATTCATGCAAAATATGTACACAGCTGTTCCAAAATTCAGAAACAAAACTGCAGGAATTGCAGAATGGACTGAGGCGGTCCACAGGTTTGAAATACAACACATTAAGTTAAAATAAAATATATTATAGGTCAGAATGTACTGACTTGAAGTTCAAGTGAAGTATTAATATCATGTAAACACTGGTAGACATTCTGAAATGTAGGCCAGTGCCTTCCTGGGAATGCCTGTGTATAGAGTCAGGCAGCTAAGTATGTGTTGCCACTAGCTTTGATACCAACAAATAGATGTCAGTTATCCATTCAAACATGTAGGGAGGAATCATTTTTCAGGATGTACAACTGGCTTCAAGCAGTCAGCTGTTTATCTTGCTGATTTAAATAATAATCTAAGAAAACCATAAATTAGAGTACAATAACCTAATTCATTGTTGATAACTTAAATATAAAGCTTAATAAATCAATGTTAATGTAATGTAACCCACTATAATGCAATGTAACGACACTGTCAAAGCTACGTATATTGGCAAAGATAAAATGGACAGAAGTCTTATGAAAGTAGAAATGAGAGACATGAAAGTAGAAATGAGAAACATGGAAGACAAAATCGTGATCATGAAACATAAAAGCAGCTTATAGGAGAAGAATGATTTATCAACTCCAACTTGATGACACAGGTAAGAGAAATCCAAAACACTCAGACAAAGGGCCAGAGAAGAGAGAGAGAGAGAAAAGGGAAATACTGTGAAATTTGGGTACTAAAAACTTCTCCTAAACAACAAATGGGTAAACTGAAGGACCTGCCTTGCCACCATAACAAGTAGCACATCAGAAACCTTAGATGCAGATGGGCCGACTTCTCGAAGACAATAGCAGGCAACCACTGATCCACTATTGCCAAAACCAGGAGTATGTAGTAAAACCAAGGAACCCAAGCAGGAACCATCTTAAGAGTAGTTTGTGAAAATTGTTGTAGTGCAGTGAATGTGTACAATAAACAAATGATGATTCACAGGAACACAATTCTAGACATGTCACACTAACCTTGCAAATAAACACTCTATGCAGCATAGCAAGAGGAACACTTAATGAGCTCCCCTCTAGTACGAGGCTCTTGCCCGTAATGGGACATCTCGGACTTACTCATTCATTCATATTCATAAGGCACTATGGAACTTGTCTGTACAAAGGGATTCAGAATCAACAATATTTTGTTATTAAGCTATTAATGCCTTATAGAGAAATATAAAATATGTGTGAGAATAATTATGTTGGGCATGTATGATGGACTAGGAGCCTGGGATGAATACCCATTACTCAAGTCTGTATTAGCTTAATGTAAATAAACAAAGAAATGAAGCAGTAATTTCTGCTGTTAACCAAAATGAAATTGAGTTTGTCATGTAAATTTCTTTGCTATGAATTATGATTGCGCATGTGGTAATAATGAATGAAAATGCTGGGAGAGTTAGAGAAAGATTTTCCAAACTTGTTACCACAGTTTATGATTAGTTTTAAGAATTCAGATAAAGAAAAACAGTTCTAAAAGATGAATACTCAGGGCATCCAATACAGTTGTGGTATGAAAACAATGGCCCAAATGGAAGTCCTAATGAAAATTGACCTGCAAGTGATAAAGCGAGATAAAAGAGTTAAGCATTTATCTTCTGGAAGTCTGTAATCTTACACAAATATCTTCATTGAAGAGCAAAAGAGGTCAGGTATGGTATAGTATTTGGAAATAGTTTAATTTCAATAGTGAAAGTTCTTAATGTGTCCATGACTTACTTATCATATGTGATGGAAGTTGGATATGAATCAAAATTAAACAGGCAGCTGGTGATCTCATCTTTTCAAATTATGGTAAATTGCCATAAGGAACAAAAGACTGCCTCTGCAAGTTTTAAGAACTTTGAATGAGAGAAGACCAAGTCTAGGTTATATAATTTTGTTTTATTATGACAATGCCTATCCACTTTGAAAGGAGTTATTGTAAGAATCCAGAGATATTAGTAAAATATCTGAGTTAAAGTTCTGACCTGGTTCACATTAAATTATTTAAATTTCCAACATGTAAGAAAAGTTGAAAAGCTGTGTTTTATAAACACCAGAATGGTTGCACATTACGAGGAGGAGATTGTTAATCTTCTTAAGAAAGTATGGCCAGGTCTGTTTTCATATTGTCACGAATCAATTATTACGACTGGCAGCTTACGCGCACAAAGGGTTCCGCGCGGAGCGATAAGGAACTGATAGGCAGCACGAAGATAAAGAGTATGATGGAACAGATAGATGCCACGGAGATAAAGGTATGCCGAAACAAATAAAAGGAAAATTCTAGTGACATCTTGATTGATAAAGAACATTCGGTTTCTTGTTTGTTTTAGAACAGTCTAGAATTATCAATAGAGGTATTTGAGGAAGTCGCGACTTGCCAATGGACAGTCATAAACAGAGGAGTAGTCGTATACAGAGTAGTAGTCGTAAACAGAGGCATAACAAGAGTTGTAATTGAAACTGGTGTTTTGAAAGTGAGCTCTTTGTTGTGGTCAACGACCTTGGTAGATTGTAATTGTGTATGTGACGTAATTCTGCTACTGTAAGGATTGAACAGAGTGTATTGCTATGGAAATAAAGAACATTTTGACTTTCTGCAACTTGGACTTTTAGTTGTACAAACCCACAAAGTCATAATATTGAGTTTTGGAGGATGCAGCTTTGTGTCAGAAGTAGACACAATACTCAAGGCAATGGTCCTGTCACACTTTTTCACTAAGCAGAATTGGAAATATTAAATAGTAACATTCGTATCATGACTCAAAAGAATCTCAAAAAGTGCTAGTTGGCAATTCATGAGGAAGGGTGAGATGCTGTTGAATGTTTCTGAAGCCAAAATTTAATTTTTTTTGCTCGTGATATGCAGCATCTCTGAAGTGTTGGAATGCCTTGGTAGCTTATACCAAGGTTAACACAGTGTAGACAGAATATCATGCATATGTAATTTTTTTACTTCTGTACAATTAAATTAAGAAAAGATGAAAAAAGTTACTTAGGAGGGGTAGAGTTGGAGGTTGTCAAGAAATACGATTATCTCGGAGGGAGAATGAGCAGCAATGGTGAATGGGTGGCACATGGTAGAAAGATGGTAACAAATGAAAGGCAGCAATAACAGGTTTGAGAGTGTGTAAACATAATTTGGAAATGTCAACTAAATGGCTTGACAGAGTATATGAGGTAGTAGTGAAATTTAAAATGCTATATGCAGCAGAAATATGGAGTGGAATGGAATTGAGTGAGAAAGTAGATCACAGGCATAGGATGTTCTGTAAAGAAGATCTGGGGCTAGCATACTCAGCACCAGGGAAAGTTGCTTTAGGTGAGTTAGGCAGGCCAAAAAGGAAAGGAATAATAATGGAAAGTCTTGAAATTTTGGTATATGTGTGATAAAAGAGGAGAAGGAGATATTAAGGTTATGCATGGACCAGCAAAAGGGTATGAAAAGTAAGAGCAGTTGGTGGATAGGGTAAAAGATAAAATGAGAGAAATAGGAATGGGAGACATTTGAGAGAAGGGAGAGAGAAACGGAGGAGGATTTTGAAAGATGGTGAGAAATAGGATAGAGCGCATAGGGAGACAAGAGATACGGGGAAGCTTAGAATGTAAAGAATCACTGGGTTTCTATAGAATTATAAAAAGGGAGTTTGGAAGAGAGAAATATGTGGATCATTGCAATAAGGGAGAAAATGAAGGGCTGGTATGGATGAGGACAGAAACACTGTTTCTGATAGGGCTAAGGGGGCAGATAAATGAGGTGTGTGAATTATGTGGGGGAGAAGAGAGCATGAAGCATTATATAATAGAGTGTAGGGAAATAGCGGAGTGGAGAAATAAGATATGGCAAGAAAAATAGGATAAAAATGGACAAAAAATGGTAGCCATGAGAAAGCTGACAGGAAAGAGCATGGGGGAGTTTTTAAAGAAGATGAAAGAGAAGTGGAGTAGGAAAAAAAGGAGCAGAAAGAATAGAGAAGGGAACAGAAAAGGAAGGGAGAGAGTAGAGATCAAGTAGAGGGAGGCCACCTCAAGGTGAGCCAAAGGCCATGGAACTAGGCAACCAGAGAAGTCAAAGGGAGAATAAATGGCTAGTCTATAATTTGTAATTAGGATGATAGGGAAAAGAACTATTGTGAAATATTGTAAATGATATAAAACGGAAATATAGGTACATTTAAGTACTTCTGTACATACACCTATTTCACATAAACTGTAACAGAAATCATTTCACCAGTTTTATTGAGCAACTGAAAAGCATTTTCATACATTTGTTGCTAACATATATTCAGTGATTCATTTATTAAACCTGATTAAAAAGAAGCAGTATGATAGAGTTAAACTAAAAAATTCAATGCCATGGCCGGAATTTGAACCGTGGATCTCCTGGTTTCCATACAGTTGCTCTTACTCATTGAGCTACCATGGCCAATGTGCTGTCCTGACATTAAATTCACCAATTGACTCATATATTTTCCCGGTAAACCAGTAGGGGCTCTCGTATTCGTACACCGTTTGTGGCGACTTACCATTTTAAGTATAGTCACGCTGCTCGAACCATTACCATGGATTTATCTTTGGTAATAGATACCTCTAAGATAACGCACTGATTACTGATGATGTGGAGTAAACATCTGTCATTTGTGATTCCTGCAAATTTCATTGGCGGAAGTGATGCCTTCATTGGTGCTTAGTACAGGGCCGGGAAGTGGCAGCAGTTCCCCTCTCACTCTTACAAGAACAATCAGTGCGTTATCTGAAAGGTTTCTATTACCAAAGATAAATCCATGGTAATGGTTCAAGCAGCACAATACTTGAGTCCTAGGTATCATCGCAAACTCTTATTATTTAAAATAATTGATGGAAATTAATCGTTCCTTCACACTAGCCATGTATAGGCTAAGGTTTTGGATAGATAGTCAAACTGAAAAATTCAATGCCATGACCGGGATTTGAACCATGGATTTCCTGTTTTCCGTCCAGTCGCTCTTATCCATTGAGCTACTATGGCCAATGGCATTAAATTCTCCAACTGACTCATTATTTTCCCGGTAAACCACCAGAGGCTCTTGTATTCGAGATACACTGTTTGTGGCGACTTACCATTGTAAGTACTTGAGTCCCAAGCTTCATCATTAAACTCTTATTATTTAAGTTAATTGATGGAAATTAATTGTTCCTTCACACTGCGACTGGATGGAAACCAGGAGATTCATGGTTCAAATCCTGGCCAAGGCATTGAATTTTGCAGTTTGACTATCTATCCAAAACCTTAGCCTATACATGGCTAGTGTGAAGGAACAATTAATTTTCCATCAATTAACTTAAATATGCAGGTTGATTGCTACTCTCATAAATTATGTACAAGCAACAAAGATGTGAGGACAGTTTTGACATAACAGCTGTTCATTTTTAAGTGTGCCTTCCCTTTTCAATATATGGTGTCACACTTTGAAGCATATCTGCAGTTACTTAGAACTGCACATGTGTTTCGCACCCTAACAAGTATGATCTCTATCAGCTATAAGACTAGGGTTCCATTAAACTTGTCAACATGATATGGAAACATTTCTTTTGATCTTTAAGTATGATGAAGCAAACCGAGCGGGATGGCTCAAGCGGTTTTGTCTGTGGCCCACATTTGGAAGGTCCAGATTTGATTCCTCTGACTGCCCTACCTGACCCCTGGGTTTTATTGGGGTTTTTCCTGGGTATCAGGTGAATGCTGGGTAGGTCAATTACATTCCCCAAATTTCCTGTCCCTCCATTTCATCTCCATTATCATTTCACATCATCTCTCAACTGGTGGTCTCTTTCAGGATAAAAGTGTCGGTAAGAGTCTCAGCGCTACACGACAGGATGATATGCTTCCTCCTTTGGTAGGACAGTCTCTGGTTCCGGATCAGCCTAGTGGACCATTTCAGGAATGTGGTGGGTAGAATGCTGGCTGTACTGGCCTGACGGAGAGTTTCCAACCTTTGCACTGTCGTGACTACTTGGGTCAGCCCCCTATCTCCTCTCATCTCATCCTTCTTCCTGGGGATGCTCCACTTGGAGGTATAGGTACAAAAGAATCAAGACTGGTCAGAATGCTGAATCCTCTCCATATGATTCAATCCCATCCAATGATGAAGCAAATAATTGCTGGTTTACTGTTTTATTCAGATAGGTATTTTTTTTTTTTTTTGTAGGTATATACTATGTTTTTAAAACTTTATTGATTTTTGTTTTGTTGTTGTAATTTTACGTCCTCCAACGTTAAGTCATATCGGACGGTGAATGAAATGGGTGAAATGATGCTCAAATGTGTCCGGGGTCCATGGAACTTAGAGCTACCCGACATTCGTCTTTAAGGATAAGGGAAAACCCCGGAAAAACCCTTATCCAGGTAACTCGCCCTAACCGAGATACAAACTCGGGACCTCTTGAACGTGAGGCAGACATGCTACCATCTACGCTACCGAGGCGGGCAAAATTTATTGATGACCAACCCACTGAGCTAATATATAGGAACATGTCCTTCTCTTCAATTTCGCTGTTGTAATTCGTCCAATAAACAGCAGGAAGAAACTAACTAAAGAAACTAACGTGCACTCTAACGAAAGCTTTGTCAATACATAAATTGAATAGCAGAACTTGTTCATTTGACTTAGGTGCTCTCAATGTGGTGTTTGCTTTCTTCAATTTGTTAAAACTTGTTGATCAACTGCTTGTTGATCAGTGGTGATGTCATGTGTGATCATTAGGATGAAGAATTAAAAATAAACACCCAGTATATTAACTGATAATAGCAGTTTAATTTAAGTGATGTTTGTTTTTGAATTACCGACTCATTACTTTCAAATGATAATAGCAGGCTTTGAGAAAAACAAACACACATGTCAAACTCTGATATCATTTCCTACAAGAAATCACTTGAGCAAATAAGTAAAGCATTTACACTGGAAGTGCATTGTTTTTTCTGAGACACAACACCTAGCGGAAAAGTTAAAAAAAGTGTGCTGTGTAATCCATTAATCTCATCTAAGAAACTAGTATTCTATAGAATTTATTCATAGCACCAAAAAGTTTACAAAATACTCAAAATTTAAACATTCTTCGTCCCAAATTAACAATATGATCCCTTAATATTCTTAATGAGTAAGAACTATGATACAATGAAGCACAAAATTACTATAAATTTGATTCAAATTAGTACTCCATGCTCCATATATTGCTAGTGTTTAGGACCTTCTTAACATCCTCAGCTAATATCAACTGTTGAATTTTAATTTGAACTCCTTGAAGGCAATAGGGACTTCTGTTAGTACCTGATGAACTTGAAGTTTGGGTTCTCTTCAAAGGTGTTGTTGAAATTGGAACAGTTTTCCTTCATAATTCTTTATAAATATATTTTTAGACATGGATAATGCAGTTGGACCCTGAACACTGAACACTTTTTAATAAATAGATTTCATGTTCTATATTGTGATTCTCATTCCAAAAATGGTACGCTACTGCCGATTTGTCTATCTCTTCTTTCTTGATGTTCATAAAATGCTCTCTAACCCTAATGTCCAAATTCCATTTGGTTTTGTCAATGTACAAGTTGCCACAGCTTTTGCAATTTATCCAGTACAAAAACACTTTATGAATAAAATGTTAGTAAACTTGGGATGTTAAAACAAAACACACACCCCCTACACAAAACAAAACAAAGAAAAAAGTTTTCCTAAGAACACAGCCTGTGCATCTTTGAGTTTTGAAAACATGCTCTTGAATTATTAATAAAAAATGAAAACGAAGGTGCAACATTCCAATTCTTTTACTAGATTCCACAGTTTCTAAATATATGAGATTATCATGCGCCCTTTACCTTTCTTTAACAGTATTCTTATTTTTTGACAGAATGCAATAATATACTATTGCTGGTAAGATGTCTTATGTTGGTGGAAAACGATCTTCACAAAACACCAAATCCTGACTGGTTTATGAGCTTACAAGGGAGATTTTCTTCTTGGAAGACATATGCCTGACATATTTACTGTCATCTACAGTCAATAGGAGGAAGTGTTAGACGAGAGAAGAATGAAGAGGATGGAGATCCATGAGGACTTCTACACCTCTAGTACAATGCTGGAAAGATCCTGGACCAAGGAAAACCACTCTCAGAGACATATCATAAAACTAGCGACCCATGGTTTCTCTCATGAACTATGTAAAAATAAGGAATACCACAAGCTGTGTGAAAGCTGTTCTGGTGAACTGTGTGGGAACCAGTGTGAAAGATACCACATCCTGAAATGTGTCAAGAAAGTGCAATCTATCTCTGAGTACAGCAAAAAGAAAAAGTGAAGGATTGTGAAATTAATGCCTATTTGGGTGCATCTTCTTCTTTATTATATATCTATGAAAAATCTCCACTCTTTGTGGATGAACTTAATATTTAAAACTTTCAGAAATCATGTGTACCACTCCAGAATACTCTACTTTCTTTAGAGAAATGTTTTTCCTAATGGTTTGGAAACTAATAAACTCTATAAGCAAACCACTCTACAGCTTTCCTAAGGTTGACCATTTACAAATAGGCTATAAACAATCTACCTGTACTGAAGAATCAACTGAGACTCTTTGTTCAGGAGCCTAAAAGGAATTAAAACAGTATATGACAATGTCCCACCTTTGTTGATCAATGTCATCACTAAATGCTATCAGAATGTTACCTTTCAAATCAGATGTTGCAATGTCTTTCATTAAGAAATATAAGTTTTCATTGTATTCATTATAAACCGCTAGTGATCAAGTCATTTGTGAAGATAATTGAACAAGAGTACATTCCTTACAATGTAGTTTCATTGATGCCTTATTCATCAATGGGAAATTACTCAATTGATACTTTAAAAGCAAAGTGCTCATAAACTATTAACTGATAACATTAATTCTTATAATCTCTGCTTGGATTTGACTAGGGATCTAGTTTATTCTCATGCAATTTTCTCTTCACTAATATAATTTTGATTCGAACTACTACTCAATGCTCTATTATTTGAAGCGAAAGGTTAGAAACAGTGATGTATTTAACATTTGAAAGTAATGAGTTGGTAATTCAAACACAAACATCACTTAAATTATTCTTACTTGGACATGTTTCGGAGAACGGTTTGTCCCCATCGTCAGCAGTTATCCGACTGGACTCTCTTTGGAAGTTCATCTCACAGACAACAGATGCTGCCACAACCAACCAGCTCACTTCAGAAAACCACGGATCCAACCAGTCGGATAACTGCTGACGATGGGGACAAACCGTTCTCCGAAACATGTCCAAGTAAGGATAATTTAAGTGATGTTTGTGTTTGAATTACCGACTCATTACTTTCAAACTCAATGCCCTATTTATTGCTGGTGTTTCCCTAGAACATGTTTTGTTAGGACCTTTCTAACATCTTCAGCTAATGTCGACACTTTCCCTTCACTATTGGCGGTTAGCACAAACTAAAAGTGGTGGGATTCGGTGCTGTGAATATAAAATATAAGAAGCATAACAATTTCTAAACACTATATAGTATAAAAGGGAGTAAAATCCTGACATGGAACTATTTTCAAAGTTTTGCATCAACAAAACTACCATCGTGATTATACTAAGAGTACAATAAATGTCTTTCTTTCATTGTAATTATCTTGCTAACCCATCTAGATTTTCTTTTTGTTAAAAGATTTAATTGACTTATGCTTATCAGTCATGATTTCAAGAACTTTGGAGCATTCATTACCCTCAATTTAACTGTTGAAAAGCTCCATGATAATGCTGAATTTAATCTCAAAACATCAGCTGTCAGTTTTAACAGAAAACTGTATAAAATTAATGCTAAATCTTTCATATAAACTATTTCACTTCTACTGGACTATCCTGAAAGCTTATTGAACTGTCACACGTACTACAAGAGCTCAAATTACCAGTTTTTATGTCACAAGAGGGGTAAAGGATGCTCTATCCAGATATTCAACCTCTGCATCCTATACTGTAGCACACCTCTGAAGGCATTGTCCATTTCGACTGCTTACTGTGTTATTCTGAAAATTTTCAACTTGCATTTTGACACTTTAAAATAAAACTGGTAGCTGATGTTCCAGATGTACCTTCCTTATACTACACTGCTTCTACAGAAATTTCAAGGCTGGTTTCAGCATGAAGGACCTGATACTTTCCTAGTGGAGAAATCATAATTCTAATTCACAAGAAGGAATTCTGTTATCCCAGTATAGTTGTATTCTTCTAAACACAGTATCAGTAACCAGATATCACTCCATTGCAGTTTATTCAACAATGGGTGTAGCAATAAAACAAGTTAGATAATTATGACAGGAAAAGCAGCAAGGCATTGTCCACTAAGGAGGTAATAAAGAATTCAAAACGAAAGAAAATTTTTGCTTTTATTTATTTTTACACCAACTATTATAGAACAATACAATGTCTCTAAAGTGTATGCGCTTAGCGCTCAGAAAGTATGATATGCCTATCTTTTATCCTTATAGATTTATTCTGATATAAAACAAAAAACCAAACAGAATGAGGCTATTTCAATATACATTATAAAATCAAGCATAAGTACCCGGTATGTGAATGAGGTCATGATATTATCTGAGGCTATATGAGGTATACAAAAGTATATAATGTTCATTTGTTTGCTATCATTAAGTTTGTGTTAATAATTGGCAAGCAATGAAAGTGGTCACTCATGGAAACTTGTACTGATTAAAAGGCATCTCGTTTGTTATTATGTGCTTTGTAATATACATATATATTATTTTGCTCATTCTGCTAATTGTTATGCAATACACTGCATTAGTAATGTCCAGTAATATTTAAAATAATAATAAAAAAATGAAATCTACGGTCTTATGAAAAAGTCTGTTATAATGGCCTGATATATATGTACAGCTTTAAAAATGTAAAACATTTCAGCAATAAAAGTTTGTCACATAATGGAAGGCTTTTTGTTTCAATTAACATCCTGAAGTGTCAGTGATGACAGCTCAGAAGATTGTAAACATCATTTGTATAATTCATTACAGGTATGTGAATCTGATATAGTATCTTCAAGCACTTTAAGTACCTATTGCTGGTATCTACAGAACAAGTTCCTCCATGCACATTACTTGAAGAGCCCAGACACTTATCTCAATCTGCAACTGCCTCAGGTTTTGGAAAGCAGCTTTAATACTTTTACTTCCAAACATATAATCAAATTCTTTGTAAGAACAGCATGGCTGAAAAGTTGCACTCTCAATGGAAGTTTTATCAAGATGCCTTCATTTGTAGATAAACTGCCTGGGCATACAAACCATGACAGCCAAGCTCCAACAGGAGTTAAAAACTATATCCAGTACTGTTATACCAAAAACAAATATAAAGTCTCCCAGACTGAGATCGCATTCTGCAAGGCATGCCAACTTACAGCAGTCACCTATTAACTATTATCAACTTATTCTTTGTACAATTTGAGATAGGGTCCTATTCCTTAAATAAATGCAAATGACACAAAGTCCCGTTAATAAATATTCATACACTTTTACAAAGTCTTGCAATTACTTTAAAAACAAGAATGTGACCCTTCTTAACAATATCTTTTACTACTACTAGCTAACTACTATGAAACTTCTAAACCCTGATACTAAGAATAGCTCATGGTTTTGCAACAATAATAAATATACAAGCATAAATGAGTTAAAACAAAAGATAGATGTATAACGATAACCTCATTGTGATATATTTTAGCATACTTTTCCAAAGCACATATAAAGATAATGCAATTATAAACACCTCCTCCTTTCTGCAGCCTTTATTATTTCTTTAACTGTGTAACTTTAAAACTACTTAAAAGTAGAAACCCTACATGCAACAGTTCTTAACTATTAAATACTGTTCAACCTTAAAATAATGCTCAGGAACAAAAACGTTTCTAATAAAAGATAACTTACACATACACATTACAGGAGAAGTATTTGTAAAATTATATTAAGCATTATCTTATGTGTTTAATGAACGTTACCAACAAAGTGCAAAGATATCAGGAGCAGTTTAAATTTAACTGAAGCCTGATAACTCTTCAGGACTGTGTATCATTTACATGCTGTACAATTACATTAGAGGTATTTACAATTATATTTTTTTAAAACAATGCCATGACCTGTCCTAATCAAGTTTCATACAATACCAATGATACATAATCACACGACAATGATATGTCCCAGAAATACAATGATACTCATTGCTGACATTTACTGCCTTCCAATGCAAATAGTACTGTATAATGAATATCCACATAGCTTCCTTCTCAACATCTGCATTACATCACATATATGAAGGCAAGCCTTTTTTAATAAACAGACACCTCTCGATGATATGAGACCAACATTATAACAATCTCATCCACGACAGTTTATGCTAGAATTTCAAACATTAAAAATAATGGTTAATTGATAGGGGAGGGGAAAAAATTGCTCACATAATATGCTTAGGTATTAGAAGTCATTTAAACTTCTATATCACTTTTCAAATTAGTTTCCAAAGATACTGTGCTAAGTAAGGTCCATAAAATATAATTTCTAGATGATTGGGCTTTTCCTCTTTATTGAATCTTTACGGGCCACATTAACAGAAAATTGCAGGTTGCTAATATAAATGGTGGTATGTTGTAACAATACTACTGTAGTATGCAATATCATAGCAACTGTACAAGTCCCTTAAAATTCATCTGCTCTCAAAATCAGAAAATAAAGTAAATAATCAAACTGCTAAATGTCAATTGCAAAGACCAGAGCATTAAATGCATATGAGAATCTAGCAGAAATGAAGCACTATATCTTGGGGTGCAACTTGATATGCGCCTCACTTGGAAGGCACACATAACAATGATCGCCTCCAGAGTCTCCAAAAGGATGTCTATGCTGTATCAGTTGTACAACAGGAAATCCCCTCTGTCACTGTGCAATAAGCTGCTGATTTACAAGCAAGTATTAAGACCTGCATTAACCTATGCTTGTCAGATATGGGGTGCTGCAGCCAAAAGCCACCTCCATAAGTTACAGGTTCTACAAAATAGATACCTACGAATCACAACAGCTGCAGAATGGTATATCCCAAATGCAAACATACACTACGATTTATCCTTTCCAACCTTGACAAACTACATCCTAGACCTTTCCCGACGGTTCTATGCCAATCTGCCAGACAGTTTCAACCAATTAATTCGCAGCCTTGGCAAATATGACATCGACCCTGGTAATACATACTAACATCCCAGAGTTGTACTAGCCACTCAATAGCTCCCATCATCTAACCCATACTCATCTCTTCTTAAAATTCAATGTCTCGCAAGAGAACTCCTAAAATTAAAACCCACTCTATAACCACCGTCATTTTCTAAAATACTCTCTATGCCAGTTAGGGACGATGTCCCGGGATGGCTATATGTTGAAGGCCCCTCCTTTACGGAGGAGGGTACACTTTCAACGACACCTATGTGCTGTGTGTTACTAGCAGAAAGAAAACTGTTGCCTTTGTTATAGTGCATTTGCAATTTAATACTACTATTATACGGGTAAAAACTTAATCTAATTCCCAAGCACTTTGCCTTAACTCTTCTTGATGAAGTGATAAACCATACTTGGCATTCATTTCTATTAATAAATACTATAAAATTAAAAAATATAAAGTTATTCTAGTCCCCACTGATCCATGTTATATTCCACAAAAATAAAACCATGGCAGTGCTGTGGTCGAGAAGTTAGACTGCTTGACTCTACCAAGGCAGCCCAGGTTCGATCCCAAGAAACTGCAAAGTGAGATTTGTGGTGCTGGGGTGCATTTTCTTTGGGTCCTCCGGTTTCCCCCACCATCATTCCACCAACTGCTCCATTATTATCTTTCCTTTCATCCACTTCACCCTCATTCTATTCATCTAGTTCTCTCACTCTCATTCCGGGAAATGTGCTTATCCCCAGCCCTAGATTTCTCTCTTCGATCCATAATTGTGGCTCTCTCACACACGCCTAAAAATGCGTAAGGGGTAGAGGACCATAAATGAACAGGAGTGTGTCCTATATCAAGAGAAGAAGAAGAAGAAGAAAACCAGCAACCTGCTCATAAAGAAAAGGAATTTAACTATGCCATCATGTTAAATATCACTAGAAATGCATAGCTAGTTTTTAATAGTAGCCAATATTGGTTCACATTAAGGCAGATATATGTAATCTAGTCTTTCTTGTCAGTATGGGTGGTTAAGCTGGTTAGGTACTGGACCTGACATTGGTTTTCAAGTATGTTTAAATACATCAGCCCATGTTAGTAAATTTACTGACATGTAAAAGAACTCCTATGGAATGAAATTCTGGCACACTGCTGCACTGACATGATCCTAGTAATTAACAAATCAGCCTTTCTTTGAGACAATTCTCCAATCAGTATTCGTCGGTCCCCCCCCCCCCCCCTCCCAGTAAGTTGATGGTGAAATTGTGTTACATACTGGTGTTCTTACTGTATTATGTAAGCCAGAGCATCACCTTGCAAAAATTTCCTGGACATCATGGGAAAACTAGGATTAGCCTTCCCTGTTTTCTGCTAATTCTTAACTACCCAAATGTTCTCAACAATAAAACAGTTTCTCACAGCATATTAGGTGTCCTTGGAGGAATTTGGTAACAATGATGTCAAAATTAATTGAAAACACCATTTGTAGTTTTTTTTTTTTTTAACATTCTGTCACTTACATTTCTATATTATTTATGGACTAGTTTCGGAAGCCGTTGTTTCCATTTTCAACCTCGAAGGTCCTACTATCATCTGCTGTCTTTTCTCTGGTGGTGGAACTATGAACTTCTTTATCAAATTATCAACTGGTGGAATGTGATACATAAGTTCCACCACCAGAGAGAAAACAGAGGATAGTTAGACCTTCGAGGTTGAAATTAGTGCTTCAATATTATCAAAATGTAAGTGACAGAGTGTTAAAACAGCCTACAAATAGTTTTTTTTTTTTTAATTTATAGCATATATTTATAAGCTTATGAAATAATTTTACAGAGAAGGGTATATTTTTAATCCATTTTATCCAGGTATCTGCTCCATGCATATGAATATTACATTCATAATGGCAATAAAGGAGGCCAATATTAATTATATGCTTTAAGACAATTATCATTGTATTTAGACAAAAACATGTTACAAACTTTATAGTTTGTACTCATCTATCCTCATATTTCCTATGGCATAGAATTATGGGGAAGCACCTGTAATGCGCACATGAATAGAGTATTAGTGTTACAAAAAAAATGTCTACGTTGTATCTATAGATTAGCATGTACTGATTCGTGTAGAAATGTATTTAGAGATAATAAGATTCTTACTGTAGTTGGACTATATGTATATAAGGTAGTTGTAATTGCAACTGAGAAGGAAAATAATGGCACAAGTAACAGCACACTTTATGTGGAAGGGATAACTACCACAGGAAGCATGTAAATCTCAAATCAACTTGCAAGGATCCATTAATAAAAGGACAGATATTATACAAGCTGCCAACAACTGTTAAACAGCACAAAGGAAAAAAATTTAAAAAGCAACTGAAAACATATTTAACAAATGTATGTATATATTCAATTTAGTTTAATCTTGTAATATTAATGTAACCTATGAACAAATTTATGTATACCCATTGTATTGTAGAATCTGACAATGTCTGAAACTTATATGAAGTCTATAGACAATAAACATTAATTCTTCAATGGTTTATATGATGAATTAATGTTTAATGTCTATAGACTTCATACAAGTTTCAGACATTGAGGTCCAGGTTTAAACCTTGCAACTAACCTGACTGAAGTTATCTCCCAATTTTCATTGCTAGGCAAATGCTGAGTTGGTTAATATTACCTGAAAATTTTCCTATTGTCCCTTTTATCACTACATTTCATATTGTTCTTTACCACCTTAACTACCAGATATTGGGCTGATCACCCATTCTGGGAGGTACTATAAGAAAAATTACCATTTAGAAGCATTTTATGGAGATTATATAGGCTTCCTGCACATTAAAATGCAGAAAGAGGAACTCTATTGCAGATGTATTTCAATTAGGTTTTCTTGAAATTCTTACTCATTTCAATCACTTTCAGTATCAATTTCCACAAAGGCGAACATCTAGTCCATTAATGAAAATCGTAAATGAAAATGATAATTATGTCAAGAAATTTACAGCGTTAATTTTTTAACAAATCCAAATCATTAATATTACAACTTAGTTGATAGCATGAGAAATATAGACAACAATAAGTATATCGAAACAATGATTAAGAAACACAACTATGGGCAATATAAGTCTCAAACAGAGGGATGCTCTAAAAAATTCAGGGTGCATCACTCCAGTACTAACTACTTAAAATTCAAGTGTTAGGTACAACGAAAGAGGGTCAAGATCTATGATTTGAACCCTGGAAGGATAGAACTGTATGAAGGGGATTCAGCACTGTGACCAGGCTTGATCTATTGTGCCTATGACCCAAATGGGACATCCCCAGGATGAAGGATGAAGCGAGAGGAGACAGAGGGGAGCCGTTTCTAAGGAGACACGACAGTGCAGAGGGCAGGGTTCCTACTATTGGCCAGTTGGAAACTCCCCGGCAGGCTAGAACAAACAGAATGCAACCAACCATGGTCTTAAAATGGCCCACTAAAGACCATCCTACCAGAGGAGGAAGTGTTTACCAGGAGCATATCATCCTGCCATTCAGCGCCAAGACACCCGCTGTCACTTCAACCCTGAAAGAAACCACCAGATGAGAGACGATGTGAAATGAATGAAATAGAGGGACAGGAAATTCGGGGGATGTAATTAACCTACCCAGTGTTTGCTTGGTGACCCACGAAACCTCGCCAAAAAAGCTCATAGGTTACGTAGGCCGGCCATGGGAATTGAAGCTGGACATCCTGAATGTGAACCACAGATGAAACAGCCTGAGCCATCCCACTTGGTATTTGAACCCTGGAGTTTTTTAAGTATTATTAACCTTCCAAACTTTGGACTACAAAAGGACAGTGCGAAAGCTCAAATATTAGATATGGTATAACTTGGTTATTAAAATATTATTAATTTTCTGTTGTTTAAGGACTATGATACAATGAAGCACAAAATTAATACAATTTTGAGTGGGAAAAAATCTTTATAAAGAAATATGAAAGTAAATTGTTTAATTTCGATACTACCTTTGAAGACAACCCCAATTTCAAGTTCATTAAGATACCGACAGAGACGCACCTATCACCTCCGAGGAGTTCACTGAACCGGCATCCATTAGTCGACAACAGCTGATGATGTTAGGAAGTCCTAACGAAACGCGTTCTAGGTAAATACTAGCAATAAATGGAGCATTGAGTATTAGTTCGACTCAAAATTGTATTTATTATTATTAATTTTACTTATTTTTTGTTGGGCAGGACTGGTGGTGGAAGGACACAAGATTTAAACCAACTGCAGGTATTGTTCTTCAGTTTGCCAAAGAGTTTCTATTCAATTAGCACTGTGTTATTGTACAATCAATCTTCCAACACATGAAGTTGGAAAAAGAAAGGAGAAGAATGAACAAAATGGCACTACTGGTTCAGCTTAGGGAAACAGTGTAAAACTTCTCTGCTCTTTATTTTGAACTGGAAATAAGATTAACACAATTCAATCCTGTTTTATAAAGACCAATAACTTAAGGAACATGATCTTCCCCCTTGATTAACATGTAACACAAAAAAGCAGCAAACTTTAGAAATTCTTTGCACTTGAATATGCATTACTGCAACTTACTGCATTCTGAAGCATCAAATTGATTGATGGGTAGCAACCAAGAGGCAAGAAAGAGTCTGTGCCTTTCAGGTATCTATAAAACTTGATACCTATGGATAGAAATTTTAATACCAATGCTGGGTTCATCATAGAATGTCATTTTGCTGATGTTTAAAGATGCAAACGTTTTGCACCTGCAAAAATGGCTTTCTGTTCAACTATGCATATAAATCTGCAAAGATACTGGGAAAAAAATGTAAGAAAAAGCCCTTTGGTTTACTCTTTCATTGTTATAAAACTAGAGGCATTAGCAACTGAATGTCAGCATACAGTATCTTTGGAAATAAAATTTTCTTCAGTCAATTTTTAATCATAAATAAATTGGACAACTAAATCAAAATTTCATAATCTCAGTCAAAGAAATACAAATTAGCTGTTAAGTCTTTAGAACAGCAGGGGTTGTTTCCACAAAATAAATGCAGTTTCTTTGGTATATGTGATTATCACAAAATTTAAAATTAATTTAAATATATATTAAAATACACATCCCATAGGTAAAAGAACCAAATAAGTCTTTCATAAAGCAATGTCAGTTCACAGCACATTTTACCTCCATTAATTTTGTAACCATTTACGGAGTCTTATAATTACTTCACATGCAGAACATCAAATAAAACATACGTATTTGAGTGTGAACATTTATGATTAGTAATAAAGACAAAATCAGATATGTAGACTTGTTTGTTACAATTAATTTTACCAAATACATTATGTTATGTGGAAACTTTTAGAGCTAGATAAGACAAAACACTGAAACAGAGTTGTCATATGGAAATGAATCCAAAAGCAGTTCAATGGCAGCATACATTTTATTTTCAAATGATCATTTATCAATTTAGATGGACTTCAAGGTTATCTACAAATACCTAGATACCATTGAATCCTTAGTGTTAAACAGAAAGATGGAAAATTGTTTTTTTCTCTGCTGAGGCAATTTGTCATAAACTACAACACTTGGTATCCAACTTCACTTATTTGTTTAAAACTGTCATCTATCGGAAGTGATCAAAGTGTTAATCAGGATACTGTAATTAAAACACTACAAAACTACTCCCGGAGGGTTTAGAAAATTTTAAACAAAGTGAAGTTAGTTACCAAGTTAGCAGTTTATTTATAATATATGGATTGCTTCACTGTCAGTAGCTTTGGTTTTTACAATTTTTTTTTTTTTTTTTTTTTTTTTTTTTTTTGTGTGAGTTGCACTGTGCACCAATATCCATGGCTGATTCAGTATTTCTTTACAAAAATATAATTCTTTCAATACTTCTATTTCAGAAAAAAAAATTCTCAAGCATATAATATTTAAAGAGTAAGCTTGTTGTTCTTATTAAAAATATTACGCAGTCAATGTTCCAGATTCATTGATACTGTCGTAATTCATAAACATACATAATGCATGAAAAGTGTGTATGAGAGTAAAGTTGTTGCTTTGTAAATTGTGGGTCAGCTTTATATCCTTAATGGATCAATTACCAGATTGAGGTTTCCATCTATAGATTGAGTATGACACTGTTTTAAAGTTAACTAAGGTCATTTGCTTACTGATTTTGTTAATGTTATTTCATATTACCTCTACAGCTAAAAGCAGTTCAGAACAGCAATGTACTGCAGTAAACCTACTAAGTCTAGAACTTATACTGCTTCCAGAAATAACTAATTATACCTGCCATTGTATAGCAAAGAGGTATTCTTAGCTAGTGTATCAAACACAAAATTCTAAATGTGTGTGTCTATATATATATAAATAATGTAATTACTACAATGTTAACATTTGACAGCTTTAGCTCAGCTGTTAAATAAAGTGCCTGTATTGCTGTCAGATTCTCTTTTGAGTCAGTAGTACCTTGAATTGAAATCAATCCATTATATTATGAAGTTAAGCATTTCATAGTTTCACAAAATAATAAGGATTTTATGTAAAGATGGCAACATTTATAACAACTGCTACGGGAGGTTGAGAAATAAATTTCATTACTTTAATGGTTTGGAGAAATATTTTAAAAAATAACTTTCCTTAAATTTTAGTGAGTGACAAGAGTTTGTAGAAAACTCTGAATTGTAGTTGTCAATAGTAACTATACATTTTTTACTTTCAACTTCCTGAAATTGAAACTTGCAAAACTTTGTCTCGCACAGTAAAGGATAATAATTTTTAGATAATATAAAATTAAGAACGAGCAAAAGTTGTTCAGTAAATGTAAAGAAATGACATTTAGTGTCACATGGGGTAAATTTGGATGACTTTTGTGTATATTTTACTATTAGTTGCTGATTAACAGACTTAGTTTGTTTAATTTGTATGAAAGTATTAGTAATCAATGAACTAAATATATGCTGAAGAGTGAATGGTTTAAAAAGCAGTAAAAAGTGTACAAAGTTATCTTATAGTTGGAAAACTTTGGACAAACTATAATTTTTAATTGATGTCCATAATTTGTCTATTTACAAGATTATCACACAATAATAATAATAATAATAATAATAATAATAATAATAATAATAATAATAATAATAATAATAATAATAATAATAATAATAAAATAAATTAAGTGTCATTTATCTGTAGTTTAGATTGCAAAAACAATGTCAAGCTGCATAAAAACAAAACTTCAACACATTAATAGATTGTGACAATTGTTCTGAGGTTGGTCAACTTGGAGATACATAAATGTTATGACGATTTTTGTTTTTTGTTATAACTGCTGTATTTAAAATGTGGAGTAACTAGTGAATTAACAACGCAATATATGTTGTGATTTTGATCTTAAAATAACGCTAGACATCCACAAGATTGTATTTTTTCTATGAAATTAAAGTTACTAAATGAACAATTATAGAGCATTTTTGACAAAAACAAAACTGCTTTCTCCTTAGGTGATGAAAGTATTTTGCAGATATTGTTCTTTATTACTGTGTCTTTGCATTTTAAATCTGGGAACACACACATCATCTTGCTTCCATCAGATGACTGCAAGAACTTTAGTCCCGTCTTGTGATCCTATATCAATTAATCACATCAACATAACCTACAAAGTGTTTTGTTTCCAGATACAAAGTTGTGCCTCACTACCGATGAAAGTTTTTATGTCAAGAGTTGCTACAGATTCTGTTGCAGATACCTCTGCTGGCATATCAGTATTTTCATCTGTCCAGCAAAATAATCACCAACAATAGATTTTCTCGGAGGAACACCAAGTTTGCTATCGTGGCATGTGATCCTGTTTCCAGTACTGTATTGTACTGACAATATCTTCTCAAAACTGGAAGACCAAGAAGATGCCTTTTCAATTGGGTCTAAATTCTCAAAATTTTTTGAGGACTTGTGGATCAAAAGGAATTAGACCAGTGTTGCTGAAGTACCTTTTTACATTGCTTTCCATGATTCTATTTTCTTCATGTTCTCAATGCAAGGAAGGCATCTTTATAGATAGGCCCATGTATGCATATTTTCCAATTCATCAGCACTTCTTTCCAAAGTCTTATAAAGGACCTGAAAACCACACGTCTAAAGACTGTAGAATATGGGTGTTATTTGGATGAAGAACAAATGAGGTGTTATGCTTCTCCAATGCCAGATATACATAGTTTGACCTATAATCACCAATCATGAAATTTTCATTCCACTTAGCTTTTCCAAATAAGGGAATGCCGCTATTAAGAACCAATCTTCAAAAATTAGAAGATTAAACAATCCACTCTTACTTTTGTTGATTCTTGAATCAGGTAAACCTTCTTCTTACCAAGTGTCCCATAAATGCTCAGCCTTATATAAAATATACAGAGAAGGTAGCTGTCCATTTCCACTAACATACGCATTTCTCATAAGATAGGTCAAATGTTTCTTTCCTGGGTCATCATATAAATTTGTCTTTCATAGTTCAGGAAACTTTCAGTTATATCTTTTAAAGTTTCCTGCGGGCTATCAAAAATGTCCCTGAAAGGACTCAAGAATGACCTTTGCATTAGTTCTTTTAATGTCATCCAGAATGAAGAGGACTTCTGAGGACATTCGCAAACAATAAAAGATAGATATTTCATTTCTCGTGAAAATTTCTTAAACATATGGTTATCTTAGGGAAAACTGTTACAGCTATTTTTGTGAAAATCAACACCTACTCAGAGACTTCAACCCCGTACAGAAACTCTGCCTCGTCAAAGAGTGGTGTCAGCACTAGCGTATGTCCTTTAACCCAGACAAGAGCATTCACCAAACACCACATCCCTGATGACTGCCCAACACATACCTTCAGAGGCTGAAGGATAGAACAGCGAAATTCCATCACCTGAGAGTGAAATTGGACAGAGGTCTGACTTTCCGCGAGCACATCAGGGGACTCTTCTCTCTCACTGTATCTCATAATGAGTTCTGGGATGCCTGTGAAGTCTGGAGCATGCCTACAGATAGGTGTTTATTATGGCTTCAAAGGTTGCAGAAGAGAGGACTCAGGTCCACCAAAGAGTGGTGTCAGCACTAGCGTATGTCCTTTAACCCAGACAAGAGCATTCACCAAACACCACATCCCTGATGACTGCCCAACACATACCTTCAGAGGCTGAAGGATAGAATAGCGAAATTCCATCACCTGAGAGTGAAATTGGACAGAGGTCTGACTTTCCGCGAGCACATCAGGGGACTCTTCTCTCTCACTGTATCTCATAATGAGTTCTGGGATGCCTGTGAAGTCTGGAGCATGCCTACAGATAGGTGTTTATTATGGCTTCAAAGGTTGCAGAAGAGAGGACTCAGGTCCATCTATTATGTTGACCATTACTTCCTCGTGAGGCTACTCCATAAAACCTCATCTCTTCCATACATGGAGGATGAAATTAGGTATGGCTAATAAATTCTATGCAATTTTACAGCATCCAAGCACCCTGGTTAGGTCTCTAGGGAATTATGATGTTGCCTCAGGTGACATTGAGTACCCCGCATGACGTGCAGGGTAACACCAGAGCAATTTTCTAACAGCAGTAAAAGCTGAGCTCTATGTAACAAATAAGAGAGTACCTGCCTCTAAATTTTACCCATAAAATGTAGTACTATTTACACCAAGGTACTGGGTACTGTGCTCTACTACAATGGCTTTGAGGAGCAACTTGTTCCCTTTCCTACCTACATTCAAACAAGTTCCCTATAAAACTCTATCCAAATTCCTACCTATGGTTAAACTCTATTGACGGTGGGTATGCAGCAAAATCATTCAGACCAAAGTCTGCCAGCAGACACGGGTGGACAGATAGACTGCACTATCAGTGTTATCAGGCTACACCTGCATAAGACAGACAAAATGATGCTCATTAGAGGCTAATGAGAGGATCTCTTTCTGATTTCAGTAAATGTCCAGCCCAAGCCAAATTTGTGTTCTGCATTTGAAGAGCAAATGTTGATTCTATATACCAACAGCAAGATGAATATGGACACAGAAATAAAACTCTGAAAAGTATGAGTTAACTTTATTGTTCACCTTGTTTCAAACTTCAGAAATGTCTCCAAAGGACTTGGAAGTGCTTTGCAAAATGTCATCTATAGCACATAAAAACTGTTTGAGAAGGATCAAGGAGAATGTCATTTACCATTCTTGAAAGATGGGAATATCGTAGCTCAAACTATTTGACCAAAACCTCAGGATGAAAAATCCTCTGTGAAATGGCAGAATGTGACAACACTGTTGGCCTTTGGGCTGGTTTCAAAATACAAAGTAACAAGTAAACAGAGTTCCTTTTGGGAACTCAGCAATTTATCGAAGATACTTCTAATAATGTCATGGTCTAATTATGAAGTAGGGAGGTGTTTCAGTGAAATGAACCTTGCTAAAACTTCACTTAGAAACAGGAAAATGCCAAGTTAACTCTCTATTTAAGATTTGTGCAGTCTTCGACATAAAGGAGTGTGTGTCACAACTTTAAATTTGATAATGCAGTTCTGAAAAAATAGGTTAAGATTTCTAAATAATTTGTTTGCACCATACATTCGTTAATGCTGTAATTCTTATATGGTTATACTTCATATATACAATGGAGCTTACAGCAACAGCAAGAAACAACACTGATGAACACTGTCAACATATAATTTAGATATATCGAGATTTAATTGTATTGGAACACCACAGTGAAGCGAAATAATTATTAATTTTTAGATGAGTCATATTTATTACACATCTGCTTCATCTAAAAATTAATAATATAATTTAGAATTCTCAAAGATGTGGAAAGCTTTGGAATCCCAGTATTTCAGATAAAGTGAATTGTGTTTAGTTTACATCTTCTATTTATATGCTTGATATTTTTACATATAAGATAAGTAAATTGTTGCAATTTACATTGTAGTGAAGTATAGTGTGGAAGAGGAACTTGGTATGCAGCGATTTAGCACCTTTTAAAGAGCTAGTTAGCCAAAATTCATTAAGCAGAGTTGGTAACTCTGGTTAAGAGGACTAAGGAAGCCTCGAAAAGAAAATTTCTGTCAGGAAATCCATGCCTTGATAACCTTAGTTCTCTTGTATATGTCTACGCATGTGCATGAGTGCTACAGCAAACTTTTGTACAATCAGCTGCATTTATCTGAATAAATAAATACATAGAGTCTATAGTGAGTACCACAAGTTCAATACAACTTGCAATAATATTTGATATCGATTTGTTACTAGCTGAATAAATCTTCAAAATGTTGAAAATGTGGACAATTTTACATAAATACATGTAATCAAGATAGCTGGTTAACAGAATGACTGCATTGAAAGAATATATCAGGTAAAAAAATTATGTAAAAAACACATATTGTCAGTAATGACTCAACTCTTTTGGGAAGCAAAATAATTACTTTTCTCTGAAGCAGAATTGTCCTGAGCAGAGATTTTATAACTCATTTTTCCATTTTTCAAAATTAAACTCTGTCATTTAGACATCGTAAGTATCCTAAGCATTAGCAAAGAGCTTACTTAATGAAAATGGAATGTTTGCTACCACTTCATATTAAGAATTAATGGTGGATTCATTTCCTATGATTTATTATTTTATGTACAGTGCTCAGAGTTATGCATCCTGACTGATCGGAAGATAAGAATTAATTATCAAAAACCAAATGCATGCCAATTTTTAAACTTTTGAGCAGCATGCCAGTATCACATTTTAAGTTTGTCATTTATTCCTAAGTCAGCAAGCAAAGCTCAAAAAATCAGCACATATATATTTGAAGTATTAATATTTATAACCTGGTCAATTATGTAATAGTCTGTCCAAACATCATTTTAGAATTGAATAAAGGGTTATTAGGTACAAGTGTATTATTTATATCAGTTTGCCGTAAACAATTATTATCACTAATACTGATTTGCTTTTAATATGTGGACACACACACATATACACACATCCATATTCCTCACATATGCAGACATGCACTCTTTAAATTTTAAATGCCAAAATATAAAGTGCATCTTAGTACACACTAATGAAGTCAACAGATTGCACAACCTTAAGAACTATGATGGAACCAATTTAAGTAAAAATATAATTGTTTTTTAAATAATTTCTCCCTGAGCTATATAGATATTGATCTTTTTAAGAATTTACAATTCAATCTGATGGTTAGGCAGGCAAGACACACTAGAAACTCAAAACATTACCAAAACACACCACTGATTCATTCTCTGTCAAAACAATCAGTGAAATCATGAATTTCATTTTAATTTTTCTACTGGCAAACTGACTGATTTCCTAATATCCTTCAGGCTCCTATTTTTTAAACATGATAATTATATCCTTTCATTTCATCAATATCTTACTTCAAAAGCTGTGTATTATACAGTTTTGAAACACTGTGTATTAACACTTTCAGAGCTGTTCATTAAACATTACAATGTACACCTTAACAATTGAGGACCAAAGTCACAACACCAATTCCATCATCATTGCACGTACTCTTAAAATGACCACTGTTGTCATCACATTGCATATTTCCTTTTAGAGATAACATTTTTCAAAGGTAAATACACGTAAGTCAAAAATGTTTAATTTAAAACATTCAATAGCACACTTATTCAAATATACATTATGTTATTGGCACATGTTAAAGAGGGGTTTTAGAACCCTGAAAGTATGCTTTATTACACCTGTATTTTGTATTAAGGGCTGAAGGTAGATTTCTGGGACAATGAAGTTGTACTGAAGCCCTAAGATAGTTTTGTACTTTTGTTCTGTAAGGCTGATTGAAAAGGGATTCCTGCAATAACATCATGCCTCTAATACCATCTTCAACAGTGTAAAACAGCGATGACAATCAACTTCCTTTGTTTTTTTTTGTTTTTTTGTTTTTTTTTGTTTGTTTCCCTATAGCTCGGTCAATACAAAAGAAACATTACATTTAAGACGATGTATTACAATACTCTTTTAAAATATTCTCTCTCGGAAAGTAACATATACTTAGAGTCAGAAAAAATTACTTATCATGGGCCACTAATGAATAGAACACAAGAACAGTGAATACATGGAATTCTTTCATCTTTAGAGATAAAAATCTAATCTATACTAGCTCACTATGTCTGCTATAAAACATCTAATATATATTTATATAATTTTTTTTTATTTTTGTGAACTTTTTATGTTCTTATGCTTGCTGATGACAACTTTTCACAGAAATTACAAATTTTAATTCACAGTGTGCTGAACTTTTGAGAACATAAGTCAACAAGTTTGTGGGAAGTTAAATGTGTACAGAGACTACCATTCCATCGATTGTCCCAAAATTTGTTACAGCACTGAGACACATATATCCAAATATTAGTACATAAGAAATAATTCTCTGCTTATATCTATCTGACATACAAATAGCTTTAATACATATGGTTTTGTCCTTCAACATCTTGGCAACGTATGGGCAACACTTCAAATTATGGTGCACTTTGTGAGAAAAATGCTCACCAAAAAGGCCTGCTGATGCCAGGATGCTTCAGATACAAAATATAGTGTATATATAATAATGTTTAAATATATAAACAACACTTAAACAATACAAATTTGTACTTTTAAGCATAATGTCATATGAGGTGATTTATGTATACCGTATATAGGTGTTAAGTGAATGATTAGAAACTTTCCAATCATTCACTAAAATTAAGAGAAGACCAGTTTCTTGAATTATAATTGATGCATCAAAACCTATGGTTACAACACAAAAGTCCTTTGGAGAAAATGTGAAATCCATTTTTAATATGAGACAAAATGGCGTACCTCTTATGCAGTTCTTAAATGCATACACACAGTATAAAAATATATCCATAAAGTTAAACGAGCTTCCTGAGGAAAAGAAAGAAAACACTAATGTAGTGCAAATACTATATTTTCGAATTAATACACAAAGAGGTTCAGGGCTACAGGGCAACTTCAAGAGCACAGTCTCAGCATAGGAAACAGAAAGGGAGATGATCTCTAGAACCATTCTAACTCTAGACAGAGAATGCACAAGATCATTATATGCTTACAGTACCAAGCTGCGTGAAGTGAGGTTAGTCACATAAAATCAAAATCTCCTAATAATTGTGCTTCCCTCATTTTCATGTGCACAATTCTTGATTTTTATTAATTGAAATCTTAAATTTTTTTTTACTATTCCTCTGATTAAGAATATTATCTGCATTATGAATATGAGTTGGTTTGAATTTAGTGCAGTTTGATGTTAAAATATTGACCATGGAAAACATTTATTGTATCCATTGCATTATTATCAACTGTTATAATTAAGCAAATTTAAACTGGCTGTCAGGTATCTTTTCATGGTAAAAACTGTGCAGCTGTCACTTGAAATTGAAACTATCTGGAAGAAAGTGCTCTAGGTAACTTAATCTTAAATATAAACATAGCATTTCTAATGAGAGCGCTTTAACTATCAAAATATGCGTGGTACAAAAATTGTAAGGAGCTCTTCTAAATAAAAGATCTAAACTGCAGATATAAATGAGTACAAATCTGCAGAGAGGAAGTGTGGAGCAGTTTTTACTAACAAAGGGTATGATTTCAGATGCACCATAATCAGAAATGCAACAGTTTCCACCATAAGATGAACTGAAGTTCTTTCATATGCCAACTTATGAACTCTTATAGAGGAAAATAAAATATGCATTATACTAAAAAAATGCCCAATGACCAAGACTTTTATCTAATTAATAATTTACTAACTAATGCACATTATGTTGTTTTCACCCTTTACTAAATATAAGAAGGGCCCATGACTATTTTCAAAAAGTTGCCAGATTTTCCTCTTTCTTTAAGGGAGAAAAGTTGGCACAGGAATTTAAAGTAGTAAGGTTTTCTTAGATACTATGTAAGAAAAACTGATAAAAAATTATACTTGTAGGAAAGTATTAGATGAGATTCTGCCTATAAAAGGCTGCAAACTTTCCAAAAGTTTTGCTTAGAAAAGCAGTAATCCTCCACAACTGCATTGTAAGGCAAGTTGCCAGTATGTAACATTATTGTTAAAAATGTGCTATTGTTATAATGCACATAAGATTTGGTATCAATATTTCTGATCTGAGAGAGAAAAATGACACTATCAAAATATTTAAATGCTGTAAATTACACAACATCTTAGTTCTGATTTCAACTGGATATGAGTGTTATTAATCAACAGTTGGTATTAACTGTAGGATTCTGTACAGATAGGACAGAGAAAATTCAACACCAATCCACATCTCAGAGAGGCAAATGCAAATTATTGTCCACCTGTGTTTGAAGGCAGTAAATATGGTGCACAACTTATGTGCCCGTCATCTTAACAAGAAGTAACTTCCTCATATCATCATTCATAACTAGAAATGGATGTACAATGAAGACCTGAATGTGGGGAAACAACTGTATTAGGCGATTCATTCTCTCCCTCCCAATGGAGAGAATGTGAAACTTATGCTTAAAGGAATCAGTATAAGTCAGTTAAGCAATGTATTGTCCAATTGTTGCAGACAGCGGTAACAAGAGAGAGAGAGAAAATTAAACCAATGGAAGTTCTTGCAGTGTTGTCATATTAAGTTCCTACCATGTTCAGAAGTGCCATGTGTCAAGTGAATCTATAATACCACTTATACTAGATCCAAATATTTTAATTCAGCAAAAGTAATTCACAAGAAAGATTTCTTGAAACACAAACCCAAAAACTGCAAAATTTTAGCTGAAGTAGTTTTTACAATACAAATGCATAAACACAGCCATATGTTCAATCGCAGTCATGTACATACTAAGATGTCCAGCATTTGAACATGGGAATATATTTGTAAATATATAGCAATGTAATGCAAGCTTCACTTATCTTTTAAGAAAATTGATGAACATTTCACAGAATTGCAATTGAGACTAGTTTCACAAACTTTGTTTGCATCTTCAGTCATTTCCTTTGTTGTCAACATTACAGTTGCTAAATACTGTAATATTTTTGTATGTGTTACCAAACTTTGGAAATGAAACAAATATAAAGACAGAATTGATTGGTGGTATTTCAAAATACATTATGCAATTTAATATTCTTTCCCAAACCATTAAATCTATCAGACCATTTAATTGTTTTAATATTTTACTTCTGGATTTATTTCATGGTTAAATAAATAAAAATGATAACTCATGGCTGATTTATCAGTCTGTTTATACCTAATATTTTGAAAATATTCTTTCATTTGACCGTAACGTTGACAACGATGGAAGTGACTGAAGATGCAAAGTTTGTGAAACTAGTCTCAACTGAATTCTGTGAAATTTTCATAAATTTTCTTAAAAGGTAAGTGAAGATTGTTACAAAGTATTATATTTTATGTAGTATTTGTTGCTTCAATGTTGCTAGCTTATATTTTTTCACAGTAATGCAAGCTATTGGCAAGATGATGCTGAAGGAATTATGTTGAACAAGCACCACAAATGTATATCTTGTGGTTCAAAGTGAGAGCCAACAGTTCACTTAGCCTGGAAAGCAGAATGTTGCATCCAGAAAATGTCAACTGTGAAATGTTGGTATCTAATGCTAAGCACTTGATAATAAAATCATTCGCTCTAAAATAAACTGTAAATTATAAACTGTGAAATGTTTATAATGCATAAACATGCTTACTCTTCAGGATTAAAATATTTCATATCAGTAACAAGGTGTGAATTTGTGCACTGGCCTTAAAGTGATGAATGTAAGAGACAGAAATTATGAGACCACATGCAAAATATTACTTTTAGGGTATACAATACATTTTTTAAAAGATGTGATGAGAAATAGAGAAGTCAACATGATTTGAAAATGCTGAGCAACTTATTGCTAAAGCATATGGTATTGGCAAAGCAAGTGTGTCTTGCAAGATACTTTACATTGCACTAGACAGTGTGCCATTTAGAGGGAAATATACAGGCCGTTAGGAATATAAGTGCTGATATTTGTATTCGTAATTCAGGACAGTGTAATGAATAATATATGCTTCATTTGTGGTCTTATAATTCTACTACTAAGAGAAGTACATTTTCAGATTAGTTAGTACCTCCAAGGAGGCATATCCACACGAGCCACACGTTATTTTTACCTGAGAAGTATAACATAGAGTAGGCAAGTTTTACAATAACAAATGAACTGAGTTCAAATGCTTTCTGCAAGGCCAAAAATCACACACTAGCTAGGCCAGCATGTGGTGTGGATACAAGGATGCAAAGTAAATAGTCTACACTGAAAGGCATTCATTTTGTAGCGTAATCCTTATTTAAAATAAGCTTGCCCCATATCTCTTAATGTTCACATAAACTAAAAACCTCTCACTGGCTGCTGTTGTGGTATAGACTGTTGTGCAGTACAAATGAGTTCGTTATTTAACATGATATATCTTAATATATTCAAAGAGAATGGTCAAATTTATACTTTCATAACCATTCAAATTAAATATATTACACAAAAGAGTTAATTTATCTGGAATGTATATTAATTCTTAACATGAAATAAAGAGGAGGATCCTTGCTTCAAACTGCCTCCAGGGATGACTAACTGCGTTTATCGGTAGTCGTGACATTAGGATAAGGATTGCAATGAGGGGATTCAGCACCAAAACCTGTGGTTTATTGTACCTTCCCCAGCAGGAAGGATAAGGTGAGAGGAGACAGAAGGCAGCTGACCCAAGGAGTCACGACAGCACCGAGAAATCCATCGACACTTCTGTGCTGAAAGAGACCACCAGATGAGATGATGTGAAATATTAATGGAGATGAAATGGAGGGACAGGAAATTCGGGGAATATAATTAACCTACCCAGCATTCGCCTGGTGACCCGGGAAAATGCTCCAAAAAACCCATGGGTAAGGTAGGTTGGCCATGGGAATCAAACCTGGGCCTCCGAAATGCGGGCCACAGATGAAACCACCTGAGCCATCCCAATCAGTAGTCATGACATTGTTGTTTATATTACTTTATCGCTGATCTCGCTTTGAACAGGATTCATCATAAATTACCATTCAACATGTGAACTGAGTTTCATTATAAACTAGTATTTTGCATGCCTCCACATCTTTATTTGCATGATTTTATTTATCTTTCTGGCAATTATAAACATTTACTGCAGGTTTCCATGTGTTGTGAAAGCAATACCTATGGCTCCAAAAGCATTAGCCAATTAGGGGAAAGGGGAAGGCAATGGTACACGGAGGAATACATGTCAGTAGAGCAAGGTTATTTGAAACAAAGATTAGCTACAACATGCTAGGAACATCAGTTACTAACTATATGATATTTAAGGAAAAGTACTAGACAAAGAGAAAAAACAGACACATACTAATGTACAAATTATCAGAATATCTGCACTTATATTCCTAAACCTGCTGTATAAAGAGTGGAGGGAAAATGAAGTGTCTGATAATTGGTAACATGTCTAATTTTCTGAAGAGCAAATTCTGGAGAAAGTTTCTTTTGTGCGACACGACAATATTTTCCAAGTCCAAAGGTGCACGTATACGCATGCGCAAGCAGACGACCAACCGGTTCTCACATTGCAGCCAACATGAGAAAGGTATGTTAAACTTGTAGCCAACCTCTGCAAAAATGCCCCACACATATGTGATGCAGTCCGTGTGCAAAGCAACATAGTTTGAGCAGGCTAAGTTATCGCCCGGTCAAATTTTGTTACCCATGCACTGCTTTGCACATAAACGATCCTAGAACATGACGATAATGGAGTGCTCCATAGGAAAAACATGTATGAGCTCACCGACTGTATCGAACTGGTTTGGCTACTGCCGCGAAGTGTGCAAGTCAAATGATGTCAAACGACACCAAGTATACTGCAAGGGGGAAAATTGGCGGTCCTGGCCACGTCGTTCAAATCAACGTATGCAAAATAGGATGACACAAGTTTCATTGTGGGCGCATCGTAGAGGGCAACTGGATACTGGGGATCAACATGGGAACGAATGAGGTGCGGATGACGATATGCCTCAATAACAGAAGGAATGCAAATATGCTCTTCAGTCTAAGTGCAGAGCATGTAGAGTTCACCAGCACCATTCACACCTATGCCTGGTGGAGATACTATGGTTGATGGCTGGAGGGTTTGCTGCACACCTAGGAGTGAATCACTTAGTGCACTTTGTCGACCCAGTGACAAATGTGCACACAAACAACAGTCACGCTCACAAGGACTGCAATTAGGTGCAATTTAGGGACAAGTAAGACTGTTGGCAGCATTGCATTCAGTGGAGAAACAAGGATAGTTTGCTGCACTGAATTGTTCAATATGGCTACATTACGCAGTAAGTAAATAAACAATTAATAACGTTAAAAGAATGCCCTCCAACACGAAATTGCACTAAAAAATAAAGAAATTATATTAAAAATCATGGTTGTATATAAAAACATAAAAAAGTGTGAAAGACTTAGAAAAAACTGCCGCGTCGCACATTAGACAGAAGAGCCCAAATTCTTTCCATTTGAAAGATATGCAACCTATTGCTTGTAGTATGGCAAGAAACATAATATTATGAATAGAAAACTCTCCAGCAAATTGGTTGTGCGTGTCTAACATTCTGAAAAGAGGCTACAAATTAAAATACAACAGATCAATGGACTATGTGATTCTTAATGTCGGAATTCTGAAGGGCAAAACTTTTGCTACTATATTGTAATGACAACTAAAAAGGTCTTCTTTTTTAATTTTAATTCTTTAATTGGCAAGATGCATAAATTAGCTCTGTATATCTAAAAGAAGCAATAATGACCACTTAGAACAATTTTTATGAAGGCTGTGAACATGGCACACAATCCTTTCATGGAAGTGTTGAAAACAGTGTTGTTGTATAAATTAAATTTATTGGGAGTCGATTAATGAATGCTGTGATTGTAGTCAAATTTATACTGGAAAAACCAAAAGAAATTTAGAAATAAGAGCAAAGGAACACTTTAGGAACATAAAATACAAACAATTAGAAAAATCAGCAGTTGCCACGCATTTTTGGGAAAAAAACCACAACATAAATCCAGAACCAAAATTACTAAAACATACAACAGGAAAACAAGAACTGTCCACATGGGAAAAAATCTTTATTTCAAAAAATAGGAACAAAGTATTCAATTTCGACATCCCCCAGAAAGGTTTGTTCAACAAGTTCCTCGAACTGGCATCAGAGGAGACTGATGACAAAATATTGCCAGCTACACCAATGAGAACCAGTCGATGTCCGGCTGAGGATAGAGGGAAGGCCTCTGAAACTAGTTCCGGGAAAATTTGAAAGTAAGTGTCGTTTAGTGTCATTACTAGGGTTAGGTGTATGGGGACTGAATTACTATTCAATGGTGGGCAACATGATAACATGATAGGATTTTCAGGATTTAGGAATATATGGCATATTTCAGTATGGATTTTATAATTGTAATCTTGATTTTGTATTTCCATTTGTTGATGTAAAAGGAAATAAATTACTATTACTAGTGTCATTAATCGACTGCCAATAAATTTAAATTTAATGGCACACAACCTTCAGAGATTGTGGTTCATATATATGCTTAAATGTAGTAATCTTAAGTTAGTGCATAGTAGTATATTATAAGATGCCTGTATAGCATTAGCAGATTGTGCACCAAAAATAAACTTAAAAATTAGCATAATTTTGATTAACTGACTCATACTACACCCTGTATATATTACTGTTCCATAACATTAAATAAAATTTGTCTGATTGAATGGTTAGTGTTTAACACCTGCTTTAACTACATGCGGCACTACAGACGGTGACACTGAAGATACAAATGGAGATGAAAAATGAAGCTGGAGCACCAGTGGAATGAGATGACAGCAGGGGAAACTGGAGATTCCAGAGAAAATCCGCCCAAGTGCTGTGTTGTCCACCACAAATCTCAGTTTGCGGACACCTTGGATGGAACCCGGGCCGCCTTGGTGAGAGCCAAGCAGTCTAACTGCTCGGCCATGGCGCGACCTTACAATTTGTCTGACTTATTTATTAAACTAACATGGAAATATAAATATTAATCAACAATTTCTTAATTCAATTTCAGACAGCACTTGTAAAATGTCTTGAGTTTCATTATTTCTGTAAAACTGCACTATTATGATCTTAAATTCTGATCATCACTATTTCATATATAAACAGAAGTATCATAATTAGCAGGTACAATGAGAATAGGTATAGCCATTTCTCATGATTTTTAAACTCATTATTGTTAAATGGTAGAAGAAACAAAATCACAATTGTGTCTATTGTTAGGAACAATATATCAGCGATATATACAACTCAATTATGTGTTTGAATTATAATAGGGTACAGAGGGAACACAAATTCATAAATAAAGACCTATAAACTGAAAAAGAAATCCACTCATTCGTTAGGAACATCCCAAGAGATTTAGTAAGGGTAAAATTTGAAGTGCTTTATATATGAAAATATCTGTCATACTAGTTCTATAGCAGTAATGAAAATGACAGTAAGTTCTCCCTTAAACTTTAAACATGTTTTTCCATTTTAATGATAAAAGGCACAGATAGAACATCCTGGTTCATATGTTATTAATGCAAGTTCCATAAATTTAAATTCTTTTGGACATTTGGTTACAGTTAGTCACTTCAATAGAATAATTCACTTTTGTAAATTCTTAAATAGTTTTTGATGCATCAAATACTTCATTTTAGCCCTCTCAGAAGGCATTTCAAAACAAAGTCTTGTATTTTCTTTCTTCAGCTATTATAGTTAACTGTTTTTTTTTCTTTTTTAAAGACATATATGTATATGGTCAACAAGCTACATAGGCACACTTGGTTATTAGTCGCGATAGTTATGTTCTAAAGTACCAAGTTTCAATACCAGCCAATTTAATCTGCAATAACCAAAGCATTCTTGAATTGTAATCATTTACTACCATTTTGTCAACTTAGTTAATCTATCTCCCAAGCACCATTGTACCAGTATATTGCCATTTATAAGTACAACCTGCAGGCCATCTGTCCATTTTGGCAGAATTTTCAACTGCTAGAATGAATTTTCCTTCTATTTCTAGTTCATCCACAAAAAAAAAAAAAAAACAAAAAAAAAAAAAAAAAAAAAAAAAAAAAAAAAAAAAAAAAAAAAAAACAATAGTTTTGAGATTTAAGCTTTACTGACCTTCAACTCATTCTATGCCAATATTAAAAGTTTACTACTCATTATTTTATTTTCCACACATTATTAAAATTTCTGCTGCTCAGTTTTTATGCATGAAACGAGATTTCATCATCATAAGATTTAGTCACCATAGTAATTTATGCACCTGTCCTTGCACATTAATATTGTTTGAATTTCATGTTCAGAATAAATTAATTCAGTAGAGATTTGTTGTATTGTTTCTATGTGTCAAAAGAAACTGTAGAATATTGGAACTTTACCAAAGACTTGTTCATAGATGAGATGGAAAACATCAGTACACATGATTTTATTAAATAGTTATAAAGTTCTCAGTTAAAAAGTTTAAATACTGGTCTTGCCGTAAATATAGAGTAACAGTTTTAATTAGCTGTCCCTTGTAGCCGAGGTCGCTAGTGTGTATAACTCTAGCATCCACTGCGTAACAGGTCGTGGGTTCAAGTCTTGCCTTGGGCATGGGTGGTTATGCCGTAGTGCATATGTGTTAAAATACAGAAAACAAAAATTAAACAAATGGAAACAATAAAAAACTAATAAAATTAAGAAAAACAATTTGCATTATTCATCAGACCGGTCTACCATCCCAAAATTTATTATATATACATATATAGTAATTCTTTCCAGAAAATTGAGTCTTATTTGAGGTATAAAAAAATTGTACAATTTTTATATATGCACAAGAGGTAAAAAACAACAAAAATTGTTCATTCAATCATAATTAATCACTGAACTACATATGCACAATGTATGATCATGAATAAAATTTGGATACGTTTTCTAAAGCCTAAAGCCATACTTTATAATAATGAAAGATTCTAGTGTACTGCAAATAATTGTGTGTTTCTTCCACGTAAAGTAGCAAGATTGAATTTACGTGATTTTTTTCCCCAATTTAGCTATAAAAAATACTAACTAAATTGCAAAAATAAAGCAATTTATGACTGCCTTGGTAGCATAGATGGTGGTAAGTCTGCCTTTCATTCAAGAGGTACCGAGTTCAAATCTCGGTCAGGGTGAGTTACCTGAATAAGGTTTTTTCCAGGGTTTTCCATTATCCTGAAAGACAAATAAGAGGTAACTCTAAGCTCAATGGACCCTGGACTCATTTGAGCATCACTTCACTCATTCCATTCATTGTCCATTATGACTTAACGTTGAAGGATGTAAATTACACACAAAAAAAAGGGGGGGGGGAACAATTTACCTTGGTGACCTAGCAGCTTAAGTTATTCATTAATCATCCTAAGATTGAGGAAAAACCAATGAAAAAACTCAACAAAATAGCTTGATCCAATCTGCATCTACAGTTTTACAATTACCTTTTATAAAACATATATTAATAAGAAGTTAAAAGTTGCCAATGACCATCATGGCAAAAAAGATTACATTCTTTACAGGACAGTATATTTATGCTAAACCACTTTATGCAACTATATACATCTCAACACCATTTTTGTAAATGTACACAATAATTATTTAATATTCCATCAAATAGATTCATTAATGATAAAAGCAACTTCAAGCTGAACTTCATTCCATATCCTTTTTGATAGCAACAGTTCAAAGCCTTTCGCCTTGACAGAAACATATGACTATGGATGACAACTGTCGGAACTGCCATATTCTACCTATGCTCCAGCAATCAAATTTTAAGATCTTAAATGACAAATTTCAATTTCTGGGATTTTTTGATGCAACTAGAATAGTTTTGAAATGAATTCTTAATGCCTCACAGGAGAAAACTTATCGTATGCAGTTCTCCAAAAGATTATACACAGCTTACACTATACTATATTATCTTCATAAAAAATTTAACAGAGATTTAACTATTTGAATAACATGAATATATATGGAGTTTAAATAGTGGTTAGAGGTGTAATCTACCCAAGTCAAATATTGTCATTTTGCCTTAACTTGAGCTTTCAAAACTCAACTTGTAATTATGCACTTGAATGTATGGGAGAAATTTTACAAGAAGTATGAAGATTAATTTATGAACTTGAAACTCCTAAGATAAATATATGACTTTCTTCAAACCTCTGCCACTAAGTATAGTATGGCATGGCTGAGATTGGTCAGAGGTGGTCATATAGTGAGGTATAATGTGATCATCAAAACATCAGCACAGCATACGTAACACAATGCATGTTATTTTTTTAAGAAATTAAAATCCTATGCCTTTAAGTATTCTCCAGAATGTGTCCTTCTACCTTCAAAAGAGATCCTTTCTTTAACAGCATTCATGAGTTTACATACTGTAAGAATTTCTCTTCTCTATTCATGAAACTTGAGAAATGTCCTGCACACAACACAATTTTCAAACACATTGGATATTCCAATGTGTAAGGACTATGATACAATGAAGCACAAAATATAATTTTGAGTTGAACTAATACTCAATGCTCCGTTTATTGCTAGTATTTACCTAGAATGTGTTTCGTTAAGATCTTCCTAACATCATCAGCTGTTGTTGACTACTGAACATTGGTTTGGTGAACTCATTAGAGGCGACAGGTGCGTCCCTGTTGATATCTTGATGAACTTGAAGTTTGGATTTTCATCAAAGGTAGTGTCGAAATTAAACAATTTTCTTTCATATTTCTTTATGAAGATTTTCTCCCATGTGGTTAATGCAGCTGGACCTTGGACACTTTTTAATAAGTGGATTTCTTGTTCTATATCATGATTCTCCTTCCAAAAATGGTACGCTACCACCAATTTATCTATTTCTTTATTCCTGATGTTCCTAAAATGCTCTTTGAGCCTAATGTTCAAGTTCCTTTTTGTTTTTCCAATGTAAAAGTTGTCACAGCCTTTGCAGTTTATCCAGTACACACCTGATTTTTTATCTGTGGGTATCTCCTTTGTATTATGGGATTTCAAAAGGTGATGTACATTAAATCTGTTCTGTGGGGCCAAAGTAATATTGTGCTCTTTGAAGACTTTTTGGAAAAGGAGTGTAGCTCTGGGATGATATGTAAATTTTCTGTATAAAGTTTCATTCATTGGATATGTTGGATAGGCGATGGGTACCAAGTGTTGAAAGTTTTTCTCCCATACGCAATTTTGAACCTATTTCACTATATTATGCATAGTTCGCTCACCTTTCACCCACTGTTGTTACTGTCCTTTCTATAGCATTATTTAAAAGTATAATTAGACCTTTACATTTCTCTTCTTTACAAAACTGTAATACACTGAATATTAATTTTCTACTTTGTGAGCCTATGAGTTCACGCAGTGTGTTTGCATTTTGACTTGATTTGTACCCGCCCACTGCTGCATTTCAGTACTGCTGAATTGTACAGGGCATGCACCACAAATGGTGACAGTACTGCTTATCAGTTTGTTCCTACAAGCTTCTAATGTTGGCCATTTGCATTCATTCTTCAGATAGATTGTGTATTCTGTAAATATGATATAAAAGATTTATACCCCAGTCAAATTTAAAAACCTGAAGATAGTGCACACACTTTATGTTGTCACGCTTATTGTATAATATTCTCTGTTATCCTTCTGGAGCAGTTGGCAACTGGAGTACAGCAGACATTCTTTCCAAAGAGCAAGAAAGATTCTGGTCGTTTGTTGCTTTGTAGTCCATTTCCTCTTCAGCATAAGGTATTTCAAAATTCTCCTTGCAGTAACTAACTTTTCTCAAGTAATTAAAACTCAGTAAACTTATACTTGTATCAATAAAACAATTATAATGTGATGTGGCCATACACTTTCACTGTGTGAATTATTTCATAAATTTTGAGAGCCTTTTTTCAATACTATATTAGTAAAGTATGGTTCAAACTTGATGCTGTTATTTCAGAGCCAGAACTGCACTTCCAATTTAAGGGATGCTGAAGTAAAGGAAGTTGCTGGGTTTATTTTCTTTGCGAAACCAAATTTTAATTTTAGTGTGGTTAATATTAATCAAACTTTCATCTAGGTAAATAACTGGACAGCTTTGACTGCCTCGGTAGCGTAGATGGTAGCATGTCTACCTCACGTTCAAGAGGTCCTGAGTTCGAATCTCGGTCAGAGTGAGTTAACTGGATAAGGTTTTTCCGAGGTTTTCCCTTATCCTAAAATACGAATGTACGCTAAGATCTGTGGACCCTGGGCTCATTTCACCCATTCCATTCATCGTCCGATAAGACAATGTTGGAGGATGGACAGCTTGTGGACCTCACATTTTTCTTCTCTTTAGATATTTACAATGTTTTAAAACAATATCGGTTCTTTCCATTTATTTCTTTTCATTGAAATTTTATAAAAATTCAAAATTTATTTTCCTCAAAATTTCTCTTAGCATACAAAGTGTATACAAGGTTGACTCATTTGCTTAATTTTAATAACAATAGCTTATCCTTTATTCAACTGATGAATTGAATCTTCATATTCTGTATAGTCTTCTATATAGCAGTTTCACCTTTTCGTGTATTCTGGTACATGGTATATACACTAATCCTTTAAATAAAAAATCATAAAATAAATGTTTTCCAGAGAAATTATGTAGAATGCATATATAAGTGCATCTAAGGCATGAAGTTTTATGCATTTAACCACCAAATTACATATCAGTTGAAACAGTCTAAAATACATTTATGAGCAGCAATAACCAAGTTGATATGACACAAAATGAATCAAATTTTCGTAAATGCTTAACATCCCATTAACTACCAGTCTTTCAGGATTACAAAAGAAATGAATGAAATTTTGGTACAAAGGAACAGAAAGCATCTTTTTTCAAGTATTCTGGAAGTACTTCTGATGTTAGCCATAAAAATGTTTTAATTTGTTTCATTATTCTGAGAAATAAATTTAGCAGATGGTTTCAAGCTAAGAAGCATCTCAAGACAATGTTAATAATAATGAAATGGCATATTATTCACTGGCAACAATGGTCTTTCTTTTAATCCGAATAATAACTAACTTGTTCCAACATTTACATACCAAATCAGACATTACTTTCCCTGTTTTGTTCCTGCTTTTAGTGAAACTAGAGTACTTTTGGAATAATCAAAATATAAAAGGATTTGATATTGTATAAAAATATTTTCTAGATTAGCAATTTGTTGTACAATATTTCTTTACAACACAAACTACATGATTAAAACCATTGTTTTGTAACTTATATACAGTTTCTCCTTATATTGGCTGGATTAATTTAACAGATGTTTGTTAAACTAACTTGTGACCATTTCCTTACGTTTAGCATTACTTCATAATTATACACCTATATATAATAGGAAGTTGTACATCATTCTTAGTAGATACACATATTCTTAATCATAGGTGCTAACTTTACTACAACACAGAGGCTTATGCACCATATAAAGTGATAAAATTACAACCTTAATTAGTGCCTTCTATTTAGTATTAGAATTATTAGCAGCATGGGTCAAATCATTAAGAATAATAAATTATATATATAAAACTGCTTCAAAACATGAACATAGGATAAAATATGGTGATTAAAATAAATTTTATGTTTGGATATAAAAATATTAAGCAATATTGAACATGTATTTATATATATATATATATATATATATATATATATATATATATATATATATTCTTTTCTTTTTTTAATTATAATTTTCTAGCTGAGCTGCCTCAGGTCCCAAGAAACACAAATTAAAGTTGCCACCTATGATTAACATCTCTTGACCAATATCTGCTTGAATCTTACATAATCAAGCACGCGTGCAGATTAAGATCTGCATATGCCACATAAGTTGTTGTGCCTGTTGAGATGAGGTATAAAAATGTAATTTGAAATTCAAACTGTGTACTAAACTCCAGAGCCATAAGCAACGCCAAGTTTTTAAATGTGAGAGATGTTCAAATTCACCTATTTACTGACTTATGGACACAATCTGACTTCTTACATTGAAACTTAAATGATAATGAAAATAATTAAAATTTACTCATTTTTTTTCAGTCTTAAAGTTAAAAGTTTCAAGTATTCTTTTAGCCTAGTATTACACTATAAAAATGTCTCCCCTGCCATAATTTTTTATATTCTATAAAACATTATATATATAAATGTTGTAATAACAGGCTAAAATACCAAGCAATGTTACAGAAACTCAAGAGCTTAATAATAAGCAGAATCTACAAATAAATATGTATCTTAAGCTGTTTAATAAATACTATTAAAACATTTTCAAATTCTAGCTTTGCAGAGAGCATGAAAAACAAATGATTAAATGCAGCATGAAGCACTAGAAATCTCATGCAAAATGGTCCATAAAATTACCCATAAATGATGATTATGAGGAACATGTTTTAAAGTAAAATTTTCTGGGTGCAACAGGTAACTTCGCCACTGACTTATTTATTTTAGGGGTTAGGAATTGAATAGTTTGTTTTTATCATCATCCGATATCATGGAAAAGTTTTTCTATCTCATTACAAAAGCACTTTTGGTTTGTTTCTAGTATATACAAAGATATTTTAGTGTTTCATATATTGAAAGGAGTATTTCGCCACATTATTCTATAAACACTTGCAAATTACATGTGCTATAACAGATTGCCTAATTAATTCACTGTATAACTGCATTTCTGAGTTGAAGCATTTCAAGTTGTCATTTGTAAATGTGCTGGTAACATATATGTTCGTGTTGCATATTTTCCACTTTTTTATTCCCTCTTTAAATAACAAACAAAAAAAAAAAAAACCTTACTTTGATTACTCCTCCCTTAAAGAACATAGCAATTAAGTTAATTCTTATTCTATGCAATGTTAATTGCAGCTGAATTATTTAATTTCTTGCCTTTTATATTTTAGAGGCAACATTGTTGGGAATAACTTAAAAAAATACAGCAGATGACAAAAATTCACCATCTAACGCACAATATTTATCCCAAATTTAAATTTTCAAAGTAGGGAAAACTATTACAAAAACATAATCCAGATTGGCTTAATAACAGAAACAGATTTAATTTGTTACTAGATTCATCTGCAATAATGCAATGTTGCTTCACTTCTAAATTCCGCACACAATACACTTTGTACTGGTATCACCTAACTTTGTATCTGAGCAGTGTTTCCCTTTTTTATTTCCTGCTTAAGGTCAAGGCATTTGTTACGAAAGATGTTCGATCTTCCATTTTATTTCTTTGTCATACTAAGATTAATTTGTCCTTTGGTAGTAAACCACATCTTTACTGCACCATTTTCTGCTAAAAGTTTGATAATCTCTTAGAGAATATATAATGTATAAGCAAAATCAATATTTTGCAATATAAAAAGCTATACATTCTTAAATCATATGCCATTAATATTGCACTTTATGAAAAAGAGGGAATATAATGTAGCATTAGTTAGAATATTTAATACATGCTGAATTTACCTCAAAATCATATCTCCCCCTCCCACCATAACTTTGTTTTTTCCATAGCAACAATGCTCAAGTGTGTTTTAAAAGCTAAATCATCTGTTTTCCCTTTATAAACACAAGTGCTTATTTTTATTAAAAAATGCCCATTCTATTTATTTTTGAAGATTAGGGACACAAGTTATTTATTAATGAATACAGTAAAAATTATAACTTTTTCAAATAAAAGTGATGATATCTGGAAATAACCTGTGTTACACTGAATTTTGAGATACTTTGGGATCACAAAATCAAACCTATATCACAAATTAAATAAGTGTACTGACAGATAGTAAAGCTGAAATAAAATGCTTGGAAAAAAAAGACATCTGAAAGAAACAGAAGATAAACTGAGACCAGTACAAGGGCTATATGAAAAATCATGCTCTAAAGATTGATTCCACTACTAACCAAATATCTACTATATGTTACATCAAATGCTGATGTAAACAAAATACATAAAAACCTCGTTTAATCAGCTTTTTGGTTTATCCAAATTTTCCATATTTTCCACCATGAAAATATGTATATCCTTTTAAAAATGCATATCAACATAAATGATTGTAATACTGGCCCTCCAGGTTACATGGGGGTTAAATGCTAGCCTCTAGTTTCCAATGTCATGGGTTCAATTTCAGCACAGGGTAACATATTTTTTGAGTGTGAAAATCCTTAGCATGGCTTCTTCTGAAAGGAAAGTAAAGCAGGTGGTACTGTATCAAATTTATGGCATGTAAAAGAAGCTCATCTCTGATAAAGAATCCTATAAGCAAAATTAAGCAGCTTTTCACGCCCAATATTGAATGATAAAGAGCATCCATACATAAAAAACTCAATGAATTAATTGCAGGTAACATAGAAAATGCTATCAGTTGTGTGCTTCAAGTTAACAATGCACTGTTACCAATATCAGGCAACAAAAAGTCTAAAATCGTGCGATTAAGCTTCCTTAGCCTTTGAAACAGTGCTGATAGTGATTGCAGACCTTTCATCTAGACAGTTTTCACGTCCTTATTCTTCTGCTTTTGAAATGATCTATGTCTCAATATCACACATCAATTCAGATTATCTGGACTTTAGTTAGTCCACATTGTTTTCAATTACAGCTAATTTGGTTAAACGAGGTTCTTGTGTAATCAACACACTGTATAAGCTTGATAAAGCAGAAAAACAAACACAGAAAAAGAAAGGGCTTGAAAATAAGTTGAAAAGCACTCATACAAATGCAGCTCTTTACACACCAATAAAAAGCAGATTAAAAAAAACTCCAAAACATGCACCGATAAATGAGCAAAAGCTGCAAAATCAAGCTGCTCTATGAACACTATACAAATGTCTTTGCTTTACACTAATTCATCTTTTATAACTTAGGATAACATGACCTAGTGGCATGAAGACTGGACCAGCATTATGTGTAGAGGCAGAAAAATGTGAAAAAATAATTATGTTTCTTCTGTATGGACGTTTTTGCAATTATTTCATTCCCAAATAGTCTTTACAGTGGTGCTGTTCTATGAAGTTTAAAAGTTTAGCAGAGTACGACTGTAATAATAGAAAAGAGCGCTTCCTTAGCTACATTTTTTGCATTTTTGAGCAACCATTTGAGCACCTTCATTTGGATGCTAATTTGAAGAGGATACCAGGTACAGGTGCTGACACTTTACTGGCTCTGTGGAGGCTGCTGACTGAGGACATTCTGGATAGCTGAGTTTTTGAGCAACCTCTTAAGCATTCCGCTTGTACCTCGGTGTTGAAGACTCTTGTGCGTGGTCAAACTGTTTTTCGTTCTATAACGTCGGTTGCAGAATTCACAAACATATAAGGTGTCAGAGCGTTCATGTTTATCTTGAAAGTGGCGTTTGAGAGAATAGTAACATGAGAAGGTGCGGCGACAATAAGGACATTCCTGAGGTTCATTTATACCGCCACTAGTTGGAGGAGGGACACGATAGTGTACGCCACCACCTGAAAAACATGTACATTACTTTCATTACTGCCTTGTTATTATGTCTGTATTATAATAATAATCTTAATATATATCACATTAATTCATCTTACCATAACCTTGCAAATTAAAATGTTTACATTTTGCCATTTTGTGTGTAAGAAGTGTGACTTAAACACACATAAGCATATACTAATGGGCAATATCCTTAATGCTTTACTGTATTAGTGTGCAGGAGGCTTTTAGTGTAGATTGAGTTAAACATGTAAGCAGAAGAAAACCACAGTTAAAAGCTCTTATGCCCTCATAAGGAAAGCATTGACCCCATTCATGGTGAAAGACTATCTTAAACACTTGCATATACTTATCTACCTTGCACAAGAGTAAAGCACTGAAAATTTACTTCATTAGCTGGTGTGTGTGCAAATTGACAATTCCTTCTTGTACAGTAACACCACAATCAAAACAAGCTGTTTTGTTAAAATAACATCTGCAACTTTCCTGGTGACAAATATATTCTGGATGCTCTTGGGCTTCAAGCCAGATGTACTGATGATTAGCCATCAACATTTCGGAAGCGTACATCTCTTCCTTCATCCGGATGATGAATGAATAAAGCTGTGAAAAACCCAATTTATGTATATGGACCACCTAGGCAGCCAGCATGGACTTGGTAGAAAATGACTGCTTAGTTGGATGTTTAATCTGTCTAAACTTGTGCTTCTTGAACAATTGATTTCCATTTTTAAGGCTGGTTTCCAAGGGGAACTGAAATGAAATCCAGCATCACAGTTCAGCTTACTCCTCTCAGAAGAAATGGCCAGAACCTCATTAACTCTCTGCTGTTTTGTTTTCTGCAACTCTAAAGCAATTAATTTGCTCTATACTTATGAAGCTTCTTATTTGACAAAAGTGCTGCACATTTGGTCATTATTTATACAGTAACATGTTCAAGATATTTATCAGCCAACTTTCTCACATTCATTACATTGTATGTTCAAGAAGAATTAAATTGGCACTTGAAACCGTGCTTGTTTTGATACAACCTTTATTACTTAAGGCTTTAGTTACAGGCAAGTTACTAAATACACTGTATAAAAATATAAACAGCACATGATATAAAACCAATAACTTTTATGAACTCCTTATATATCAACCAATTCAAGCTTGTTTAGATGATTATTTTGCTTTGTGAGATGAACATTTATATAATACTTATGTCTCATTTCTGAACTGGTAAAAGCATCTTCTTATAGAATTAATGCATCAGCTTTTTGTGATTGTGGTTTCAACATCAGCACATTTAAATTCAAGAGGCTATAATACAATAGTTTCTTTCTTAAAGAGAACAGAAAAATCAATCAGTAAATAATTTAACAAATATTAATAATAATAAACAACTATGGTATGACAACCTTGTCAGGCCATGTCTGACCATTTCTACACACGCGTGGCAGAGATGAGTGAGTGGGTTGTCATTGAATCAATATAGGAAGGTGATGTGGTCAGCATCATATTTCCCTCATCTGGAATGGTGTACTGGACCTGCAAATCTCTGCTTATTGTAACTTCTCATATCCAGGATGCTGAATGGGCAGACAAATTTGTACCCTGGCTTCTTTGATAATGAATCTAGGCATTTGAACAAAACAAGAAGTACTTCATTGCAAAATTTATAACCGATAATTTTTATTAAATTATTCAATTTTATTTTGGAAATGTTCCTAATAAGTACTTCCCAAAATTTTGAGTTTTATTTTCAATGTTACAGTACTTGGAACTTAATAATATTTTCAAAGCTGTTTATAGTATTAGCAATAATAACCTTTCCAGGATAATATTATTATTTATATACTGAAGTATATGCAAAGTTTCAGGTAGGTTTGCTTCATAACTGGGGCAGATACTTTCCTTGATAGTAACAAATATGTAATATTAAACATGTTGATTCAGATATTCAAGCTACATTTTCACAAATTAAGTTTGTAATCAAACAACTATTAATATGTATAGCTGAATGCAGAAAGATGGAGTGTTATATTGCTGTAGAGAATAACATTCACCAAAAGAAAGGAAGCTTAGTTTTCATGCTATATTATATGAAGAAAATAAATAGAAGAACATTAAAATAGCACATTACAAACAAAACAACACATATTATTAAAAGCACATCAAAACAGGCAAATAAAAAGAAGTGATACCATAAAACCATGCATACAGAAAGAGCAGTTTCATGAATAAGGGCTGATTAAGAAGTCCTTTGGGCCGCCCAATTCACTAAAAATACAAATGCAATAATTATGTAACACATATTACTTTTATCCACCAAGTATTGTTGAAGCATGAATCTTTGTTCATGAGTATTTCATGAGTCTGCAGGACTTCAAAATACTTTTATTAAAATTTCAAATATGGATCAGTCCAAAAAGAAAGAAAAAAAAGTTAATAACTGTTTGTCCATAGTCAGCAGCCCGTTCATATTAAGAAAACTGACCATCAGATTTTTTTTTTTTTTAACATTTTTCTTTTAACAATCTAGAAAAGAGAAATGTTCTAAGAGAAGTGTGAAATGGGAAATGTTCTTGCAAGAGTAGCTGATGATAAAAGTGCATCCACTTAGTGCTTAGCTATAGCATGCACCGATATAACTGCATCTACCTTAAGCTCTGTCACTGGCATAATAGTGATTTCAAATGAATATCTGGAAGAACTATAAGCAAAACATATGGAACATTTTATCCATTCATTATTCCCAATGGACTTCTTAGTTGCCTTTTATTGTCATAACTTCATAAGTATATGTGCGCATACATAATAATATTTAAGTACCTTGAAAAAATATTTATATTATACGAATGAATATGCCCGTTTTAAAAAAATTTAAGGTCAGCTTCTCCGGGCCGTGTTTTGTGGTAGGTGTAGATGTGCGTCATGAGACTGTTGCGAGAACAATAGACCCGTTCACAGATGATGCAGCGATATTCTTCCTGGCGCTCAGCATGCTTGTCTGCTATGTGACGCTTGAGGCTTGCTTTTGAGCACAGCATTTTGCCACACAATGGGCAAGTAAACACTTTCTTCGGCGAGGAGCCTGCAAAAACATAACAAAACAATGGACAAACCAATACGATAGAAGGAAAGGACTGCATTTTATTAAAAAGTATGAACCATAAAACAAGTTTAGGCAATACACAAAGCATTAGAAGTTCTGCAGTTATCAGACTTTAACATTGGTGGATAAAAGATATTTTGATAAATGTATAGTTTTGTTCTACTTACTATTAAGTTATGGCATGAAAAATAAACGTTGTTCCTAACAGAATAACTTATCAACTTTTCTAACTGAAAATTTCTGATCACTTTCACACAGTAACATTTGTAAAAAACTGTATTGCATCACTACTTACAGAGCTAATATGGAAATGTGTTTCAAACATGGTGGTTGAGCCCAAAGAAAGTAAGCAATGTAGACATACTCAAATTTCCGCACCTGCAAAGCTACCTCCAGGGAGAGTTTATCCAACAGAAACTTTTACAGTTACTGACAGATATGATGCTTCATGAGCATTTCCCCTCAGATCCTAAAGAATGGATATATTTCTTTAAATCTATAACAGTTCTTTGTCATATTTTTAATACAAATAGTAATTAACAAATACTGTACTGAATTTTAATGATGGAAACCAACAAATTGTTAAGGCACTGTTGTTACGCTGTAGTTATTTTAAAAAGGACCACAAACACTTATTTTTCTTATATATGAACAAGAATGCATTGCATTTACTACTAAATCTGTTGATTTTTTAGGGAGGCAAATATTTATATGATTTGCTTATTTTCTGAACATCTGAACTTTTAATGATGCAAACATGATAATCTAATTTACAAAGAAAAACCTTGTAACTGACTAGAGCATTTTGTTGTATCTGAGTTAATCTGTAATATTCATTATTTAGTTGAGAAAAATAAGCTGTTTTTTGTAAATAAAAGTTGTGAAATTTTCAATTAACAAAACTAATGTATTAACGAGTATGTGTAAAAGCTCAGATGCATTTTATTTAATATTTTATATAATAACCTTCACTCACAATAGAATTGTTAAACTAACACACACATGGGTATGTTATCACAACAGCTATTTCAAATGTTTATCATATGGCTGAGAATAGAAATGAATTTGCGAGCACATGAAATACACAAAATACAAGAAGTGGAATGAGGGAATGATGTGTTCAAAATCTATACACAAATTATATTGCTAACTTGGGGATTAATTGGTTGACACTCAGGGTTAATTCTGTCTCCTTATCTATTTTATAGTTATTTGCACAGAAGCAAGTTTTGTGACATATCTCTAAGATAGTTTTGGAAAATTCTCCAGGAGCTTTCAATAGTTTTTGATAAGAACTTATACAATGACTGTGTTGTTTTAAAAGAACTGGATATTTTGTTTCCTAAAATTAGCATAAAGGATAATGTTGTTTACCTTTACTAAATTTTTCTCTCAAACAATTGCTGGTGAGATTGTTAGACTTTCAGACAAGACTATGCTTAATTGAAATACATATATGAATTAACAAAATTATAGAAAATCAGCAATTACTTCACAAATTTCTCTCACGTGCGGAAAAGGTTGATGGTGTCAATTACACCATTGTTAGTTTTTCAGTATATTGAAATTCACAGAGCCATTAAACCCAAAACCTGCACCATTTTTTTAGTAACACATCAGAATAGATCTAGAATTATGTATATTCAACCAATAGTGAATGTGCCCCAAAAAGTTTGAAGAAAGATTCATTTTAATCAGTTTTCTGTATTACACTCTTTTACAGAACCTAAGATTTCATTCAAATAAACTCATTTCATGGGTGCACAAAAGTTCAATAAAAATTAAACTTGAAGTGGTTGAATTACAAATAAAACGCCTTCATAAGTGAATGTCAATTTTATTTAATTACCTGTTGAAAGACTTAGATGCAGATGAATAGTAACTTGAATAATTCCTATAACGCTTCTTACACATATTTAAAAATAAAATCAGGTGCATGTTTTTATATTCAATATTACTGAATTGAGATATTAGAGAGCATGCTCTTGAAATTGGGCTGCAACTTGGCTTCAATAGACATGAAGTTGTCTGTGAGAAAGTGTATTTGATTCCCTAGATTATGTGCTAATAGCATGGGGGGGGGGGGGGGAGGGAAAGAGAAAAACATCCCTTTTGAGATAGTATTATATGTATTAGTAAGCATGCTTAATTTACCAATACAATTTTTTTTATTTGCAATTTATGTCTTCCAACATTAAGTCATATAGGATGATGAACAAAATGGGTGAAGTGATGCTCAAATGATCCGGGGTCCATGGAGCTTAAAGTTACCCGACATTAATCTATCAGGATAAGGGAAAACCCCGGAAAAAACCTTATCCAGGTAACTCACCCTAACCAAGATTTGAACTCGGGACCTCTTGAACGTGAGGCAGACATGCTACCGAGGTGGGTACTAATACAATGCTACTCTATCAATTATTGTTGCTCAGAAATTTGCAATACAAATGGGTTCCAGTTCAATGGGACTTATATAGTGTTTAGCAGTCATATTTCCTGCATCTACTAGGTAAAGGCAACCATTTATGCACAAATAATTCAGAAGTTGAATCTAAACTCACTCAATGACAAGAACTGAAAGTTCATAGCTCCATGATAGTATTAATATTTGAAATACTACTTTTCTTCTAATAGTTTATTATAAATAAACAATTACACTAAAAATAAAACAGAAATCCTACGTTTCAAGTTTTAAAAATTAACACTTACATAAAAGACAGTTTTATTATGACCGAATAGTTAATAGAACAGGCCAACACTGTTTAGTTTAAAAAAAAGAAAAAAAAAAAAAATTGACATGGGCATGATATTACAAACACTAAATTGCATCCATAAAAAATTCTTGTCATGCAGTACATCAAAGTCACATGTAATTACTCTATTAACTAACAAGCAACACATCTCAGTAAAAATTGTTTCTCGAGCCGTTATGGAAGGAAATGTGACAAAGAGAACGACTTACAAAATTAAATATAACACCCCATCTCATATTGACAACCTTAGCAATATATATTAATACAGCTGAATCCTTAACATGCTTATATTTAATATTACGACTTCTGATTTTATGAAACTGTCTTGTAAAAAACAAGACAGTAAGCCATGTCACAACGCTCGCTAATGATGTTTTCATACTCAGCAAAAAGAGCAATTACAGACTGCATACTATGTACAAGTTTTACAACGTCTTTCTTTAAAATTAAATTTTATTTATTGTCACACACTAAACTCCCCACATCTTCAAATGTCAATAGTTTAGCAATTCCTGTGGCTAATATACAATTATTGAAAATAAATGCAGAAATGAACGTGAAGTATTATGCTCTCAGAAGTCTATAAACTAGCAATACTAGTAATTAGCCCTAGTTCAATTAATTAAGCAGAGTTTGTGTGTGAAAATATTTGTACAAAAGAAAACATAATCTCAGAAATTAATACATTTATCTTTAAGTTTTTCATTCAGGATAAACAAATCCAAGTCTTCTGCTAGCTATAATAAAGTGTTATACTTAAAAAGAATTTTTACAATACTAAATTAGCATATTAATGTGTCAACTAACTGCTGATGATAATGTTCCTGAAAGATGTTTTTAATGCTTAAACTGAAGAGGGATTAAACTGTCCAAATTTGACTTATTGGTGCTTTAGGTTAACATTGTTTTCAATAAAGCCTAATTGTAACTGGAAATAGGGCTCATATAAATATGTTACTTGACTGCTATGAACTAAGGAGCAAATGGAATGAGTCAAAACTTCAAATATTATAGACAGCAATCCTACACTCAAACCAGGGAATCAAATCACATTCTTCAAAGATGACATTCAACAAAAGTGAAAATAAAATTCTTGGCATTTCTCTTAGGCAATGATCACACTGAGAAGTAATGAATGTGCCAGTTTGAGTTATTTCTTCCTTTCCAAAGTATTTTCTGCATTCACTATACAACAAAAGAAAGCATGTCTTCACTTTCACTTTATGACATGTTCAATGTCCTAGAGTGCTGCTCAGCAACGGAACCAAATGAACAAAACAAACAAAAGACTTTAAAAATAAATAATTCAGACACAATCAAATCCTAATGTTGTGAACATTAGTTTGTTCACAATTCCAATCTCACAATTTCTGATGATAAGCATAACACATATTAAGCACACAATAGGCAATAGATTCAAAATGTGAGATTTGGGAAAGCATGGCTCTGGAGCTAGTTTATGAGAAGATTTCTTTTTTCTTTTTTGTAATTTACGTCCTCCAACGTTAAGTCCTATTGGACGATGAATGGAATGTGTGAAATGATGCTCAAATGGGCCCAGGGTCTGTAGAGCTCAGAGTTACCCAACATTCGTCTTTCAGGATAAGGGAAAACCCCGGAAAAAACCTTATCCAGGTAACTCACCCTGACCGAGATTCGAACTCGGGACCTCTTGAACGTGAGGCAGACACGTTACCATCTACGCTACGATAGATATGTGGTGCTATGGTCAAAATTAAAATGCATTTATATTTGGCAAGGCTACTTCATCAAAGTAAATAGATGTGATGAACTTATTGACAAGAATGAGTTTAGTGCAGAAGTGCCTAGGAATGAAAATGGAAACAGGAAAGGAATGTGAATATGCCATTAACAATCACCTGGATGTAACGGCAAGCAGCAATCCCAATCTACAGGGTGTCCCACATAAAACTGGTATGTCTCACAGTCTCAGTGTGCCTAGCCCACTTTGTTATATTTGGCGCCTGTTTTCTTATAAATAATGTTGGCTACACTGTGTGACCTATTGTTGAAGTTGTACATTTTAGTGTAACAGAAATTGTTGTGAATATTGTGGAATATTGATACAGAAATGATGCAGTTCTCAACTGAAAAACAAATTGATATAGTGGAATTTTATATAAGAATAGGCTCCATTAAGGATTCTAAGGAAATGATTGGGGATAAATACCCTCATGACAAAATACCAAAACCAGCACAATTCAAAATTTGTACAAGAAATGGAGGGCTAAAGGTTCCATCATTAATATGAAGAACAAGTGTCCGATACTCAGAACCATGCCAGTAGTCGACAGAATTTGAACAAATATGATGAGAAGCCCCAATAAGTAGTTAAGGAGATTGTCTCAGCAAGTTTGTGTATCCCATTCAAGATGGTGCCACAGCCCACACACCCAACCAGACTATGGCCCATATCAAGAGCAAGTGTTTTCTGAAAACAGGCTTGTCAGCAAAAACTTATGGCCTCCATGGTTACTGGATTTAACATGCTGCAATTTTTATTTATGGGAAGCTCTGAAAAACAAAATTGATGCAAGCAAAGCTTGGATGATACACCAACTTAAAGAGAATATTACTAATGAGATAAATAACGTCTCAGCTCAAGAATTACATGTCAACCTGAATATTCTTTAAAGAGCACAGCGATGGATGCTGGTGGAGGGCACTTTCAGCATGTAAGTCTGGTCTATGCCATATTTATCCCATAGTTACATAGGAAGTTGCTTGGTTGAGGAATTAATGTTTTGTAATGAATGAGTGAGGTATATCGGTTTTATACACCCTGAAGTTTAGTTAGTATGAAACTAAGCCTTGTCCAAAATTGTGCCAGAATTGTGAATAAGAATGAAGGGGCACTTGACACTTGAAAATAGTTGTGGCACCGCATGTGTTATCACTCTTTTTGTACTTTAGTGCTTTAATAATTGTTTCATTGAAATATTACTTAAAAAATTGCCTTTTATTTTTTTATTATCATGCTCAAGCAGTATTGTTTGTGTAATGATCATGGGTTAATTCAACAGATCAGAGCAGTGCAATTAAATAAAGAAGTAGCTAAGCCCTTAAATTAATGTATTCTATACTTAATTTGAGCATAACAATGCTCTTGCTTTTACGGATATCATGATCCTTATGTTGGGAAATTAGCTGTGACTTGAATGTCTTGTAACCAAGTGATCACAGGCTGATTAATTGGTTATACACAAGAAAGATGACTCAAGTGACAATGACATTTCTGATTTTGAAATGAGTATCACACTTACCTTTGAATTTACTAACACAGAAGCTTTATAATTATAGAATAGAAATAACCTTTTTAAAACAATTCTTGAATTACTACATTTAGTTTAACAAGTACAGGGGTATTGATGAAGTGAAGGATAATGGGTGGTTAAAATACTTTGTAGATAATAATAGCAGTTTCTTGAAATCCTGAAAATAAACAGCTGGGCAGCCGTTGAGTGTCGAGGTAGAGGGGAGAAACCTCCATTATGTGTTGATGAAATGCTTAATGCATTACTCTGTGCTTTCTTTTACATTAGGACTCATTCTCGGGATAGAAGATTACACTAAATGCTGTGCATACGCAAAGTATGTTATGCCTAAGGATGGAACACTTAACTAACTTTCCCATTTTCAAGCTCCAGAAATATTGAAGAATGGAAATGAAATGAATGTTTTAACTGGTTTCAAAATTGTGTTTTGAGCTCTAAGGTTTAGCTCTTAGCTTTCTTTTAGAATAAAAATGAAAGAAACATATAGGCCTAATAGTTACAAGATATAAGAAAAAGGACACACCTGAAAATGTTTGTACTTTCTCCTCTAAATTACAGTAAGTGTATCGAATAGAACAACTCAAGATGGTTTCGTCTGTGGCCCGTACTCAGGAGATTGGGTTCAATTCACATGGCAACCTACCTGATCCATGGTTTTTTTCAGGGTTTCCCCAGGTTGTCAGGCAAATGCTGGGTAGGTTAATCACATGCCTCAAATTTCCTAACCCTCATTTCACCACCATTATCATTCCACATCATCTCTCATCTGGTGGTCTCTTTCAAGGTAGCTGTGTCGGCAGGAATTTTGACACCGCATGGCAAGATGATACGCTCCTGGTAAACACTTCCTCCTTTGGAAGGATGGTCTTTGATCTCCAGGCCAGCCTGGTGTGTCGTTTCAGCACCACATGATCTGATGGGGAGTTTTCAATGGTCCATAATAGGAACCCTGCCCCTTCAACCTTAGGTAGGCTGCTCTGTCTTCTCTCGCCTCATCCTTCCTTCTAGGGATGCTCCACTTAATAATAATAATGGTCACAGTGCTGAATCTTCTCCGTAAGAACCTATTCTAATTCTATCCCTTCCAATTTTGCTATTCTGTAAGACAGATATTGACAAACCAGAGTGAGAGAGAGGAACCACCCATCTCTGCAAGTGGGGTTTTCAATGCGGTTGTCAGAAACTCAGTACAGATAAAGATGTGCAGAGAAGCAAATGAAGAGTAAGTGTGTTTCAATTAGTGCTAAGTGACATGTCGTATAACAAGCAAGTTCAGATTTCATATACTGAGGGAGCATGTACTGTATCCATAATATTTTATTCTACGTGATTTTCCTTTCATTTCTTTTGGTTTTAATGTTTAGAAGTATTAGAAAGTGAACATTATCTGATCTGCCTTTGTTAAAACTTAGCACAGGGTTTTTATACTTCATTTTCATGTAAATGTTTTTTCTGGTACTTTTGTTAGTCCATTTTCCCCCAACAAATTCATAGAATAGTTATAGTTAAAAATATTGATAGTATTTATCACATCCCTTAGGAGGGCTGTGAAAGCATTTAATTTTTGCTGAGCTGCCACAGCATTAGTAGGTCTAAAACCCTCTTTCATTGGCAACATTCCTGATGACAAGTAATTTTTCTAATCAAGACCCTACAACCTTCTCCTACGCATCTTTAATGTGGAATATCCACTAAGTAAATTTTTTTAGAAGTGTTCTGCAACTGGTGTTTAAGGAACCTTAAGCTTCAGCTTCTCCTTTGCAGGATTTTCATTTAACTATGCAATATATGAATAATTTAAACAATTTCACAACTGTTGATACTTACAACATATATTAAGAACTTTAAACATTTTCAGGCTTCTAGCCGGGTAAACTGTTGGTCTGAAACTGACATTTCGACGGTATTCAACTTTCTTGGTGTTCAAGATAACTTCATTGTTTCCAAGGCAAATATACCTGCTAGCTGCCTTGTGGTTAAAATTTTGTACCATTAGTTTTTGTCATTAAAATTTGACCGTTCACTATGGATAATAGAAGAGTTGCTGACAAAGTGCTATGAATTAACTGCCACAAAATAAACAAACATTTAGTCTCCTCCAAATTAAACTATACTGCTTTTTTAAAATTTTACAACACTTCTTTTTAGAATGGGTTTTTGAGGGCAAATTTCCTTTGCACCCAACAAACTTGCCCCTTTGTTTAAAATAAAATGCAAGAAAAAGTTTTAAAATATTATTTTGATATCAATAGCTTTTATGCTCTGGATACACGTTTTTTCCCCCCTGGTCCAACCAAAATTCATTATAGTTTTAAATGTCAAAATATTTTGTAATTCTGTTCATACATGAGACAGCACACACACTTATTAAAACCATATATATCTGGACTTCCTAAAATAAGTTCTTTTCAATAGTGTTACAAATAACACTGGAATTCTGCAATACTCTGGGAACTACTGTAGATTTAAATGGATAGGTTTGCAACCATCTGTGAACTATGTGAGTTCACTAACATGTTAATGTACTGCACTGACAAAAACTAAAAGCTTGCGGATCTCTTTAGAGTACTGCAGATAGGTCAGTACCTAAATGAAATGTTTACTGGATTACAATTGTTTAAGAATTATAAACCATTATCCTTCTAAACAAGGAAACATTTTCTCAAAATTTAAATAAAATTTAACACCACCATAATGTAAAACTGGAGTTTCAGCCTTGTGTCGAAGCTCTACCACTAAGTTACCACAATGATACATTGAAACATACTTCCCTATACATGGTCAAAGTGAAAAAAGAATTATATGACTGATTTTTTCTTTATTTTAAAATATTTTCCAAAATTATATGTGAGGCATTTACAGATGTTTGAAACAGCAACTTTAACCAATAAAATTAAAATAGTTTAATGGCCAAAATTTACTAAATTCAAAACGATCTCCAGTAACAATCTGAATATCAATTTCTGTAATTGCAGAATATAAATTTTAAAGTTACTGGTGACAGATCTTTATAACCGTATTATTATTATTATTATTATTATTATTATTATTATTAACCGTATTCTATATATAGTAAGTACAGTAGTGCAGATTAGAAGTGCAAATGAAAATTAACCAGTTTTAACTGTCCGCTCAAGATGACTAAATATTTAAGTAGTTGAATGAAGCACTACATTTGAGATTCACTGATAAGTTTTACATTTTAGCTTATCACCTGTTATTCTGCACTACGTCATTAAGTTGCTATAGTGATTTTAATACATTCAGAAGAGAGCAACAAACACCCCATCTTCCACTGTTCTCTCCTCTCTCTTCTTCATTAATTTAATTTTTATTCTTTTCTAAAATGTTCCCTGAGGTTATCCTTGACAACACATAGTGAACTGACAGTAACTGCTAATAGCTGCTTCTGCTGTAGTTATCTGAATGTCTGTAGTTGTTATACATGTACAGTTAAATCTCGATACATGTAATGTTGTTTTGTCACCTCTGCAACAGATGGATTCACCTACCTGCTGGAATGCAGAATCTTTGCAGACAGACGAGTGAATGATGCAAGTATTACTGGTCAAATCAGTGGTTGCTCCAGGGAGTAATTTGGTCATTTTACTATTTGATGAAAATCAATATGATTTATTTTAAGTCCTGTTAAAAATTCATGAAACCTGCAACGGCAGCAGTTTATTTTTATAATACAGAAGCAATAGATAGCTTATCAGAAGTCAAACACACTACATCACAGTCAGCAGGACAGCATTAATGAAGAAATTAGATTACTACTAGCTGTACATGTATATTTTTATCCAAATTTTGTCTGGTGAGCGTAGCTGGGATAATTTATTATAGCTTTTGTTAGCTTATCCTAATCATATATTTGTATGATGCAATGCATATTACTTACTGTCCATATAATGGAATGTCTTAACTGCATACATGAAAATAAAGCAACCAATCAGTTTATTTCTTAATATAACTAAGAAGACAGGTATGAGCAAAATGCTCACAAAAGGATAGTAAAGTCATAATACTACCACAATGGAAGAGAGGCAGAGTTAGCAGGAAAACTGCATTCAATATGCTTTGCAAAACTATAATCTTTCACTATCCGTAGCCACACCAACAGGAAGTGCTCAGAACAGACTGTCATGTTAAGCTGTGACTCAATAAGTTTAAATTGCAACTTGACTTTTCATCTGTAGATCCAGGAATTGATTGCTGTCTGAGGAGTTTTCTTTAATTATGATTATTCTCTACCCTTCACAGTCTCGAAGTGTGATGTGGATGTGCAAAAACTTAGAAATGATGAAAACCTAAAGTAACCTAATCTTAAAGTTTAAAGAATGAAAAGCCCTTGAAATATTTCAGTCAAAACCTCCAATGTGACCTCCCCTAAAATGCGCATCATGAGCCTGTTACATATACACACTTGTGTCTCACCATTAAACCAGCCCTAACTCTTAAATGCTTATTTTATTGAAAAGCTTAATTTCTGCTCGTGTATTATCTTCCCATCTAAAGTTTCTATTATTTCAAATATTCTACTTTACTTCTTGTTTCATTGTGCACTTTGATATCCTTAGAGAATACAGAGAAGCAACATCATCATCAATTCTTTATAATTATTTCATGGATTAAGTTTAAGTTTTTATTCATACGTGCAAACTCTGAAACTGAATACTATAAAACCTTCCCTCGTCCAACAATGCATAAAACTTGCACCAACCCCCTTTGCTGGAGTAGTGTTTCTTTCCGTCACACATCTTCCTGGTGTCACACAAACACATATTAAATAGCAAAGAACAAAACTTTCTAGGCTAATGCATATTTCTAGTGCATAATTTATGCTTCATAATATAAACTTTAATACAGTGCAAATTACATATATTAATTTAAATAAAGGAGTTAACGTCACAGTACATGCCCAGTACTAAATGTTGCTGCCTATTTATTGCTGGTTACTAAAGATTCTTAGTGATGCAATCAAATGTTAAATCCATATGCTACCTAATTTATTAAGGATTATAGCACTGTATTTCAACTAGTGCAGTAAATTCAGTCTGTAATCTTACATAATCACATGATAAAATAGAATTTAATACTCTGTCATGGTGAAGATCTGTAATAATTTAAATAAATGCTTTCACCATAAAGTCATACAAAAGTCTCCCTCCCTTAGGTTTATAAGCAGTATAAGATGTTAAGTATGTTTATTGCTAATGATGTTATGAAGAGTTCCAATTCCGTAATACACAAATTTTATATTAGTGCAAATATCCCTAGAATATTATTTGTAGATAATATGGACAACCAATGCAACCAATCCCTTATATTGTGTAGATTTACTTATAACTGAATGCTGTACAAATCTTTTCGTGAACAACTTCAAGCTACTCATCAAGTAACTATTATACTTTTGAAAGGCATACTTAAGTCACAAAGAATGCTTTTAAAACACCCTGCAAGGATTAACCACAACATACATCTTTAATGATAGTTTGTTTTACTTCCTTCTAAAATAATTCTTTAAATAAGCAATGTACTTCTTAATGAGTAAGGACTATGATACATGAAGCACAAAATTAATATAATTTTGAGTTTAACTAGTACTCGATGCTCCATATATTGCTAGTGTTAGGACATTTGTAACATCCTCAGCTATGTTGACTGTTTAATTTTGATTTTGTGATCTCCTTGGAGGTGATAGGGGCATCTCTGTTAGTATCTTGCTGAACTTAAAGTTTGGGTTCTCTTCAAAGATGGTGTCAAAATTGAACAGAACCTTTATGAACCTTTTTCTTTATGAATATCTTTTTCCACGTGGTTAATGCAGTTGGTCCCTGAACACCTTTTAATAAATGTATTTCATGATACAGAGCAAGAAATCAATTTATGAAAAAGTGTTCACAAGGTCCAACTGCATTAACCACATAAGAAAAGTTATTCATACAGAAATATAAAGGAAAACTGTACAATTTTTAAACCACCTTTAAAGGAACCTAAGTTTATCAAGATACCAACAGAGATACCCCTATCGTCTCCAAGGAGTTTAGCAAATCAAAATTCAACAGTTGACATTAGCTGAGGATGTTAGGATGGTCCTAACGAAACTAGCTATTATGGAGCATCGAATACTAGTTCAACTCAAAATTTTATACAATGGAAGTACTATTATGCTGAGAATGGATACTAGGTATTATAGAGAATTCATGAGGGATTTGTTAATCTGAATAAGACAGGCATGGTTTGGAAGTTAGAACTGGACTGAAAAATTCAATGCCATAATATACTCTTGATGTTCAGCTTTCCATGTTAATTTATTACTGAACTGCCATTGCAACATATTGGCATGACACTACATTCCCTCAATCCCTTCTAAACAATAAACTACAAGGCAATCTCAAATTCATATTTGAGAAAACTCATTATCTTCCAAGTACTTTAAGCTTAGACTTTGTAGTTAATCACTATTTTGTCAATGAAAGATAGCACAAAAAGCTTAAAATCTGTGGTTCAAGTCCAGCAGCATTTAACTTCGTCTGATTCTACCTTACTTTATAAGGCTTATGTATGAGAATGATTATCAAGTTAGCCATTATTAGTTTATTAAATGTTTTAAATCATTAAAAGTAGACTAACTGCAATACCTGTTTTTCTAAATGCAGTTATCTTAAATTAGATATTTTGAAGCAATTTAAATGTATATTTCATGTTGGGACTTCGGGCTCGATAAGTGACACTGAAGGCATATAGGTGGGGAAAAAGAAAACAAAAAACAACAAAGTCTCCATGCTTGTGCACATGTGGTAAATGTTAGGTTTGTACATCAATGCTGAAATGCTCATTTGTAACATAAAATGCAATCATGCTTCAATACAACAATCTGCTTCTTCAATAACATGCATATAACACAGAGACACTTATGTTGCAGTCGAGACTGAGCAACTGCTTCCAAAACGTTTTGGAAAAACAAATCTTACACAAATTTTGGTAAACAAAACAAAAACATCTAGGTACACTCTTGTGTTTTACTTGCTTTCATTTCTGTCTTACTTTTAGTTTTTCTCAAGGGGAAGTTAAGTATGAATGATTATTCAGTGTTAAATCTATGAATTGCCTTAACTGAGCACAAAATCAAAAGCCATATCACAAAATAAAATTTCCTTCTCCGTATGTTGCTTTTATAATATGTGGTGTACTGCATTTATATACAATGGCATTAGCTAAGTTCTTCTGCTTACATGATGGTTAAGTGCTTTATTAGCAGTAGAGACCATATGCAATTATCCCACTAATATCTTAACATAATTTTACAGTTTACACTTGAACTCTGAAGAACGAAGCTCGTAAATCAGAAATAGTTTAAATTAGATAGGAAAATGACTTTGTCAAAACTCCCAGTTCAGACATTAGGAATATAGGTCAGTAAAAACATACGAGTAAGCAACTAAATGAATTAATGTTTGCTTAAGAAGCAATCACAACTTGTACAATAAAATTATTTGTAAGTTTTAATATGACTGTCTAATGAACTTGGGTTGAATGTCAAATAATGTTCACCTGTAAAATTTATTGTGTACACGTGAAAATTAAAGCTTCATGCATTTCATAGCATTCAATGAAGCTTCACATTAGTGAAGCTGTAAAAGTGTTTATTTTGACTATTTCTTTATTTGCTCAATTATTAATGTTCCTGCATTTAATTTGCAATTATCATAAGGCAAAAACAAGATCTTCATACAAATAACTGAACCAACATACTCTTCCATTAATTTGTTTCAATAGGAAATTCATTTTGTAATTTTATTTCAATAAGAAATTCATTTTAAGCATCACCAAAATATAAATAAATAAACATAAATTAACAAAACACAAAAGACTTATTCCTACTGATCATTACAAAACAATAATTTATTTGTTCCACTTATTATTACAGATGCAATACAAACACACTTTAAAAGCACATATTTTCATACAGAAACACTCTGCAAGCATACCCATCACCTTATCACTTTCTGCTCTTTTGTTTTCCCTAAGAAAAGGTTCTATAAAAAATCTTGCACAGGTACTTACAGTATATACCTATTTCCAGAAGCTAATTAAATACTTTGCATAGTTTAAGTAATTTTATCTACTCATCTTCAGCTACCTCTTTTTATGCCACATATAAATATACTTTATATTGTAATCCTATACACATCCTAAAAGTCATGCAATTTTATAAAATTTAAAAAATAAACATGGGTACAATATAATGTTTAAAATGTCTCTTATCTACACTTGATAAAAGATAAGAGTGTATGAGTAATTGTTTAAGGCTCTACAATGTAAATAATGTACTGTTATATATACATTATCAGATCAAAAGATAGCTTGGCTTAATATTATTCTGCTGCACTTAAACCTGTAGTAGAGAAACTTCTCTACCCTAAATGACCATTAGTGTTTTATTAATGTTGAAGTTTATTTACATCATTTGTTCAGTAATTCAAATAACCTGAACTAGTTATAACACATGTGCATTCAATTTCAGAATCATTTATTTTTATACATACAGACAAACATAATTAATATTATACTGGTGAAGCTTCAAATCTTGCTTGTAATTAGAATTATTAGATAGGCAACCTTTGTATCACAGGATTTAATTACCTTCTTGTCAAAAGAATGCTTGATTTGTTTATGGACTTTGTGATAAAGCAATTAGGTATTTAATTCAGTATACAATTAAGATTCTGAGGCAACTGCACAAAATAATTTTGAGAGGTTAAGAATATTAATCAAGGCTTCACAGGTGATCAGCTGAAAGCTTTTCAAGTCTTACAGATTAAGAATATACTAATAAGATTGCCTAATACAGATTTATAAATGGAGTAATAGCTTTTCAAAATGTTTTCAAGATGGTGTCTCAAAGTTGCATTGATTGTTGCTACTGAATGAATATGCACTTAGATGTAAGAAAGCCATAACCAGGTTTATTGGGTTTAATTTTACACACCAAGCAATGCTAATTAGCTGTCATTATTGGCTTCAACACATTACATTTTGGAGTTTTTGGAAGCTTTGTTTAAAATACACTTTCTAAAACTTTTCACCTAATTTTCTGCATTTGATTCAAATGCTCTTTTCACTCACAGGCTCATTACAATTTGGTATGACAAAAATATTATCAACAAGCTTTAAATACCTATATAAAAAGCACTGCACTGTTGCCTGACTTTTAGGACACACTTTGTTTAAATATTTGATAACTACTTGGGCACAAAAGCAAATTTTATTTATATTAGACTACAATTCTTTTTGGTTCTTGGAATGATATACATATCTTATCATTTGTAGCAGATAAATGTTCTTGAACATACTGACAATTAAATCAGTATTTTGCATTTTATAATGCTTACTTTGAGAGCACTTTAGAAGAAACTTCTTGGGCAATACAATGTTCACTATTTCCAATATTATAAACAAAAAATGGACAGCAATGTGAGGATTTTCATTTCACATATTTACAGCACTGCCTTTCACTTTACGATGATATATGCTTCTGTGATTATTCAGAGAATTCATTGTTCGGAACACTTTATTACACACGGTACAAACGGCATTGTGAAGAGGTTGGAGGTGCTGTTGCTCTTTGTGTCTCTTTAACGTCAGCCTGGTACTGAGAAGCTTCCCGCAAATGTCACAGCAGTGAACAGATACTGATGCAGAGTCCACGCGATGAAAACGTGACGGAGACGGAAAGAGGGGCAACTGACCGCTCCGACCATCTTCCGCACCGAGAACAGAGACACAAAGAGCACGCATTACAGACCAATCTCCAACAAACTTCACGATTCTAAGCTATAATGGTCCGGCAAACTCTACACAGAGATACTGATTGGAAGAATGAAGACAGAAAAGCAAGAAATTTTAGTAATCTGTAAAAACCTTAAGAGCGTAATAACTAAAGTATTTTCTAGTGCTTAAATATAAAAGTTATTTATTATGGTTCACTACTGCTATTTGTTTAGAACAGAAAAACTACAGGCTAAAACATGTTCTCAAAACCAAAGTAAACATTAAGGATATTAGTTTTCTTGAACTTCTGTGTAAAGTTTATAAAACATATTAAATTATATCGGCTAATGCATACAGAATGACAACATTTTCATTGTGCTTTGATCTCTCAATTATGTAATCAGTAATGAATAAAACACATAGACTGTATAAACATGTCTGAATTAAAACACTGCTTCCTGTGCTAAATGACATGCTGTCAATCACCACTTTTGGACATGTTCTGAAAGATGCTTCAAACATCATCGAATAATCATACACAGTGGAAATGAGAATGGATAATTCAAAATATCAGAACATACAGCAGATTTCTTGAATTTCATGGTCTAAAAGATCTTTTAAGAACAATTTCAGTCAGGAAGAACTCTATGGCAATGAGTGGCAACAAGGCTGATGAAGAAAAAGCATCATGCATGTATTGCACAGATTTGTAACTAAGTAAAATAGCAGTATATTTTATGCACATTTGAACAATATGAAGTATTTAACACAGCTTCTGGAAATAATGTGGTTTTCAGTGCAAAAATACTATTAAGGTATTTTGTAATTACAGTCTAAATCTAACTTTCTGCTAGGTTTCATCATCAAATTAGTTTTCATTCATAAAGAAATCATTATTTCATAAGTTCTTTAATTCAGACTCTTTTTTCAAACTGGATGGCGCTTTAAAAATGGTCTGGTTATCATTTTAGCATTAACAACTAAGCAGCATTTACAAGTGTGTAACTGAACCTTGTATAAGTCCCTTTAACAGTGTGCTATCTGTACATGTGGTCAGATTATTCAGTTTCATTTCCAATTCCTCTATTGATATCTGACAAACAAGATGCACAAAATACTTATTATCCATCCTATACTGGCATTTGATACTTCTGCAAATGGCAAACTAACAGAGTTCTGCAGTTGTTAGACAATCGTCACGATCAAGTGTCATAATTTAGATAGGTGATGTAGAAGTTACTAATATAGGTGACTGTAAAATATGGATCTGTTACATTGTTGTTGGTGAAGTCTAAAGCTATAGAAAAATTCTGTAAGTGCGGTCTCACACAACTGTAAGCATACTTCAAAACATGGAAATGAATGCATGATACAGATACTGAAAGGAGTAACAACAAATTTTCAGGCATTAACTGGATAAATATCTGAATGTTCGTGGACAGGTTGAACATATGTGTAATAACATTAGTTGTAGTCTGCATTTATTGAGAAAGTTATCAAAAGATAACTGTGTTAAAGTTCTAAAAATTGTTTATTTTGACATATCCATCTGATCATGGAACTGAGATATGGGTACTAGTATTGTTAACTTAAATAGTATTGATGCTACAAAAGATGAGTCTAAGAAGTATGTATAAATTAGAAAATAGAGCAACATGGAGACCAATGTTTATAAAGTAAAGAATTCTGAATTAAACTTCATTATACATTCATAAACATATATTACTTGTGCAATTAAATGAACAGAATGTAAAAGAAATAATAATTCTAATTCTATAGTGCATTCATTTTCTATAGTCCATTAAAGGCTATTCCCCCCCCCCCTTCTTTGTGAACATTCAGCTCCGCTCTAGCTGTAGCAATAACATTGTTGGGATAGTGATCTTGTGATTATAGTCTCAATCTACGAGGAAGGAAAGGACTAGAGGGTAAGCTGTAAAAGGAGGCAATGTAAAACAAAGGTAGGGAACATTCTCACACTCCATTCAGCTCCACTCTAGCTGTGGCAATAATATTGTTGGGATAGTGATCTTGTAAATATAGTCTCAACCTATGAGGAAGGGAGGAACTAGAGGGTAAGCTGTAAAAAGGGGCAATGCAGAACAAAGGTAGGGAACATTCTCACACTCCATTCAAAGTCGGTGAGAAAGATCCTTTTTTGAAAGGTATTATATTATGACATTCATTTGCAGTCTTTTAACACATACAGCTGCCATAATACAAGAAGAGCTATACCATCTCTTCTGAGCTTTTGTCCACATTAAAATGAAACAGAATCACATTTGTTTTACTTCAATGATATATATATAGCCCTACATTAATTTATTTTCCTCAGCTAACACTTAATTTGTATAAACAGCTATCATTTCTTGGAGTGAGTGACATATTTGGATCACAGACCAAGCTGGGTAATTAAATACAAAGTTGCAATACAATAATAAAAAAATAATATCTAATAAAGGAAATAAAAATATGTTTAAAAAAGAACATGATTTTGGAATTAAGCAATGTAATTTGAATTATTGGTCTTACATTGAGTTCTGACTTTCATATTAGTGGTTTCTTCTAGGCAATGTAATGTGTTATTTTATACCTAAGAAGATTATGAATGATTGGTTCCTACAGGGCAATGGTCCAGACCTTTGAATTGGTTCATAACGTCCCATGAGCGGGATTCATACACACTGGGAGATGCTTTCCTATACTCTCTAAATTAATACATTTCTTTTCTAAGTATTCATAGTTTTTCCAAATTGCTTTCTAAAGAAAATGTTCAAACTGGGCTATGATATATCACTGCTATGGAAATCAGTGGGATGTCTGGTGGAAATGGCAACTGCAAATTGTTAATTTGATTTAGTTTTGAAATGCTCGTTAGATCTTCCCATATGATCAATGTGAAATAGCCCACATTCTTAAAAATTTTCATGCAGTGCAGGTTTCAGTAAGGGGCTCTGGAGGATAAACTTTCTTCTCTAATTAGCATGAATAAAACCTTTCCACAGATTTGTCAGTGATTTTAACATGACAATGATCAAGAACAATTCCGTTGATTACTCTTTGTATATGCAGAAAGCTTGTTCATTACATAGTTTTCTTTGGGCATAAGATTGCCTTATTTTTAAATGTCACAATTATGCAAGTGAAAGTGTAGGCTTTAATGGAAAATGGAAACCAAAGTTCTACATTAACTCTAACATAAAACTAAGATTGTGTAGTTATATACAGAACTTCACATTATTTAAAAATGGTTTAAAATTCTTACATTTTTTCTCGGGTTTGAAACTAATGTCTGTGAAACATTTACAAACTATGGAACTAACTGTGTTTAACCTAATTTTCAATTTTAATCTTTTGCTTTTTTGAAGACATTTGAAATGTAAAAAATGAAACTTACTGGAATAACATTTCAACTCCTATACCTAAAAGTCTCAAATATTGCCTAAAATTGTCTAATTTCAAGTACCATTCTACATTCACAATCTATATGGTTAGAGCAGTGGTATTTGGCCTGTCATGGGCCATTGCTTTATGGAATTTATTTGGTTACATGAGATAGAGTTCAGACAATTCAGAATATATCATTCACAGCAATAAATAGTTTCTGTGAGTCATTACTCAACTTTCAGTTTTCCAATTTTATCAATAGTATGATTCAATAGCAGTGCTTCAGTCAGTGAATATTTCAAAGAACAATTATTTAAGCACTAATTTACAAGGAATTGCTTTTCACAAAGGAATTAGAAAATGAACCCCTGCCACATAAAAACAAAATTGTTTTAGCACATAAAAACATAGATGCCATTTTAGTAAATGAAATCTGATCTTAGAGGATCAGTAATCAAATCATGAGTCATGATGTCTGTTTTTTTCCTATTTTCCATGTCAATTGAGAGCAGATTGCATTTCTTTATAATACATTATATATATGTGACATACATACGTATCCATGCATTATCATTTCAGTGCACACATGTATAACACCGTAGTTCATGAGATAGAGAGTTTGTGCTTACCGACCAGCATGCCTGGGTTTGATCCCCAGTTTGGATAAGATGTCTGGCTGAGGTTTTTCCTGCCTGAAAAGGTGAATGCCAGAGAGGTTTAGCTGCCGATAGATTGTGGATGTATTTGTGGCATCACTAAAATAGTATGCTCATTAATTGAAAACATGAAAATGAAGGTGGAGGTGAGGAAGAAGGAAAGGTGTACAAAGAACAGGAGGAACTACTCAAAACCAATTTCACAACTAAAAAGTATTTGATAAAATGTTGAACTTGGGATACTTCTTATATCTACAATAATAATGAACCTCATGTGGTTAGAAACCTTTAAAGGAATTAAAATTTTCAAATAGTTACCTGGAACCAAACTCAAATAATCAATACAAAAATCTGTGCTGTACGATTCAATTTTGGATATCAATGCAAATTTGCTGCAACCCTAATACATGTAAGATTTCAAGCGAAAGGATGAACATTCAAGTAAGAAGTAGGAGCAAAAGAAATGTAAAATAAGTACAGAGCAATCTAGCTCCTTTTTATATGACTAGTTAATTTTTGTTAAACATATCAATTAATAATCATGATGGCAAAGTTTATCAAACTTTTCATACAAAGCATTCACGTTTAACATTAACATTACAAGAGATTTTATATTCAATTAATTCCTTTATTCACCAAATGTACAGAAACATGAGTATTGTAAATGCATACAATTATGTATTTCTGAAGGCTTTGGAGAATAAGTATAAGTCATTATAGGAGAATTATAACAAAAATAAACTATTTTGAAACTACACCTATTCTATTAAGCACTAGTTATACCCCAGTAAGCTGCACTGCATATTAAAAAGCAATAAGCAGTTAAGTACTTTGCATGTTGTAAACATCAAATATTTTAAATTGACACCATATGTTTTGATGAGTGTTTGGAGGATCAGGAATATGAAATTAGTCTTTCTTCTAAGATGAGTACTTGCAAATATGTTTAGAAACACAAAAAATCAAGTCACTTCAAGCACAGTTTTATCTTTTAACCACTAAGAAATTACTTTAAAATGTAGCATCTTTAGAACTTCCCGTCAGACAATTTAAAATTTCTCCTTGAATGTTCTTTGCATTTATAGTATTGCAGCGAACAACTTACAGCTTGACAAAGCAGGAATCTTTAATGGTTATGTTACTATCATTTCAAGTTTAGACACTAAGCACAGCTGTAGTTTGTAAGCAATGCTATGGACATTGCTATCAACTCTCCCCTACACGTCATTCTTCTGATAAATTGATGAGTATCTTGTATCATTGGATCTTTTTGCTCTGTGATAAATACTCTTGTGATTGCGAAGGCTGTTCAGTGTACTGTACACTTTATGACAAATGTTGCACACAGGAGTCTTAGATGGATGGGTATGAACATTCTGAATGTGGCGACGTAACCTCTGAAGAGAGGTCAGATTTTTCCCACATGGCTCGCAACGAAACTCGTCTTCTCCCATATAACCTGACGACAAGAGAGACAATCTCCAATTAGGGATCCAGATGAGTTCTATGAAAGGGATTATTAAATGTAAGTATGCTATTATACGTGTAAATTCTTCCAGGAATTCATCAATTCAAATTTCTATGCCAACTCAAATTAAATGCCATATTTCTACTAGAACCGCTGTAGCCTACAATTCTGAAGCTAAATATCTGACAATGCATACAGAACTACAGCAGATACATTAAATACTTATACATACTTTTAAATTAAAAAAGCAAGTGCTCATCTGTTCAATTTGTTTGGTAATTATGATTTATTTTATTTTACATTACAATTTATTTTAATGATTCTTAACTACAACTGGGCCTAAAGGAGATATGATAGTCTAATTATTGTTTAATTTTTAAACAGCACTGCAGATTAAATCTTTCAAAGGAAAACAATATTAAGCACAAATTTACTTTCAGAAATGCTTCAACATTTCTAGCAATATTGAAAATGACTTAAGAGTTACTGATAAACAATATCTTGTAATTACGTGTGTTTGGACAATTTAGTAGCCGTGATGTTCCAATTAATTGAAAAAAACTATCTGCATTCGGTTTTTCACACTCTGTCACATTTTTATTTTTTGAGGGACTAGTTTCAGCAGCTGTTGCTTCCATGTTCAACCTCAAAGGTCCAAAGGGATAGTTGGACCTTTGAGATTGAAAATGGAAAAAAGAGCTCCCATAGCTAGTCCCTCAAAAAATAAAAATGGAAGTGATGGGGTGTTAAAAACCAACTACAAATAGTTTTTTTCCATTAATATCTTATAAGTTAAAATAGGCATGAAATGAAATCAGTGTAGCGCAAAATTACTCCAGTATGCTGCAGTATCATCTGAATAATTATTCATATCATATCACAAAGAAGTAGAATTATCTGAACTTCTGTCACTAGTTTATAATGATCTGTTTATAAACATGTACCCGAAGCATTAAATATAACATAACAAAATATTTATTTAGTAAAGCTTAGGATTTTTTGCTCCTTTTAGCATATAATGTGAGTTATTGAAAATATATAAAGTTAAAACTCATAAATAGGAGTACCACTTTCTATGTGCAACTGTGCTGCTCAAGTCAAATATGACTGTAACAATAAATTCTATTTCATAAAAACAAACTATTTATTATACAATGCACTTATTTTACAAAACGAGTTATACCTCTATTTTAAGTGGAGAATATTCATTCTAAAGAAAAATCATCACGTAATCTGTTTTACACCACCCCATTTGTCATCTCTGATCAGACTGCAAACATACACAAGGGTCACTTGATAAGTCTGATAAATTTCCTTGAAGGGATGGAAATTTTTTGTTGCAACTTTGTGTGTGGTAAGCCTGATTATTCAAAAATTGTACAGAAAATTTGAAAGTGTTACAATATACTGTTGATTGTTGACATTGGTCAGTGTGATAGCTGCGATTGAAAATACAAAAAACAGTTTCATGCTGTTATTAAACATTATAATTTAAAGGGCTGGACAGCCACACAAGTCAAAACTGAATTGGATGAAGTTCATGCAGACTGTGCACCAATACTGAAGACAATTTACTTTTAATTCATTTAACAATAAATTTAAATGTGGTCGTAGAAGGACTGAAGATGAATCACACTCTGATCGCCCAACTGAGGTCACTATACCGGATACCATTGAAAAAATCCACGATCTGGTTATGCCAGACCACTGAATCAAAATTTGTGAGATTGCTGAGGCTGTAGGAAACTCAACTAAGCAAGTGCAAAATATCCTGCATGAAAAATTGACAATGAAAAAGTTGTGTGCAAGATGGGTGCTGCGATTGTTCACAGTCGACCAAAAGCATATCTGGAAGAACACTTCTAACTAGTGTCTGGCAATGTTTAATAGCAATCTGCAAGACTTATTGCAACAATTTGTGACTGTGGATGGAACTTAGATCCATCATTACACACCAGAGTCAAAACAGCAGTCAAAACGATGGACAAGGGCTGGTGAAAGTGCACCAAAGAAGACAAGAACCATTTTGTCAGCTGGTAAGGTGATGTGAGATTTTCAATAATCCTCATAGACTACTTGGGAAAAGGCAGAACCATAAATGGCGCCCATTATACTTCATTGTTGGATCATTTGCAACATGAGTTGACTGAAAAGGGACCGAGTATGAAACACAAAAAAGTGCACTTTCACCAGGATAATGCACCATCGCACACATTAGCAATTGCAGTGACGAAAGTGCAGGAGTTGGGCTTTGAATTGGTTCCTCATCCATCTTATTCACCAGACATAGCCCCAAGTGACTTCTTTCTGGTCCCAAACTTGAAAACTTGGCTTGGTGGTAAGCATTGTTCATCAAATGAAGAAGTGATAGTCTCCGCCAACGAGTATTTTGTAGATCTTGACAGAAAAAAAAAATTATTCTTGGTTTTTTACTCCAGACTTATCAAACGATCCTCGTGTAATACTAAGCATGTAGCTCTTGAGCCCCACCCCCTATAAAATGCATAAAGATTTTACAGATCAACCTTAAGCAAACAGCTCTATATTTACCACATATAGATCAGTATTCTTAAAGAACATAAACATGAAAGCAAGCTGAAAAAGAACTGAAGAATTTTCTGAGATCAGGATTAATTCCTGTGATGATGCAAGATACCATAAGGTAGAAATAGGCAAATCATTTGGGACCATCCTCCTCAACGCCCTGATTTAGCATTTTGTTTCTTTCTTCTTTGAAAATAAATTAAGATTGTGAACCAAATGCAGAAAAATACAGCCTCATTTCTATTTGTCTACATTAATTTGTATTATTAAACAAGGTTTTCTGCAGAATGGCAAACTAGAGAAACTTATTTTCAAACTAATTACAATAATTATTAAGTTTTAATAACAATTAACATTTGGTGCAAAAATGCTCTTAAAACTTAATATAATTTATGAGATGTTAAAAGGGAGGTGAGAGGGCTGGCTATAAATATGGAAAACAGCATTTTTTCTTTAATGAATATTGAATTTAGACACTTTTTCAAAATATTTTTGGTACAGCAGAAAGTATTCAGTTATATTGGAATTCACAGCTGCAAAGCTTGTTTTCCTTCTCCTTCTGTATAACACGAAAATATCTTCAAGATGAGGTATGGGTTTACTTGGGTGAATTTTAGTATACATTTCTCTGATTCTGATAAATACTTTGTGGCAGCATATGATGAATAAAATCAGGATATTTTGCTTTTCTCTAATTTCACCTGCAAAGAGCACAAAGGGGACTTAATGAAAATGGTATGAATACATTTCCAATTCAAACATTCACGCCTGCCATGTAACACTAAATAAACATTGTAGGTCAAAAGCATATAATGTAGGAAGAAGCAGACAGCAAAACTTCTCTGTGTCCTTATTTTCATGAGTGGTCCAAAGCTAACAGTTTGATGTGTAGTATCTGATGCAAATAAATTGAGAAGACCACATAAAGTTCATAAATCTATGCCTTTCATTAAGTTAAGTAAAGCCATTAAAAGTAGTAATACAAATGCTGTATTGCTGCATCCATGCCAATTTATAATAGCAACAGAAAGCAACAAGTCCAATGCTATGAAGCTGGTTTTTGCTTCATAGACAATGCATAACTTCCTTTACAAACCATAACAAAAATTAATAGTAAACAGTCTTGTGAAATCAAAATGAAAATATATTCTAAGTCACTGACCATAAGTAAGTGAATAGCAACTCAGTGCATCTCTCACAGGAAATTCCTCCTTAAGACAGTTACATAATTTGAAAGATTTTTACTTCACATTTGAAAATGTGTAATTCTGCTTTTTTAGTTATTATTGTAAATAAAATATATTCTGACACTTTTAGGCATTCACTACTATAAGTAAGGATGGGAGTAGCTTTTCCTATCCCTGATCTAGAAGCTTTCTATGGTGTACCCTTTCCTTTATCCTTATAATTGTAATTTTGCACAGCCCCAGCAATTCCTAATAATGAATAAAAAGATTGATATTCATACATAAAATGTCAGAAGAACATCTGGCTTCCTTAATCTGCTTCCGATAGTCTTCCAAATTATGCAAAAGATGTTTAGCATTTAAATCGAGCAAAATGGTCAGGGTTTTTCAAAATGTTTGGGCACTGGTTGTCATATGCATATCATACAACCAAAAGTAGCTTTTACTGTCTTATGTTTTGCTGTGCCTTCTATTTTCTTAGTGCTAAATCATTACCATCTGTACATATGGAATAGAATGAAATAAATACTTTGACTGCGCCACTGAAGATGTCTACCGCAGTTGTGGACGAAACGTTTGGACATTCTTACACCAACAGAGCACGGCAAAACAGCCCGGAAATAATTGTAATAAGAATGAAATATTGTCACATGTAGGGTTCTGATTATTCTAGCGGAAGTGGTGTGTGCGCAGAACTATGAGACTAGTTCTAGAGAAGTTCAAAACAATTTATGTAATACAGTGCATGCACCATGTGGTACAGATGAGTATCTCGTGGATGGTAGCATCAGTATAATGGTCGGCTGATAAGTCCCAGGCCTCATGTAGAGTTGGCGCCACTGGGCCAGTTTGATGGATAAAATCATATAGTTTTAACTCTAGACCTGCAAAATGTTGGCAACCAATAATTATATGACACGGCCTACAGCAGAAAACCTCACAAATAAATAAATAATAATGGAAAAGAATTTAACCCTCTATGGCCTAATGTGACTCAAGTAACAACCACTTTTAACGCTCTTTTGTTATCCTATGATGAAAATTTTCCATTGTGTACATTTGTAACCTGAAAGTCACAACATGGACGCCTTGTATGGGGCTTGTTTGGCTATTTAGTTCACAATGTACTCAACAGGTTGAAGCTAAAGCAACACTCACAGCCATTTTGCATTTTGATGTTACTAGTGGCATTTTCAACAAATTTATTTCATATATCTCTGCAACATAATTTGAAAGAAAAATATCAGGCACTACGATTAAAAGTAAAATTATAGTTTAAAGCACTTAACATCGTATAGAAGTGCATACCATTTATTATTTGAAACAAAATAGTTTTGTAACCTGAAAGTTACAGAGGACCACAACAGTCATCATAATAAGTTACGTTATGGGTGCACACTGAAGTAGAAAGAAAACTATTTGTCCAAAATTTCAAACTAAAATTCAATATAGTTACACTCCCTTTTATATGTAAAGTATAAATTTTGGACTTATATTTCTGATATACACAATAAATTTGATAGCCACACTTTGTAAACAAAATGAAGCTTTCAAAATCAAAATCCTTTCATGGAAGTGTTGAAAACAGTGTTGTTGTATAAATTAATTGGGAGTCGATTAATAACACAAAACAACACTCACTTTTAAATTTTCCCGGAACCGGTTTCTGAGGCCTTCCCTCTATCTTCAGCCGGACATCGACTTGTTCTCATTGGTGTAGCTGGCAATATTTTGTCATCGGTCTCCTCTGGTGGCGGTTCGAGGAACTTGCTGAACAAATCTTTCTGGGGGATGTCGAAATTGAATACTTTGTTCCTATTTTTTGAAATAAAGATTTGTTCCCATGTGGACAGTTCTTCTTTTCCTGTTGTATGTTTTAGTAATTTTGGTTCTGGATTTATGTTGTGTTTTTTTTTTTTTTTTTCCCCCAAAATTACTAAAGCATACAACAGGAAAAGAAGAACTGTCCACATGGGAACAAATCTTTATTTCAAAAAATAGGAACAAAGTATTCAATTTCGACATCCCCCAGAAAGATTTGTTCAGCAAGTTCCTCGAACTGCCACCAGAGGAGACCGATGACAAAATATTGCCAGCTACACCAATGAGAACAAGTCGATGTCCGGCTGAAGATAGAGGGAAGGCCTCAGAAACCGGTTCCGGGAAAATTTAAAAGTGAGTGTTGTTTTGTGTTATTAATCGACTCCCAATTAATTTAATTTCAAAATCAAATTCGTTTTAGGTCAAATATTATGAATCCTCATACTTTTTATGGCATGAAGAATAAAAATAATATAATTGCTCGTCCAATAAATGGATATGAGTCAAATGACTCAGTTCTTGCATCTGGCAGTGATGAAGAAAAGGAGATTCAAGCTACTAGTGCCAACATAAATATATCAGAAAGTGAGGAAGATTCAGCTGATGAGGTATGTGTAAATAAAGCAGCATCCTGTGAAGCCCTACCTGCCGGATCCACTACACAGAAATATTGGAGAGCAAGAGAGCTAATGGCTTCATTGCCAAAGCCTAGCATTTGACAACAAAGAAGGGGAAATGACTGAAGAACATCTTCTAATCTGTGAAGCCCTACCTGCCGGACCCACTACACAGAAATATTGGAGAGCAAGAGAGCTAATGGCTTCACTGCCAAAGCCTAACATTTGACAACAAAGTAGAGCAAATGACTGAAGAACATCTTTTAACCTGTGAAGCCCTACCTGCCGGATCCACTACACAAAAATATTGGAGAGCAAGAGAGCTAATGGCTTCATTGTCAAAGCCTAGCATTTGACAGCAAAGAAGAGGAAATGACTGAAGAACATCTTTTAACCTGTGAAGCTCTACCTGCCGGACCCACTATTCAGAAATATTGGAGAGCAAGAGAGCTGATGGCTTCATTGCCAAAGCCTAGCATTTGACAACAAAGAAGAGGAAATGACTGAAGAACATCTTTTAACATGTGAAGCCCTACCTGTCGGATCCACTACACAGAAATATAGGAGAGCAAGAGAGCTAATGGCTTCATTGCCAAAGCCTAGCATTTGATAACAAAGAACAGGAAATGACTGAAGAACATCTTTTAACCTGTGAAGCCCTACCTGCTGGATCCACTACACAGAAATATTGGAGAGCAAGAGAGCTAATGGCTTCATTGCCAAAGCCTAGCATTTGACAAAAAGAAGATAAAATGACTAATTTCTTCTATTTCTTTACGACTCGACATCTTAATAATTTGGTTGAGTCCCATAAACAATTTTTACCATGCAATACAAATGAGTTGCAATAATTTAAATTTACGATTATAGGTACAATATAATTGAACATATTAATTTTAACTACAATTCATACTTTTATAATAAAAAATAACTAACATAATTTATATAACATTCAAATGCCTACAAAGATTAATAACATTTGATAAAATTGGTGTTAAAAATTCATGAGAAAAAAAACATGCAACAAAAGCAAAATTAATTAAAGAAGTATTTAATAAAAATATTTAAAAAGATATTAAAGCGTATTAAAACGTATGCTAAGGAATGAGAAAGTCACCTATTACCCACCCCATAAAATTCTTTGTATTTAAATTTTGAGTACCTGTCTATTAAGGTATTCAATTGTAAGTATAATTTCTTTTTTCTTATTATATCATATAATATTTTATTCTGTAAAAGTCTTTGAAAATTATACCTAAGATCAGCAGTATTTCGGCATTCCCATAGTGAGTGCTCTGGGGTACCAATTTCACCGCATGCACATCTGTCAGTTTGAAATTGGCCAAATCTAAATAAGTATTCTGAATGGCGACCATGTCCCGTTACGTAGTGTATTAAGCCCTGGGACGGCTGTACATATTTTAGTTGCAATCTTTCACGAATACCTGGAAAGATAGAATAAGTCCTCCTACCAGTTAAACTTACGTCCCAGGTATCCTGCCAAATTACTAATATTTTATCATTTAGTTCTAATTCATCTTCTATATTACAACCTAAAATACTGGAAGCTTTGACAAGGTTTTCCTGACGTAGCCAGTAACGTGCAGCTGAAATGACTGAAGAACATCTTCTAACCTGTGAAGTCCTACCTGCTGGACCCACTACACAGAAATATTGGAGAGCAAGAGAGCTAATGGCTTCATTGCCAAAGCCTAGCATTTGAAAACAACAAATAAAGCAGCATCTCTGCCACTCCTGTTCTAGATGAGGAAGAAACAGATGAAGATATTTCTGATGATAATAATGTGATGTGGAGAACATCAAGAGGCCGATTGGCTCAACCAATACTTCCATGGAAAGGGTTGTTGTTTTCAGATTCTGATTCTTGACAGCTACCAATACACAATTTCGAAAAATTATTTGACGAAAATTGTCTTTCTTTGATTTCTTGTCAAACAAATTTGTACAGCGTTCAAAATAATCCAGTCAACACCATAAATGTTACTACTGAAGAGATTATAGAGTTCATAAAGGCTATTTTCTTATGTCCGTATGTCCCAGATCGAGAATGCATGGTCTTTCTTTTCATAAATTTTGTAATAGCCTATACAAAATTGTAATTTGTTGATTTATTACATTGTTTGGAAATTCACAGAGAAATGGACAGTAAAAAGTTAGTTATTGTGTATAGGTTTTATTTTGATTTATATGTATGTAATGCCTTAAGTAATTTCTGTGACTTTAAAGTAACAAAATATTATTTTTAATTAAAATTACCTTTTTTAATTTGATAAATTCTTATAAGTTTCGTAATGCAACTTAAACAATAATACTGGGGAAAAACATTTTTACCATCGTAGTAAACAAATTTGGGCTGTAGAGGGTTAAACCAAACAAGGAATATCTTGAAAATGATAACTTCACAAAAAATGTTTATTAAGCATTAATAGTGTGCTTTAATGCTACTTTTTTGTTTAGTATGATTTCGTCAATCTCCTACAATGTTTCAGTTATGCTAAAGTCATACAGAGGCTATTCTTAGAAAATTAAAGATATACATTTCATATGTGAGGGAAATATCTTAAACATATGTAGTTTTAATAAAAATTGTTGAAGTTTTTTTAAGGTAGAGCATAGTATGTAAAGGTGGGGATATTTTTTTGGTGTGCACATGCTCACATGCACTTCATAAATGCCCCTTTTACATTCAGAGAGCTTTGAAACTTATACTTCCAGTGAAAGCTTTACACAAAAGTTTTGGGTAGAATACAACACTTAGCTTACCATGGGTTGGAGATAAAGTAATTAGATGGATAGTTCAGATGAAAATTATAAAAATGGAACCAGAGACATTAAATTGTCAAATGCTAAAATACATGAATTGATGACTGATAAAACTGATGAACAGGAAATAAAGTTCAGAAAAATATTCTGTGATATGGGAAACTTCAATGCTGCTGAAACAACTTTTGGGTTTCTTTTAAGGAGTGTGTGCTGAAATATTTAGATAAATAATCTTCTTCAACATATCTTAACACTACTGTAGACTGCTGTCTGAAATATAAGACAGATTGACTCCCTGAAGTGTAGGATTTCCCTTTCTGTTTGGAAGCCTGGCAAAATGTGCAATCAGTCTCATGAGGTCCCTGGGTGCCAACAAAGGAGGTACTGGATGAAAATTTCACAGTTCCAGTCTCAAGAATCTATGATATGCTATTAATGTATTCTGCCCATGATGTTCTACTGAGATGGAGAAAGAGAACACAGCAAGTGTGAGTACATTTTGGCCCACAAAGAATGATACAAATCTGTACAAAATTTAAAAACCTTTAAATATATCTGACTTATTCAAATCATATGTTTATGATCAGAAATAGTTCATAAAAACATCAAGTTTGCTGAAAAATATGATGTGAATTATATTTTTGTGGAATTACTTTCTTCAATTATTTTGCTTTACGACCAATTCAGTTATGTGGTCCTCTATAATTTTGAATGTGGATGTTACTAAATTATTTTTCAATGTTATTCCCCATAATCTGGTTTTATAATGCAAAGAAAAGCAATAAAAGTACATTAGATAAACAAAAATCCTTGAAATGAATCCCCAGAGAACTTTATTGCACTTTTCATTTATTTGTATAAATTTGTGAAATTGCATTTTAACCTACTGCAACCCTCAAAGCTATTGTGCTAGGGCCAGGCAATCAAAGAGATGTTAATATTTTTAAATAAATAATCAGCCAGATGGCCCCATAGCTCACTTGATAGAGCACCTCCCTACTGTGAAAGGGGTCCCGGGTTCGATTCCCAGCTCGGGATTGGGGATTTTTCACCAACCAAGATGATTCCCCAACCTCCCCAGAGTCTGGAAGTATGAATGGGAGTGCAAATGTATACATGATCTAATGATTAAAAATCCAAAGTACCAACAAACCAACCTATATGAGTCAACACCACTGCCAATAGGCGATATGTTCTAAAGGAGAATATGTTCTTTTTAAGTTTACATCCTTCAACATTAAGTCATATCGGACAATGAATGAAATGGATGAAATGATGCTCAAATAAGCGGAGGGTCCATGGAACTTAAGAGTTGCCTGACCACTGTCTTTTAAAATCTTATCCAGGTAGCTCACCCTGACTGAGATTCAAACTCGGGGCTTGTTGAATGTGAGGAAGACATGCTGTCATCTATGCTACCGAGGCAAACAACGGTAGCTGATATGACCATTGCAGTTAAAGGCGGGGGTATAAATGAAAGGAAAGCCTGAAATAATAAATTGAGATAAAGGAAGAAAGGGAATTTCTAAGAATTCTAAAATAAAGATGCATTTAGGTAATTGTAATACAATCTGTATTAAAAATATAGCTTATTTTAAGTATTGAGAATTTTTAAGATAAGTTTCTGTTCCTAATTAATTCATATTGATCAATGATACTCATTTGGCACTAAAATAAAATACTCGTACTTGAGCTATAAGAAAAAAAATTGTTCTGGATGTGGTTTTAATATGAACTGAGGTAACTGGAAAATTCATATATGGATGGGATCTCAATATTTTCGATACCATGATAGATTTTGGTGTTGCAAGTGTGTGTAGTACTTTCAGGTAAAACTTGAATATGTTTTCAATATTTTTAAATTTATAAGTTTTGCATTATTGAAGGCATTTGTCATCATGCTAAATAAGGAATGAAATGAGTTGAGACTTCATATTACTGCCTCACACACCAACGATTTTGGACTATAATTCTTGATAGATCTTGCTTGTGTTTCCTGCGAGCTAATGAATGCAATATTCCATTAACTTGCCTAAATGAAAACATGTAAAAGAAAGTATTAACTGCAGCATTAACTGAAGTCAATGAAGTTGACTTAGATGACATATTAAATCATATCTCTGCAAGACTTACTCTCGACCTCTAGTGATCAAAATCTGTGAATCCAGCAGAAACAAACCAGAATTGGAAATAAGAGATATACAACACATGGAAGCATTTGTCTTTACCTTCCATTTTTAATGTTTCATGTGTCAAACTTGAGTCACAACTGTATCTTACAGGTATACTATACAAACTTATTTCCATAAGTATTTTGTTTTACCAATGTACAACTGTGATATTGGATAAAATATGAAGTATGGAACTACTTGAAGTAGACCATTCCAATAATAATAGAGCAGTATGTAAAATAGCAGAAAAGCATTTTCGTGGGGTGGAAAGTCACGTTATATGTGCCACAAATTTAAAGAAGCATGTTACATTTAAACACTGAGTGAAGCTTACAGAACTTCAATTGAAAAAGCAATGTACAAGTTTTCCGTTGTTAAATCAATATCAGTATTGATATCAATCAGTTAAATTAATATCAATACTAAAAAAGTGATATTGTCCCTTCGCTATTAATAAGTACATTGAAAAATAATGCTGAAATTGTGTAAATGTTCTCCTATATGGAACACAAAATACATTTGTTTTTAATAATCTTATACTTTATGTACATTAGGGGAGAATAGTTTAGTATTTGGGTACTAAGCTGTCCAAGTCATTAAATTTCTTGCCTCCAAATGTACGAGGGCTGTTTTTTTTTTTCAACCTCCGATCGCTCCATGCCGACGCTACGCGGGCAGCAGAAAGCGGGTATGCGCTGTCGGCGACTGCGCAGCTCTTGCACTACACACTCCGCCATTGTTGACATTCAGTCGTCAGTCGGCATTGTGCTACAGCCACGTAAACATGGCCGCCATTATTGATGCTCCCACCAAGTGCGAATTGCGAAGTGTAATTCGTTTTCTACAGGCTGAAGGCCATGGTGCTGCAGAAATCCATTGGAGGATGAGTCGTGTGTATGACGAAAACTTCATGAGTGATGGTGTTGTTCGTGAATGGTGTCGAAAGTTTAAAGATGGCTTCTCGACCAATTTAGATGGGACATTTTCGATCATCCGCCATACAGTCCTGACTTAGCACCCAGTGACTTTCACCTTTTTCCTCAACTGAAGATGTGGCTTGGTGGGAAGCGATTTCAAACCAATGAGGACCTTCAAACGAACGTCAAGGACTACTTGAATTCACTGGCGGCAACTTTCTTTGAAGAGGGAATTGAAAAGCTTGTCCACAGATATGACAAATGTCTCAATCTCTTCGGTGATTATGTCGAAAAGTAACCATAAGTGTACTATTCTTTTGGTAATAAAATTATTGTTTTATATGAACTTGTGTTTTATTTATAGCCTATCGGAGGTTGAAAAAAAAACGGCCCTCTGGTTAAAATCTGGTTAACTGAGTTATCCAAAACATTGGTCCAATTTCATTACAATAAAACCTTGTTAACCTGGACCTCTTTTAAGCCGGACAACTTGGATTAGTTGGGGGTGGGGTATATGTTGTTTCGCATAGTAAATGAAGACTTGTTTTACAGATGATAAACTGCTATTCTCAATAGTATATTACTCAAATTTTCTTGCCAGCTGGCAAATTTACTGCACTCACCCCACCTGCTTGGGACGACAAAACAAAAACCTTGATAAAGTCATGGAAAAAGTTGTGGCCTGGTGTGTGTGACTTGCCAGAAAACAAGAATGAAGAACAAGATAAAATTATTAAATTTTAGATGAGTCGCATTTTTTACACATCTGTAAACTGTGTTTCACTGTGGTGTTCCAATACAGTTGAATCTCGATATAAGATAAAATTAGTTTGGAAGATTTTTATAGACATTTTTAAAAATATGGATGGCTGTTCTGATGTTGTAGCAGAAGACATTCACAATGATGGAGGTTATAAACGGATTAGAGAAATGAAATGAAATGTGTAGTGTTTAATGACCGCTTTCAGTACATACAGCACCGCAGGCGGTAACACTGATGGTACATGAGATGAAGATGGAGCACTGGTGGAATGAGATGGCGGGGGAAACCGGAGGTGCTGGAGAAAACTGCCCCAGCGCCGTGTTGTCCACCACAAATCTCACTTTGCGATCGCCTGGGATCGAACCCGGGCCGCCTTGGTGAGAGCCAAGCGGTCTAACCACTGAGCCATGGCGCAGCTGCTGATTAGAGAGGAAGGCATTATTGCAACATGCAGTGTTACTGAAAATGAAAATGAAGACTATTTAGATTCAGACAGTGTTGATGAACCAGCTGTGATTATGAGCCATGTACAAGCAGCAGCAAACAGAGAAACTGATGCTTTATTTCGGGAGTCAAGTTGGAACATTGACAAATAAAATTCTAACATTAAAGATATGAGAGATTGTGTTGCTTGTAAGCAATACACTAAACTGAGACAGCAGCAGCTCACTGCCTTTTTTTTTTCCCCTACCGATTAGTTTGTAGCTATATTGTATACAGCGCAAATACATAGGCTATTACAGTGCATACAGTGTATGTGGTTTACGTAAAAGTATGCTGATAGTAACTTCTAAACTCTATTAAAAATATTTCTGTGATGTACATGTTTTTTATCGTTTTTCTGTCATTCTCTGGATAACCTGGATTGGGCCTGGTCCCCATTAATCTGAGTAAACGAGTTCTACTGTTTTTGAGGTTTAACATTCTTCTACTACTGCAAATATTTAACATCATCTTTTACAATTGCTTTAGCATTATCTTTTTTGATCAAGGTTCCTATTTTATTTTTAACATTCTAAATCTTTTAGTTCCATAAGCATTTCTGACATTATGACTTACTCTTTGTTTCTTATTATTTTCAATCATTGCAGGCTAATAGCTTTTCCCCCCTCTTTCCTTTCTTTGTGCTGCATTTCCGTATACACTTTTACACAATGTATTACTTTATTTTGGTTACATTGGTAGACACTTCATATGTTGATTGCTTTACCAATACTTGTGCCTAGAATATTTAAGATATACTCGTATCATCCAGTGTTACTATTACCAACTCTATTCAACTGCTATTCTTCCAACAGAAATTCAGAATGCATCTTCCATCTTAACAAACTTTTAAAATTTGCAGGTTCTAAAATTTTTATTCATAGCGTGAGAAATTATCACACTTTGCCATTTTTTCAACTTCTTTCATTTGTATACACTGCATCTTATAATGAACATATATGTGTTTAATTTGATATTGTTCTCTAATTATGTGGTTTTTGTTATCTTTTTATGACATACAGTTTGGAAACTGTATCTACGGCTTTTTAATAAAGTAGCAGTAATAATTAAGTGATGGAAGTTTCTGAAAGAAGAACAAAACATGGCATGTAATAATTTCCATCTGTATTTAATTTGTGTATGGGTTATTCAATTAAGTTATTCATACAAATCTGAGGTAAAATAAGACATAAAACAAATATTTCTGCAAAGTATTTATATTTTGCACTATGAGAATTAATAAAATAAAAAACTGTACAACTGCTATTATTACAAGATACATTACCTTCTACATACAAATAAATGTTTTGTAAGGACAGTTTTCTTAGCAATACACAAGCTATACCACAAAAATCAATCTTATAAAAACTACATCTTTTTCTCTCTATAAGTTATTGTGCAATAGTTACTATGCAAGAATAAGTCTAACTGTACCTCCAATCACACTGTAGATGCGCAATGCTATCAGCAGCATTTTAACTATCCAATACACAGCTTCCACTAATGAACTGTATGTTGAAACACTTGTGGCTTACAAATGTGAAATACAAATGGCAACCCTATAAATGCTCTTTTTCAAACTAGAATGAAAAGGACAAATATTATTTATTTGAACATTATTTTGGTGTCCTTATTCTGCATAAGAATATCACTTTGCTGATTCTTTGGTGTTCTGCAACGAGCATTTGAAAACTGAACACACACTTAGTGTCAATGGTTTTTTTTTTTTGGATGTTCTTATATTTATTTCAACACAAACACTGTTCTCCATTTCTTTTTTTTCTTTCTCTCTCTTTAGTTTCATGTTGCTTTAACTCAGATATTAATGTTTAGAAAAAAAAAAAAAACAACATTGCTTAAGCTTAAAACCTTAAAATATGATTGGAGGAAGTAAAAACAATGTAATTATCAACTGTGCATATAAGGAAAGGGTGACAAAAGATATGCACAACATGAGTCAAAATCAAACAATGGAAATTATTGTTTTTATTAAAATCTAACAAACCTCTAACCAAATGTAATGTAAAGTGTATTTTGTAAAGCTGTAAAAGCTATGCAGTCTAAAGCTTAATAATCTAGTAAACATATGAGTATTTAAAATGATAAAACAAGCAAGCTTACTGTTGCATCAAGTTCAATGCAATGAAGTTGTATTTGTCAAATTAAAACAATTTCTTAAATATTCCCCTCATTTACAAATATAATCTCTTCTGAATGGTATGCAATATCAATAAATATGATATTGCTTCTTGGATTGCTTAATGTCAGAAAGCCATATGAGATTATATATATGCTGCATGCTTGTTAACAGAAGCTATGTGCATAATACCTAATGTATATACCTGCATGCAAAATGAAATCTCTTCTTAATTTTGTGGTCAATATCTGTAAATTTAAAACAGCATATAGTAATTATCAGAGTTGAAACATTAAAATTTAATTTACTACATATTATTCTGCTGTAGCCTTCACATTGGCTAATACTTTAAGACTAAATAATGCAGTCTATTCTGTAGCGTAATTAGGAAAGGGCACTTGAGCCATCTTGTTTTTTTGGTGATACTTGCTCACATGAACAACGAAGCTATTCTTAGTTCTGTAGAACTTGCAACATATGTTGCACCAAAAACGCTCTGTCTGCTCTCGATGCAGATCTAATATATGCCTCTTGAGAGTAACTGAGCTGCGGAGAACCTTCCCGCATTCCCCGCATATGAACCCATTTTCTGCTTCCATACGCAGCTCATTTTGGATTCTCTCTTGCACTGGCAACCACGGTGGTACCTCCACATCATCTGGGAAAACCAGGGAGAGAATAGAGGATATTAGGGACTGATGAATTCTTTTCTAGGCTCAAAAATAATTGTGCCTTTTCATGCAACAATGGAATACTCCAAGCTAGGGAGGACTAAAACAAAATACTCTATGTAGTATCTTTATTCATTTCAGATCAAATGAGTCTCAGAAAATAATAGATTAAAAGTTTTCTGGCAATTGAAAAAAATACTTTGTGCTCATCCAGAACTTACGGAGACTGAAACAATGTAAAGTAATTTGCTTAACTTATACTGCTCACATTCTACATGTCTTGTGCTTGAGATGTAGGACCAAATAACAGATGTTCATATGATATGCTACTACTTGTGATATTATCTGGTGTGCCCTCTCCCCTCTATATTAATCTGAAAAGTCGCATTAAGTATGTATTTCAAACAGTTCTAAAATAAAACTCCAAACAATATGTAACAGTAAAATGTTATTATTTGAATGAAATAGTTGGGTAAGGATTTCAAAATGAGTATTCCATTTCTACCACAATGTTTAGTGAAATGCAAAAGTTCCAGTATTATTCAGTAAGGTATGCCGAGTGCAAAGGAAAATGCCGTCTTGGCAAACCTAAAAAAATTGATGTTATATTCATATGACCCTACTCATTTTCAAAAAACTACTTATTAAAACTTATTCTGTTGATTTCATCTAATGAAGATAAACATTTGTAGAAATGGTTTTATTAATATATCCTGCAGGATTATAGGTAACAAGGAAGTATAAAGGTTCAAGTACTGGATCTTTTGAGAACAGACACCTATGTGGAGGCTCTGAAACTCTCCTTGTATCATAGAAGAGGGGAGGAAAGAAAAAGAGTGAATTTTTATTTAAAAAAGTAGAAAATATTTGACAAATCAAACCTGCAACAAAGAATACCTCAGAAATGCTAAACATCACAATTTATTTTATTTGACATAAATTATATGATTTAATGAGATCTGCATCTTTTGTGCAGTAAGTTTCTGTTACCTCTTAAGTTAATAAGTTATAAAATATTCACTCAGAATTAAGATGACTTCATAGGCTATTTCCAGAAAATTCAAAAAACGCTTTTACTGGATAGGCAGAGATTGAAAAATTCAATGCCATAGCTTGGATTTGAACCACGGATCTCCCAGTCTCCGTCCGGTTGCTCTTCACCATTGAGCTATTATAGCCAACATGCTAGCATGACATTAAATTCTCTGACTCGTATTTTCCTAGTACACCACTAGGGGTTCTCATATGCAATGAGGTACTCAAAATGATTGGCCATTTTTGAACAAATAAAAATTAATGAAACTTTTACATGTGTGTAGTTTTGGGTAGAAGGATTTTCTTGAAAATCTTTGTGCCACTTTCTTGGAAGATATTAAATTTAAATTACCTCGTTTGGTATTTAATCAACTATTTGCTTTGAGTAATGCTATTCACAGAGACAAGACAGAAAAGCTATTTTTTTTTTTTTAATTCAGGGGATCTGAAAATGTATTTCCTTTGATATCTCAGAATCAAATTTTTGGATGGAAAGTAATACTTCCTCTACTTGCTATAGCTAAGCAGTAGCACACACAAAATATGTGGCCAGTTATTTTTTTATATATAATTTGATTTCATTTATTGATCAGCTGGCAGATTTACATAACAGTTATATGTTTAACACTTTATTAAAACAAAGACATTTACAAGAAATTAGTTAACAAATCATTTTAATTTGCGAATTATCCTCCTCTTGTACAATTTGGGACTATGCGAATAAAATCCGAGATACAGGTATTTTTATATTCAAGCTATTTTTATTACAGAAAATTCCAGCTCCATTTGTAATATCAATGAGACAATGACCTATTGTAAGTTTTGTCTAAATAAGATAAAAAGTGTAGAATAATGTATAAGGAGTTGAAAATAGGGAAGGGATCAAGAGTCAAAAGTTTCAGAGCAGCCTATTATTTTTTGCCTGACTCTACAACAATGTCCAAACTTTTCTTAATATTACACCAAAGTAATTTTCTCCAAGTACCAAAGAAATCAAAGAGTGAATGGGAATATGAACAAAACAGACCTACATTACAATTTTAAACTTTTTAAGCTCTTTAACCTTTAGGCTGAAATGTTGGAAAACATATGCTATATTTGCAATAAAAGAAGCAAATCATTTTTGATATTAACATTTAATGAAAAAGATAAGAAAATGGATGAATATGAATATCAAAAAACCTGCAAAACTTCTATTTATTTTAGGAAATGCCTTTACTGCCAAACACATCTATATGCAAATTTCCAACATCACTGATTTATGAATAAGAGAATAAAAAGTTTGGCCTCTATGTACTTTGTAGCTCTTTTCAGAACATTAACCTTATCCTACTCTGAACAAATACAGGGCCATTGAAAAAGTTTGTAGCAATTTCACAAAATTATATCTCCCATTGTTAAATAAATTATTAATTTTACATGTAAATTAATTGGGAACTCCATCACTTTCAACCGATGCGCAGAACGACTATTTGATAGGAAACCGCCACACTGCACTGCTGGAAAGTGCAATGGCAACAGTTCAGCTGAATGCACATGTATTGTGAATAGACGTTCCTAGACTATTTTATAGGGACATATAAAAAACATTGTATGCAGTAATTCAATCAGAGATCTGCAACATTTAACGCACAAGATCTCTGATGCTGTTGTGACAATCATGCCTGAGATGATCCAGCGCTGCTGGGCCGAAATCTACTATTGGCTAGACTTTTGCAGATCAACCAACATTGAAACTTCTGGGGGGCAGGACAACTTTCCCAGTTGGTGAATTTAAGGAAGAGAGGGGGAAAAAAATTAAAGAAAATAAAAACTTGTTTTAATATCTCAAATAACTTCCTAAGCTATTATTTTTTTAAATTGTTGCAACCTTTTTTTGATGACACTGTATATGAAAACAACTCTATTTTTACTAAAATTAGGCAAGTGAGTCAACCTTGTATATACTTTTCTCCACTTACAAGTTTTTTATGAAGACTAGTTTCTGGGGACTTCTCCCCTATCGTCAGCTCTGTGGTAGGCTACCACAGAGTCTACCACAGAGCTGACGATAGGGGAGAAGTCCCCAAAAACTAGTCTTCATAAAAAACTTGTAAGTGGAGAAAAGTATATACAAGGTTGACTCACTTGCCTAATTTTAGTAACAATGGCACTCCACTTTCTGAAATACTTCTTTTTATTCTATATAACTCTATTTTTATTTTAAGAAAACTTTAAAAGTTGGACTCCTATATGTTTTATCTGGCAATGTGTTATTTCCCAATACAGCTGCACACACTGAAGATTTACACAATAGTTTTCGAGTGACAAGAAGTACAACTGCTTTGATTGCCACAGATTTTCCATTTGCATGTAGGTATAGATATGATATAAAATTTAAAATGCATTCAGATTCCTAGTAAACATATACACTAATTGAGGAGAAACATTACAACAGCTTTCTCTGAGGCCAATTTTCAAATCAAAGAACAAGTCAAAGCTAGATGGGTCCAATGCCCTAACAAGTTGGCATGGAAATGTGGTAAAACCTAATGTATGCACTGATCACAAATCTGACTGGTATTTGAATTATTGCTCAAATTGCAACAAAACTTACTGCCATGCATTAACATAGGTGAATGAACTATATCAAAGGATGACAGTTTCTGCAATACAAAGTTTACCACATAACTTTAACAAACCAATACCTGTTTCTGAAACAGGCATTTTAGGAATATGTTCTGGCATGCCTTTTTTTAAGCTACTTTTAATTAGAGGTAAATGAATGTTCATATATGAAGGACTTTACTACAAAATTTAAGGACATTTTTCACACTAAAAATTAAAGATGAAGAGTTAGAGATCTTTGTTTTCTTGAATGAAATAACCATTATTATTGTTAATTTTACATTCACTTCATGAATGGCTTATATTTTAAATAATTTACAATTTCATTTTCATATTACCTTATGAAATAAAATGCTGTTTAGCACAAAAGTGAATCGAGAAGGTATTGACACACTGCTTCACAGGACATGTTTCAAGAGCTCTTGAAACATGTCCTGAGAAAAAAACAGTGAGTGAAGCAGTGTGTCAATACCTTCTCGATTCACTTTTGTGCTAAGTTGTGCTTCACTGTCTCTACGCTTCTTTCAAGTTTATACTTTAAAATGCTGTTTGCTCATTATCTTGTTTATAGAAGAACGAAATCTTAGTAACTTGTTATACATAAGTAACGAAACACAAATAGAGCACTTGAGAGCTGTGTAAGGCATGTTGCTGTCCAGAAGACATGATTGCTTCTGAACAGAGTGCACATATACTGTCCTTGCTGTGTATGTGCAATACACTTGTGTAAACAACTCTGTTACACATTTCTTTCGATATGCTTCCACACTTTGTCCTGTAGTAAGTTTTGTAGCAACACAAAGAAGATAGGTACTTTAATTACCCAATGTGATCTATGGAAACCGTTTTCTAACTAATATCAAAATGTGTATTGTATAGCAATAGATAGATACTGTCAAGATAGTTACATTAGGCACCTTTAGCTATACTAGCTGATTTTGTTTCCTTTTAAGCTAAACAGTTTTGTCACTTATTTATTAACTGTAAAAATATCCAAAGAGTTCTGCAGCCTCATACAAATGCAAAATACAACTTCATCATAAACATTAAATGTCAAGTCAGTAAACTTACATACACTCTAAAGATTCAATCACTCCATTGTACTTATTCTAAGTAATAAAGGGGCACAATCTCCACTTTACTTTGCAGTTTGTACAGTTTTAAGCCTTTGAATCTTTTAGTATACTGGAACACTCCTATTAAGCCATTTAAGTGATGACAATTCCAGGTTTATCCATTTCAATTTTCACTTTATTCAAATACCAAGAAGTGCTTAAGCAACCTCAGCATTTTCATCTTGCATAAATTTACTTCGGAAGGCTTGTATAAGAGCTATGAAATGTAATGCTTATAATTCAAACTGCTTCATAGAGCACATAAAAAATTAAACATTTCTAAAAGTTTCAATATAAAAAGCTTTGGTTGATATTTTAAAAATAAAAAATACCAAAGCTGCTACTTGTTATGCAACTCCATTAGTAAAATAAATGAGGACATTACAGGCTGAAAATATGTGGTTGCTGCATTTAAAGCAGTTTATGAGAATGTCCTACAACATGTGAAACTTTCTTTGTCATTTCTGCTGAGAACAAGAGTATTGATTAAAAATGAATAGCCTATCATTTGGATGTGAAAAGAAATAAAATTAAGCAAATAATTTCAGTGTTGTGGCACTTCATTGGAGACATCTCCTTTGTCTAAAGAATTCCCTCGCCCTTCCCATGTTGCTGCAGCTAACACTGCGCTTGTCAAGCTGGCAGAGCCTTCTCTCTTCCTGTGGTATCGACTCATGTGTACCATAAGACTGTTCCTTGTACGATACTCGCGGTTGCAAAGTGTGCACTTGGATGCATATAATGGCTCCTGGTGCATATGTAACACATGCCGTGCAAGGGTGTCTCTGTTCAGTAAACACTTGTCACAATGCGGACACTGTAGACTGCCCTTGCTGGGTCGCCCAGAACCCTCGCTTCCCCACCCTCCATGGCCTGCACGGCGAAATGATGCCATCGCCAACAAGGCAGATCGACCCGGGGTAATTGTACGGGACCGCACTCCGCCACCTAGCAACAGAGAACCAACAATTAATTAGTTCCCAGCCTGCCAAAGTGGCGCAGTGCAGTTTAATATAAACTCTCAAGTTAATTGTTTTATTTTTCAATAAATAACATTTTCATAATTAAATCTGGTAAGAATGCTTACTGTATGTTCTCAGCTCTGAAATTTAATTTAGAAGAGAGATGGCAGAGAGAAACGAATGTTTTTGTTATGTCCTCCAATATGTATATTTTATCTTATACTTAAATTATATCAAAGATATTGGAAAGTTAATTTTAAATAATGCAGTGAATGCAGCAACTTTTAGAATTATCATTTTCAGCTTTAACTCTCAATAGAAATGTATTACCGAGGTGAAGGTAGATTTATAATGAATGGGACATATTTTCTGTTCTTTTACAGCTTTTCAGTCAAATTCACGAGTTCTTGGCAACATATTAAGCAAAATATGTCTAGGATTAACAAATGTTCTTTTCATAAGGAAAATTTTTTGTTCCAAATATAATATAGGTACTGTACTGCAAATCTTCACTTTTGTTGTTTCAGTTAATATGTTGTACTTTTCTTGGAGGTGATATGTGAACGTCAACTGCTATTATGTTAACAAAACCTGGTAATAACTGTTGTGGATGTTTCTACAGTTATTATGATCCTCAGACTTAAAGCTTTACACTAAAAAGTTCTTTGATTTAAAGTTTGCCATGATTAGATCTATAAAGTTCAATGAATTTACATTTCTTAAAATGTGAACTTGCATGATTTTCTCTACTCATTCTTGCACAAATTATTTTTTAAAAATGTCTATTCCTCTATCTACTTCATGTTGAGATAAAGGTTTCTTCGAAATGCTTTTATTACTTATTTCCTTATAATGTCAACGGGAATAGGAGAAGCGATAAGTTAAGCGATAAACCTTTTAAGATCTATTTGCTATGTGATAACCATTCTCTCTGCATGTCCCTATTTGTAAGTTCGTGTATTTGAAAACCCATACCAATAATCAAAGAGACATCAATTGTGTGCTTTAAAAAAATACACTTTATCTGTATTAAGATCTTGTCTATCCGTTATGGTTTACCACTATGCAAAAGTCATTCTCCAGAATGAAATAAGGACTTTGAGAGAAATATCTTAAATATGTGGTCTTTTAATTAAAATCATAACTTTTTTTGAGAAAAAATTTTCCCCCAAAATTTTACATTTAAAATCTAGTTTGGGATGGAGAGATTTTCTTGAAAATCTTCATGTTGCATCCTTGGAAGATGCTGAACTATAATACCATGATACCTTGTTTAGTAAATAACCAACTTTTGTTTTTGACTTATGCTTCCTATTAACAAAGACACATATACACAGACCTTTTACAAAAAAAATGCCTTTGTTGAATTCAAAAACCTCAAGACATATTTTTTGTGAATTCTCTGTGTTAAATTTTGGATGGAATGCAATCCTTCTCTACCTATTAAATATGTGGTAGAAAAAGTAAAGTTTGCTACTGACTTACTGAAGTCATGCAGAGAATGCTGTAAGTACTATAATACTTTATAAAATACAACTAGAAATAACAATAAAGATGAAAATTGTTCAGTTTCAATTTACATGTAAAGTCTGTCTACTCAACGCAAGTGCACGGCGGCCGCTTTCTTTGAGGAACCCTCATAATCGTTTTACAACATGGACCCTCCTCCTGATGGTCCCCTCTACAAGGTTGCAACATTTTAACATCACCGTCTTGCACCTAATGAAACAGAACAACTGGAAGTTGGAACTTTGGCAACTGAGACTCCACGCGGAGTAGACATGCAACTGTCATTTTCAGAAAATCGGGGTTGCCATTGGTCCCCAACGTCAGTGTTCCATTTCTGAAGTGTGGAGATAGATTTATGACGGTCATTAGTGGGCGGAAAGGTCAGGTTCTTTGAGGTCCCTTTGACTGGGAACTGCACACACGTTGGCTAAACAGACTTTATACTTGTATGTGTAACTGGCAATTATGCTCTGCAAATAAAAGTAAAAACCTGAAGCAGCTAACAGCGTTGGAAATGTAATTCAATAAATTACAACAATTAGTGACTAAGCTTCACTTACCTGCTCACTTACTATGATGGATTTGCAAAACTAGATTAATATCTGAGATAAGCAAAGTTTAGCCACTAATTGTAATTTAATGAATGTTTTGCAAAGATACACAATTTTTTTTTTTTTACGAATTCATGACTATTTTGGTTTCAGTTAAAAGTATACAGGATGTAACAAAAAGGTATGTCAAAACCTTGGAAAAACATTTCTTGTATATAGAGGATAAAAAAAATTATATAACATAGGTCCATAGTTTTTTTTTTTATAAAACCTCCTTTTCTACAGCTCTGCTTAGATGGTAAAATGTGTAATACGTAGGTGTTCTGTAGCCATGATACCACAAAAGAACAGTGGTTCAATTGTACCGAGGTAAACATTCATTTGCTTTTACATTTGGTTAAATTGGGTGGAGATGATGTGTTTCAGGGTGTCATTGTTCTACAGCACAGTACGTAGTGCACTTGTTAGGTACTTGTACTGTGTTTATGCACAATGGAGTTGACCTTATTTCATGTTTTCTGTCCGTTGGTTTCTGAATTGCAGGTTTCCTGGTAAAGGGATAAGAGGTGAACCAATTCTGTGGCCTACAAACTTGCCTGACTTAAATCCACTAGATTTTTATTTCTGGGGACATTTGAAAGCTCTTGTTTATGCAATTCCAGTTCCAGATGTAGACTCTTTGTGCTCGTATTGTGGAAGGCTGTCAGGCAATATAAAATTCTCCAGGTCTAACTCAGCGCATTAGGGAGTCCATGTGATGGCAAGTTAACGAATACATTAGAACTAATGGAGGTCATTTTAAACATGTGCTGTGATTTTCTGTTTTCCCACCATTCTGTCATTGTGTGTTGTATGGGGTTCAACTGAAGAACAAGTGCTCTAAAAGGGAAATAATTTCTGGACTTACGTTCATATAACATTTTTTTATCCTCTATCTGCAAGAAATATTTTCTCAAAGTTTTGACATACCTTTTTGTTACAGCCTGTATAATATCACATGGGACTCCATCTGTAATCCCTGCTTTAGTCCTTTACAGTGCTGTAAGATGAGTTCTTTATTTTCAATTTGAGAATCTGATAATCCTGGGTCACTTCCAGTAAGAGTGGGAATACTCTACTTGTGAGTTTGTCCGACATAAAATTTTGTATAACTAGATTTTATTAAGTAAATAATGTACTCTACATACACATATATGAACCAAAATGTGTTTTATTATGTCTCTCCCAATATGAAGGACTCCATGATTATATAATCATTTAGCCAACATAACTTATAGATCTTTTATATAAGAAAGCAATGAAATATAACCCAATGAACCTAATTTAGAAACCCCAGCCTCCCAATGAAAAGTGGTTGGTTGGTATCTTATGTTAAGCCATTGCAATGAAGCCATTTGCTCTCTTGCACTCCAGTATTTTGATGTTATGGTACATGATATATATGTACGTTATGATATACGGTACATTTACTAAAGGTTGGGCAGCGGAGTAGGTGGTTTCCATCCATCCCTTCTTTAAGAGATATCCATATCTTAATTAAGAATACAAAAAGGACACAGAGGACATCATACTATACCAATCCTGCAGAAATGTTTACTGAGACAGTCATGGCTTGTTAGAAGTCAAAAACTTGGTACAGAGGATTTTCTTTATAGTATATTGATTCTAGTAATGCTGTTCTGTTTGTAATAAATTATGTTCTTTAATTTTATTATATGCTGATATAATTTTATTCCTTTGATAAAGTGATTACGTAGTGGCTCTAATGTATTTGACCTCATTTTACTGCCTTTTTTTGAGTAGAAAGTCAGCTGTTTCATTACAATGTATTCCACAATATGCTGGTATCCATAGAACTATTAATCTTTTATTTACATTAATTAACTGTTTTATGATTTTACAGCATTCTGCAATATTTAGGTTTTTTTTTATGGATATTACAACTGCCTTAGAGTCAGATAAAAATAAAATTTTTTCTAATTTATCTATATGATATAGAAGATTTTATAAACTTTGAAGGATTGTCGAAATTTCTCCATCAAAATTTGTAGCATTTAAACTTAATCTTTTGTAGACAGCGAAAAGTGGGAATATTGCATCAGCAATACCACTATTATTGGGTAAACTGGTACCATCAGTGTAAACATGTAGACTTCTTTGGCAGGATATCTTAAATTTATTATTTCTAGTAAATTATTGTAATTTACTACTTCCCAACAAAAAGTTGAGGGCGGTTGTTCCTTTCAATAGTGCAAACTGGCAATAAAATGGCAAAATTTATTTTACCTCAGCAGTTGAGATAAATCAGATCCTCTTATCTTTCTTTCTCTTTTGTCTAGACACTCAGTTCTTGTCTTTTATATCCCAAACTTGTATCTAGTTTTTCATTGCAGAGCCTCCCTGCTGCTAACTTCATTCAATGCTAAGAATGAATACAGTTTCATGATATTCACTTTATTTCAGTGTTCCTTCATAAGTTTCATAACCATAGGCCCAGATTACTCGAAATGAACAGTTTACCTCTTTGAGATTGCCTCATTAAGCTTTGAGACAAAATATTACTCTGTTTTCCAATGTGTATGGACTATGATACACTGTTTATTATCTTGCACTCAGAGATATCTGTACTTTCTGATCCATGTAGGTTGCTTTTGCTATTATAAACATCTTAGAGATGATAGATAAATAAGCAACATCAATTTCCTATAAGAAATGTCAGTCAGAAAAGAGTCTGCAGTCCTAAGTTAAAACCATTTAGTATGTAGAATTAAGAAAATATTCAGTAAATTTGATAATTAGCATACAAATGAATGAATAAATAATTAATAATAATAAATAATGTTCAAAATATCCATTGATTTTATTGTAAAAATTTGTCCCAAATGCTATACTGTATCATATCTTGTAATATACCAGTGCACATTAGTCTGTTAGAACGACCTAGGTGAAGAAATTTTACACCACATACATAGAAAAAAAGAGAAGTCAGATCAACAAATGAGTTATCCAAAAAACAGCACCACTTCAGCCTAATCTCATTTCTGGAAAAGGATGGTGAACTGTCAAAGTATAAAATTCAAAGAAGCGAAGGGACAGTGAAGCAAAACTTAGCACAAAAGTGAATCGAGAAGATATTAACACACTGCTTCACACACTGTTCACTTGAAACATGTCCTGTGAAAAAACAGTGTAAGTGAAGCAGTGTGTCAATATCTTCTCGATTCACTTTTGTGCTATGGTGAACTGTGCTTATGAACACATTGCAAATGAACTTCGGCTTCTTTAATGCTGAAATCAAATCCACTGGTGAGCGAGTATCCAGTGGAACATTCTCTAATAACTTAAGAAATTTTCCTCTTAAAATTGCTGCATAAGAAAAATGTGAGCCTATTAGGGAATCACTGCCTATGCTTTTGTTCACTGCAAATTTGTCTGACTTTTCAGCTTTTAATCTAAATTTTCAAAGTCTTTCCATATTGAATGTATATTTATCTCAAATTGCTGTTTTTGTTGGCTAGAATCCCTGAAATCTTCTAACACCACAAAACACATTTGCTAATAGTATTTTACGCATATAAAACAATCTTTTTGTGAACCCTTACTGTATGCTGTAAAATTATCATGATCAAACAAAAGAATGCTTTCACTATGTCCCATCTAAATACACAACCTATTTACAGAGTGTTAAAAAATCATCCAACCATGAAACTTAGGCTTACTAAGGAACTGCTCAAACCAAGTGAGCTACCACAGTAACTTGGCAGCACAACATTAAATTCTCACTTTCTCCAGTAAACAAGACATTGAAATTATGGCAGAGGCACGGTAATCCGAAGATCTATGGCTCAAATGCTGGCGATGACATTAAATTTTCAGTATGATTCAACCGTTTGCAAAACTATGCATTACTTGCAACAATAATTTCCAAAATTATGTTGAAAAGCTTTTTGCTCTTCAAAACTACTTGGATAAAGGGTGGGACAACACAAAACACTGCCATCTTGTTCTAACCTATTACAAAAGATGTTGTTTTCAAATGCTAGGCTTTGGCAATGAAGCCATTAGCTCTCTTGCTCTCCAATATTTCTGTGTAGTGGGTCCGGCATGTAGGACTTCACAGGTTAAAATATATTCTTCAGTCATTTCCTCTTCTTTGTTGCACAGAGGACAATTTGGACTTGTATAAATTCCAATTAATCATGTTCCGTAAGTAATCTAAAATTTGCTACTGCAGCTTTACATGGGATTTCTGGAATAATTTCTGGATTTTTAATTAAAATGTTCCATTTTTTATATTTGGCTTTGTTAGATATTGATTGGTTTTGTTTGTTTTTATATTTGCTTTTGATTAATCTTTTTATGGATGTAAAGGGTAAGTTTCTACTTTTGTTCTGAATTAAATTTGCACCTTTTTTCGCAAGATAATCAGCTGATTCATTTCCAGCAATTCCACAATGTGCAGGTATCCACTGTAATATAATTCTTTTCTGTAGTTTTTGAAGTTGTTGGAGCATTTTGTGACATTCTTTAATTTGGATTGACCTCATTTTATATGAACTTATTGCACATAATGCTGCTTTAGAAACAGAAAGTATGACAGCATTTTTGAATTTATCTATTCTGTATAGAAGATGTTGGAGTGAAATACGAATAGCCGTTACTTCATCAAAATTTGTTGTGTGGTATCCTGCTGGTTGATAGAATGAGAACAGTGCATACTTAATTCCTGCTCCTGAGTTGTTGTCCAAATTAGATCCATCTGTGTAGATATGCAACCACTCTTCAGGAGGGTATCTATTGTTCAGTTTCTAATGCTAGTGCTTTTAGTACAGGTTTGGAAGTTTCAGATGTTGTAACTATTTGTTCTAAATCTAACTGAATATTAATTGGTTCAAAAGTTTGTGGGTTTTCTTTGATAAAAATGTTTTCTTTTGAATTAGGAAGATTCAGATCTGTTTTTAATTCGGTAACTTTGTGTAGGAAACTTGTTTGTGTTTTCATCTTGATTGGTTGTAGTAGTCTTTTCTCCCATTTTGTTGTTTTTAAACGCAACATTTTTTCATGTTGTATTAGTGCCTGCTACTCTTAAGTTAGATGTATTGGACAGTTTCGAGTTAAGGCTTGCATTGCCATGATTGGAGTTGATTTTGCTGCACCGGTTATTAGTCGCAGGGCCTGATTTTGGCGTACTTCTAGGTGATTTATGTTAGAACTGTTTGCTATAATTATTACCTCTGCATTATAAAGAAGTATTGGCTTGATGAATGTTTTGTATGTGGTGTTCAGTGTCTCCCAATTACTGCCCCACTTGACTCCAGCTAATCTTTTCAAAATTGAAAATTTTTTTGTTGATTTGTTAACTACTGCTTCAATATGATGTCTCCAAGATAATTTTGAATCAAAAATTGTTCCTAAATATTTTTTTTCATATGTTCGTTTCAGAGTTGTTTTCTTGAACTGCAGATTTAGTTTAGGGATTTTCTTTTTTAAGCTAAATATATGGAATGTTGTTTTGTCAGTATTTATTTTCATCAAATTGTTGTCAGTCCACTTTTCCATTGAAGTTTTGGATTTCTCTATTTGTGGGGAAGATTTCCACATGATGTGGTTAACATCACAGCAATCCCAACTGTAAAGTTGGCTTTCCAGACCAGGGTTTGTACCTATCATAGCTTCTCAATTTCCTTACAATGCTGAATGGGCACCCGTCCTAAACCTGGGACTTAAACTCAATCCCAGGTGGATTCTGTGGTAGGGAACCAAAGCACAATGCTCTAGCCCACTATGCCATGGTGCAGGACTCTTAAGTCCGTACATATTAGTGTCCACCTTCTGCCATAGTGCACTTCCAACTATGTCAAACAGAGCGACATACCATCTGGATTATTACTAACGGAATCTCATTAATGGCCTGCTCAATCTTCTCTCTCATTTCCTCCAGTGCTTGTCGTTTTATAGCGTATGGTGTTCTTTAAAGTTTTCCAAAGGTGTATAGCATACAATGTTCTTTAAAGTCTTCCAAAGGTAGAAGTCTAGAGGGGGTAGCACTTCCTCTTCATTCGATTCATCTGAGTGAAAGCGCGATCAAGAAAATTTCTCACAACATGGAAGTACAATGTAGCCCCATCTTGTGCAAGTAAACCTCATTAGCAGACTCTACTAATACATACAGAGTAAGGCAAAACAATCATTGTACGAGGGCTGTTCAATAAAGAATGATCATAATTTTTTACGGTCGTAATTCTTCGCACTAAAATCCAATCTTATTATCTTCTGTTAGCTTAATGTGAAACAAACATGTCGTAGTAGTTTCATTGTTGGTACTCCTGGTTCCTGTCTGTGAGAACCAGGCAAATTCAGACATGTTCAGTATCGCCTACCGCTGCAATGGAGGTAACACACGAGGAACAATATGCGGCTTTGAAATTCTGCTTTCGTCTCAACAAATGGCCTATGGAGAATCTGTTCTTCTCTACAGCACAGCTCGAAGGTGGTTTAAAATGTTTAAAGAGGGGAGACAATCAATTTCAAAGGAAGGTGGACCCGGTGCTCCAGTTACTGCTCTTATGGAAGAAAACAACACTGCTGCTGTCATTGCAAGAGAGGATCGACAAATTACCTTAAGATCAATTTCTGAAATACTGAGCATTTCATTGGGTGCCGTCACATGAGACGTGTTTGTGCGTGATGGGTTCCAAGACAGTTGATACCCGAACAAAATGATATTCGCATGCAGGTCTGCAGTTAAAACTGATGTTAGAGGAAGATCTGGAGTTTCTTTCACACGTAATCACTGCTGATGAAACTTGGCTACGTCATTTTGATCCTGAGAGCAAACAGCAAAGCTCAGTGTGGAAATCTCCTTCATCACCAACCCACAAAAAAGCAAAAGTGATATTCATGGAATGGTTTATCAGCATGTTGCACCTGCACACACATCAGTAACTGGACAATACTACAGGTATGTCCTAAAAACATTGCAAGTCCATACCAGCGTAAAAGACCACATTTCTGTGAAGCAGGCTGGATGCTGCACCACAATAATGCGCATATTGCCAATGTTGTTGCTGAATATCTTGCAAAAATCAACGTGAAGTGCATCCCTCACCCACCCTATAGTCTGGATTTAGCCCCATGTGACTTTTTTCTATTCCCTAACTTGAAGAAATGCCTTCGTGGGAGGCATTATTCATCATCAGAAGCAGTGGTGAAGGCTGCAGAGGCGATTTTGAAGGATCTCTCAAAAAATGGTTTCCAGCATGTCTTAGAAGACTGGCAGAAATGCTGGGACAAGTGCATCACATTCAGGGGAGTCTATTTTGAGAAGGACCATCAAAATTATGAGGATGAGTACAGGTACGTTATAAAAAAAATTGTGATCATTCTTTATTGAACAGCCCTCGTATGTGGGTGTCAGCCACAAGCTCAAGAACTGCTATGCGCTGTTCCTTCTTTTTTAGCTTTGCCTAATACTTTTTGGCATCAGGCCGCCTATGTATTTTTTAAATTCTTGTTGATCCTATACTAGTTTGTTTAAAGATATTCCTCCCTTCCTTGTTACTTCACCAATAAGCTGTTATCTTTCTACGATCTACTTCCATTTGTACAAGTTGTTTATGTACTAAAATGTATTCAATTTTTAATATTATGTATGCTCCTAGGTAACTGCTTCACTTAAGTTATATATTAATTGAACTGCAGGATTATAGGAGGGAAATAAAAGGCATAATTAACAGTATAAATGTCAGTCAAACTATGCTTAATGAAACAGCAGAGGAAACAGAGAGAGAGAGAGGGAGAGAGAGAGAGGGAGAGAGAGAGAGGGAGAGAGAGAGGAATGGGGTAGGGTGAAAGAAAAAAGAATGAATGACAAAACTAGATGAAGGAATTCGTGCTACAAAGTTGGTATAATACTTGGCAGTGTTATGTTAACCAACCCTAAATTCTGAAGCAGAAAGTTGGTACTTACTATACGCAATTCATTCCCATCCTTTCCAAAACATATTGTACTCTTATGACAAGGATTAACTGCATGTTCACACATTTAATCCAGGAATTCTTTAATTTGCTGGTGCTGTCAGGCAGAGCAAAGTGGTGTATTTGGTGTTTTAAGATGTCAGCAAACAAAAAGACACCTAGTTGAAGCGATAGTGAGTGAATATAACAGTAACAGTGCGACAGCAGACAAGAGATTTAAAACATTAAATGTTTAATAAATTAACAAACAAAAAACACCATCAGACAAACTAGAAACTTATATTATTATGAAGCAAAAGGTTAGAAACAATTCTGTATTTTAACATTTGAAAGTAATGAGTCGGTAATTCAAACACAAACATCACTCAAACTATTTTTGGAATATTTTGAGTGAAGTTTGTGTTTGAATTACCGAATCATTACTTTCAAATAGAAATTTATATTTAAATCGTAACTGAAATTTTTAATTATAGCACAAAACCTTTTTTCAGGTTGCTCTGAATTTTGTAAAGCAAAGTAGTGAATTATCATCAACATATCATTCTAATCGAATGGTGGCATTATATGCTATTTGCAAATGTTGCTGCTGCTACAACAAAAGCAAGACAAGAGAGGGGAAGAACTAGTCTATGAAAATACTGTAATGTTTCGAGATTTAACTGTATTGGAACACCACAGTGAAGCGAAAAATTATTAAATTTTAGATGAGTCGTATTTCTTACACATCTGCTTCACTTTCGTACCTATTTTGAGGACATGTTTCGCAAATCTTCGTTTGCATCTACGGCTCTTGTGCGACTGACGCTAGATCCAGCGGTGTGGATAATTCTGGGGTTGTTGCTGCCATCTGTTGATTTAGTGATGAACTGAAATGTGGGATTCTCTTCTAGCGGGATTTCAAAGTTCATTAGTTGGTTTTTATGTTTTTCTATGTATATCCTCTCCCATATGACGAGTTCACTATGTTTTTGTACGTATTTTAGTAATTCTGTGCTATCTTCAATTTCATGATTTTCAGACCAGAAATGAGCTGCTATTGCGGACTTATCAATATTTTTGTATCTTAAGTGCCTGAAGTGTTCTTTCTTTCTAGTGCCTATGTTTCTTTTTGTCCTCCCTATGTAAATTTTTTCACAGTCTTTACACTTAATTTTGTAAATGCCTGACTTTTCCTCTGGTTTTATCTCATCAGTATTCTTACTGTGAAGTAGGTTTTTAATATTGTAATTGTTTTTTGGTGCCAATGTTATATTGTATTTCTTGAATATTTTTTGGAACTTTTTTGTGGCCCAGGGGTGGTAAGTAAATTTAGCAAATCTAGTTTCTTGTTTTATTGGTGTGAGAGCTGTGATCTGTTTTAATTTCTTTTGAAGTTTGAATAATTTTAGTTTTTTATCTACAAGGTTTTTTCCATATCCATTTTTAATTGCAGTTTTTAAGATTTGATGGTATTCGTTTTGATATTCTTGCTGGCTGAGAGGTAGATTTACTAATCCGTGTGTCAGACTGTTGATGGTTGCATGTTTGTGTGGAATTGGGTTGAAACTATTTGCTTTGATGTAATTATCTGTGTGTGTTGCTTTTCTATGAATGCCAAATTCTAGTTTTTCATTGCCTTTTTTGATTTTAAGGTCTAAAAAAGGTAGAGTACAGTCCTCTTCAATAGTTTTCTAACATTTCAATCTGAACAACTATAAATTATCTTTTCTCCATTTTTTTTCTGCAGTGCAAACTATAAAAATTCATCCACATTAAACACACACACACATAATATTATTCACCTGTTCAGTAATATGGACTTAGGACAGCGGATAAAATAAATCAAATTATATATGGAAGAAGTTAAAAACAGTGATGGTTAAGATGTATTTACTTAAGATGAGTCGGTACTAGTAACACTAACATCAGTTATGTGATTGGAGGAATTTAGTAACAGTGACGTCAAAATTAATCAGAAAAACTATCTGTAGTTGGTTTATTGACACTTCATCACTTACATTTTTATATTATCGAGGGAGTAGTTTCGGAAGCCATTGCCTCCATTTTCAACCCCTCTCCAACTAACGTCTGCTCTCCTCTCTCTGGCGGTGGAACTATTAACTTCTTTGTCAAATTATCTACTGGTGAAATTTCAAAGTTAATTTCTCTGTCGTTATTTTTCGTATGAATATGTTCTCCCATGTTGTCAGTTTATTTTGGTTTATCACTTCTTTTAATAATTTGGACAATGTTGTGATTTTCATTCCAAAAATGAAATGCTACTGTTGACTTATCTTGTTTCATTTTGATGTTTCTAAAGTGCTCTTTGACTCTTGTTTTTAGATTTCTTTTAATTTGACCTATGTAGCATTTTTCACAATTCCTACAACTTATTTGGTATATTCTGGATCTGTTAACTGATGGGATTTAATCTTTTGTTTTTGAATTTAGCAATTTTAAAACTGAATGTCTATTAGTAGGTGCCACGATGATATTTTGTTCCTTAAAGACATTTTTGAATTTACGAGGGCCGTTCAGAAAGTAACCTCCGATCGGTCACAGTGCGGGTAGTGGGGGGAGTAGCGACACCATCTGTGCATTCACGCACTCAGCAGGTCAGTTGGCATCAAGCCGTGGTCGAGTGAACGTCGTATCTGCGCTAGTTTAGTGTTTGTGGCCGTTTGAAATGTGTGCTGCAATAGAAAACCCCGCCAAATGTGAAGTGCGTGCTGTTATAAGGTTTTTACAGCCAAAGGATATTCTGCAGCAGCTATTCATCGTGAGCTTTGTGCCGTGTACGGACCAAGAGTTATGAGTGAAGGAGTGGTCTATTATCACCTCTTCATGCATATGAAGACATGGCTCGGGTCCCAGCGGTTAGATGACGACGAAGAGCTCAAAGATGTGGTCACAGGCTGGCTCCAGGCACAAGCGGGTGATTTTTATGCAGAAGGAATTTCAAAGCTTGTGAACAGATACGATAAGTGCCTCAATCATTATGGAGACTATGTAGAAAAATAGTGCAAAGATGTAGTTGTAAGATGTATATATTAAAATATTTTTATTTAACTTGGTGAATTTTTTGCAATCAACCGGAGGTTACTTTCTGAACGGCCCTCGTATTAAATGTTTTTGGGTAATATGTGAATGCATTGAATATGCTGTTGCTTTCTTTTTCTTTTGTAAATGTGGTTGCTTCCTTAATGATTTTCTATAATTTAGCTTTTCTAAGTTTTTTAAACACCAGATGAAAATGGATACAACACATGTCTGGTGTTTAAAAAATGGAGGCAATGGCTTCCGAAACTAGTCCCTTGATAATATAAAAATGTAAGTGATAAAGTGTCAATAAACCGACTACAAATAGTTTTTCCGACTAACATCACTGTTTTTAATCTCTGTTAGCATGTTTTGCGAGCATGTGTTCCCATCTTTAGAATGTATCTGACTGCTCCATGTTGTTTCTGTTGTGGTGGTTGTCTATAATGGCATCATGTACTTCCAGAGGGTACTTAGTACTGGTAAATCAAAGTTCATTAACTGCCATTTGTGTTTCAAAATGAAGATCTTTTCCCACATGTCCAATTCTGCTGCAAGACGGGTTGGTTTGATTAGTGTAATGTTCAGTTTGCTGTTATGGTTGCGTCCAGAAAGTGTGAAACTGCAGATTTCTTGTAGATTTCTTTTTGCTTTTCCTATATATACTTTATTACAATCAAAGCAATGGATTTTGTAAATTCCAGCTTTTTTTGTCTTGTGGTATAGGATCTTTTAATCTACTACAAAGTAACTTTTCAATGCTAATTTGTTCTGTGGGACTATGCTAATGTGTTTCATGAAAACCTCAAATTTGTAAAATGTTTTTGGATAAGTGAATTTCAATTGGTTTACTTCTTGGACGAGATGAGGTATCTTTAATATATTTCTTTTGTTAAATTTTGTAATTTTCTTGTCAATGTTTACTTCGTTGAAACCGTTGTATTTGGCTGTGTTTACTATATATTCATATTCTAGATTATATTTTTGTTTGTTCAGGGGAGTGTGCTCTTTAGTACTGCAAGTATGTGTGGTTAAGGGATAGAAACTTCTTTACGCAATTATCTGAATGTGAAGGTTTCTGTATATGCCAAAGGTTATATTTTCTTGTTTTCTGATTATTTTTAGAACTATGAAGGATAACATGCCTTCTTCCACTTCAATTATGAATTTTATTGAATGGTTTTGAAGAAACTTAATGGGATCTTAAATGAACCTGTAGGGGATTCTGGCAAAGATCTCAACATATTCATACCAAATTTTTAAAATATGTGGGAAAGAAGTTCTGTATTTCCAAGTAGCTCAGTTACCAGAGATTAGTGTTACTTATAACAACTCATCTTAAGTAAATAAATCAAGTTAGTGCTAAAAATTCCTGGTATGAAGTCAAAAGGTGCGAGTTCTTGCTGCTATCTTCATAACATTCTGGCACAAGGAACTTTACAACAGAGAAAGTAATAATTACTAGTTCTTAATAAATAGTAAGAGTTTGAAATTTAATTATTCTTCCATACTAGCCGTGTGTAGGCTAAGATATGAATAGACAGACTGAAAAATTCAATGCCATGATGGGTATTTGAACCATGGATCTCCTGGTCTCAGTCTAGTCGCTCTTAACCATTGAGCTACCATGGCCAACGTGCTGTAATGACATTAAGTTCTCCAATTGTTTTCTGACTCGTATGTTTCCTGGTAAACCACCAGAGGCTCTCATATACAATGAGATAGTACCTTATGTGGCGACTTACTAACTCTGTAAATACTGAAGTCCCAGGCTTTATAGTTATTACCTCTGTTAGGTTATTTGTTGAAAATTGGAAATTTCCAACAAAGAGTTGTTTGGAAGCATTGGATGTACATGTATTGTATTGGATATGGAATGTATTTGATATATATGCAATTAAGCATTTCATGATACAATCATATTATTCCAATGTGTGTTTGGAGGAATTTAGTAACAGTGACGTCAAAATTAATATAAAAATTATTTGTGGTTGGTTTATTGACATTCGTCACTTACTTTTTCATATATTTATGAGAGACTAGTTTCAAAGGCCCCGTTTGTGGTTGGTTTATTGACACTCGTCACTTACTTTTTCATATATTTATGAGAGACTAGTTTCAAAGGCCAGTTGGGAAGAGATTGAAAATGGAGGCCGGGGCCTTTGAAACTAGTCTCTCATAAATATATGAAAAAGTAAGTGACGAGTGTCAATAAACCAACCACAAATAATTTTTATATATTATTCCAAATTTATACTGTATGTGGTTTACCACTTTCTATGGTAGTCCGAACAGACTTTACCGAACCATCAGCTTCCTAATGGAATTTCACAGGAGGTTGCACCATGCAACGGAAGGGATGTTACAGGATCTCTAGGAAAGCCTGAATGCCCATTCACATCCAGGACCGAAATATGCAATATGGTCAAGCTTTCACCACATATAATGGAAATCTCGGAGGGGGTTGTGATTCCTATATAAGGAGAGCTAGGAGAAAAGTCAGGGTCTGCCTGTCCAACTATCTGTTCTCATTTCTTCAGGCCTGTGTGTTGTGCTGCCAGCTACATCGCTCCTCAATGACATTCATATCAGACAAATCTTTCAAGGTAAGTCCTTTCTGGGAGTCAAGTACATGTACACTAATGTAAAGATTAGATTCTTAACCCTTTCACCGATATGGATGACATATGACGTCCAAGTTAAAATGACCCAAACTGATATGAACGTGCATAGACATACTGCGCATACATGCATTTAATGCTTATTTAATGCCAATTATTTTAATCTTCCAATTTTACAATAAATTTAAATTAGTTCTATAAGGGATGGAAACTTACCCTTAAAGGTTCCTTTTTGAATGGTACACCTCAAAATCTGGATAAACACACAGGGCACATCTTCAGTTTCACGGCAAATAATATTGGTTTCCATATGAACTTCCTTTTCGCAACACACTAGACATTTTCGAAATGGTCGCAACCTTTTTGGTTGTGGGTGGTTTCCTTTTAGTAAAGTGTTTTCTCTCAAGTATGAGTGGTGCTGTAGTGGTGGATTTCTTACCCTCAGTATGAACAGACCTCTAAATATTACAGTACTCAAATGAAACGTATTGAAACACATAAGTCCAGGTAGGTCATTGCCTTGCATGAATTTAGAGATCTGCAAATCACTAAACAATTGTGTGTGGTTACATCCAGCTGGTATAAAAACACTTTAACATTTAACTGGTTTTTGTAAAGAGGGATAGCTAGTAATAACTGATTCATCCCACCCATATTTGACCCGTTATTTCCTAAACAGTGGAGCAGCTAACATGCCATCTGTAGAACAGTTACACATCTAATGGAGGATAACAAATAACATGTACATTGTCCACTCCTAAATTCTTCCCTTATGCCATATACTGTTTTAGAGGTTAGGGCTTACCTCATCCTACTCGCATATACGTTTGTTTCCGTAACAATGATAGACACTAAGTCAACAATAAAAAAAATGTGAAAATGTCAGTTGGTTGGATGTCAGAAGTTAGCTGTACATAAAAAAATATGTATGTCTATATGTTTATTTGCCTATATGTTATTTGTGTTTGAATTATTTTGACCACTGCACAATGTTGATTCCTCACCAACACCTGAAGGAAGCAGGTCATTTTCTTCCTCACTCCTACCTAATTATATCTTCAACACGTCTCTCGCTTTCAATATCCAAATTATGTCAAACAGCAAAAGGTCTTTCAGATTTTCTAAAGTGATATCAGAAGTTCGTACACATCCTAGGAAAGCTAATTTATTTGCTACATTACTAGGATAAGCCACGGTTAACACTGAAATTAAACAACTTCAAATGTATTATTCATTTAGCTCTCGACTGCTATAAGAAATGTCTCTGAACACCCACAGAGTACATATAAGCAACTATAACACTGAGCGAAAACAGCTGCATAAGGCTACCATAAATTTCAGTTGTGAAATACTGTAATAAGAGGTGCTGACAGAGAGGTTTGTTTCTTTTCCAGCATGTGTTTCATATAACATATACAATGATTGTTTGGTGGTAAAAATTAGAGCCTAAAACCTTGAACCGGAGAAGCTGCTTGCACAGCTATACATATATACATTCATTCGTATGCACGCAAAAAAAAGTGAAATTTCAAAGACTTATTAATATTGTTACTACTTTATTGATATTGTAGATGCATACTGCTTTTAATGGGTTTTAAACCAGTTTTTGTTTGTTTAAATAACTTAATAAATACGGAAGATATGAATGTGTATTTATGAAGTATTTTTACAGCATTTAACAATTTAAATGTCTTGTTATGTTTATTGGGTATCCGTTTCTGGCCCGTGAAGGGTTTAAATGGCCATTGGCGAAGCGGTTAATTGAACCAAACACTTCACCCACTATGGGTTTGCTCTACTGCATAAATATATTTGTATTTAAGCAAGCTAGTTGTCAGGTTCCTCTACCTTCTGCTCCCCAAGACGTTCTCCAGTCACATCATCCCATGCAAGTGACAATATATTACTATACACTAGAAATTAATTATTCTTTCACATAATTGTGTGTAGAACAAGATTTGGAAAGTTAAAGCAAGACCATAGCCACAGCCAGGATTTGAATCAAGGATCTCCCAGTCTCTGTCCAGCTCTTACTCGTGAGGCACCATGGCAAATGCCAGCATGACACTAAATTCTCCAACTGGTAAACCACCAGAAGAATACATATGCACAAGATATATAACTTAATGGCAACTTACTATGCTGCAAGTACTTCAAGTCCCAAGCTTTGTACTTTAGATAACCATTAGGTTAATTAATGGAAATTAATTTTTTTTCACACTATGTGTAGGAGTCAGTTGGAGAATTTGGTGTCAAGCTGACATGTTGCCAGTTCTTTCTAATAAACAAAAGAACCTGATGCTAAAATAAAGATAATAGAACACTTTATCACTAAACAAATGTTCTTAAGACTTACAGTATCATCGTACATGCTACATCACATAAATGACAAAGTGTCCTAGTTCCAACTAACCTTAAACTTTAACAGAAAAGCATTCACAAACTAATGTTTTTCACAAAGTTGTACATCTTGTCCTGAAGTAACTTTTAATTCTTGAAAGCCAGATATTCAGTGACTGGAGAAGAGACGTAGATTTCACCAGAATAATAAGCTGCGATCAAAGGAGGACTCCCTTTATGAACAGCCTAACCACTAAAATTTGTTTTTACATTTAGTCCAAATACACTTGTTTCCTTGCAAACACAAAATGTTGGCAAAGAACTCCATTCTTTGTCATAGGTTTTTGTATTGTATAACAAGGGTTCGTAACATGAAACTGAACTACATACAGTATCTTCTGATAATGACGAGTTCCAGTTGATGTATGACAAACTTCGTTGATCAGTATTAATAATGAATGGGTCAAATGAAATGATCTTCATGCTTGGGGACTATATCATTATCAACAATACATTTTCTGGCCATTTAAACTCATTCTTCTAGATTCTTTCGCCAGTTTTTGCCAATAAGCTTTGTCATTTTTGCTTGATATTTTACATATTCTTTTGAAGTTGTAGAGCCGATCTTGAGGATTCTTCCTATAAATTTAGCCAATATACTTTGCCATTTTTTCTTGTTACTTTAATCTTCTTTTGAAACCTTCTTTATACCTTCTTTCCAAACATTTGGAATTTCTTCCACTATCAGTAATAAATAGGGTATTTTCATCAATGTTTTTATTATTAATGAATATAAGTAGTGACCATACAATTATTCAAGAAAATGTTTATCTTCTGGGGAATTTAAACATACTTCAAAATTTGTGTGGTTTGATTTACAAAAATTAAAAGCTATGTTTAATGGACTATCCAAAAGATTGATCTTGGATGTAAATAGTTGCACATGCACACCGAGAATGCTCCTGTTTAACTACTAGCATTGACCCTAGATATGCTTGTTTCTATCTGCAGACTTAAGTGCTGATTTCCATTTATTTTTTGTATAAAGATAAGAAAATTAATCTAAAAAACTATTTGTAATTGTTATTTGAAGCAAAAGGTTAGAAACAGTGATGTATTTAACATTTGAAAGTAATGAGTCGTACCGACTCATTACTTTCAAATATTTGTAATTAGTTTATTAATACTCGTCACATACTGTTTTATATTAACGAAAGACTAGTTTCAAAGGCAATCGCCTCCATTTTCAATCCCTTTCCAACTGGCATCTGTTGTTTCTCTGGTGGTGGAACTATGAATTTTTTTGATGATAGTTTCTCGGGCTAACAGCCAGGTCAGATTAGGGTAACTACCCAAGCTTTCAGCGACTAACTCTGCCGCCATCCTCAGGGGAACTGAATCTGGGCTACTGGTGTTGCGATATTTATACCTGACGTGCGGCCGATAAGGACCGCCTACTTTTTTCCCATTGGCCGAGCTCCGGCCGATGGAGAAACGTGCGGAACCAATCAGGTGATTGCCGATGCTTCTTTGTACTGTGGAGGAGAGATATGCTGAATGACTGATGTCCATGCTTTGCTGATTTGAAGGCCTTCTTCCCTGTTGAAGTTGTTTTTATTCGCTTTAATGTATAGGGCTTCTTTCACCACTCTATCGTAGTACCTAGACGACTTTTCTAGTATTTTTGTAGAGTCGAATTTGATTTTATGATTTGTATTATATCTGTGCTCAGCCACTGCAGATTTTTCTGGGTATCCTAGTCTAATACAACGTTGATGTTCTTTGATGCGATCTTCTACTGTTCTACCTGTTTGTCCTATGTAAACTTTGCCGCAACTGCATGGGATTTCATAAATGCCTGGTGCACGAAGACCTAAATTATCTTTAGCAGAACCTAAATACTGTTTTATTTTGGTTGGGGGTTTGAATACAGTTTTTATTTGATATTTCATGAGCAATCTACCAATTTTCCCCGACAGGGCGCCACAATAAGGGATGACTGCTAAGCCTGCGTGTTCTTTCTTTGTGTTGGGTTCACGGTTGCGTTTGGAGTGCATTTTCTTAAAAGTTCTGTTTATTTCCTGGTTAGTGTATTGGTTCTGCCTGAAAACTGTACGCAGGTGTTTTATTTCTTGAGGTAGATTTTCGAGATCAGAGATAGCAATCGCTCGATGTATGAGTGTTGAGAGGACTGTCTGCTTTTGTGCCGGGTGATGACAGCTGGTGCTATTAAGGTAAAGATCAGTGTGGGTTGGTTTCCTATACACCTTATGACCCAGGTGACCATCGTTTTTTCTATAAATAAGTAAATCCAAGAAAGGTAAGCCGTCCGGGTGTTCAATTTCCATGGTAAACTTAATGTTGGGATGGATGCTGTTGAGAAATTCGTGGAAAGCTGTCAGGGCATCTTTTCCGTGTGGCCATACCACAAAAGTATCGTCTACATAACGGAAGAAATGAGTAGGAACTAGGGGTGCAGTCTTGAGTGCCACATGTTCAAATTCCTGCATGTAGAAATTGGCTATAGCCGGAGATAATGGAGAACCCATAGCAACACCATCCACTTGTTCGTAATAGGTGCCATTAAACCGGAAGTACGTTGTTGCCCATTGTTGACGCTATAGGCTCTCCGACATACGCTCTGGCTAAATATCTAACTGAGCTAATGCAACCATTGATTGGAAATTGCAGTCACCATGTGAGAAATTCATCAGAATTTACCAAAGTCATACAGGAAATCCAGGTAGCTACCTCAGACATACTGGTTAGTTTCGATGTAGAATCTCTCTTCACTAAAGTGCCCCTCCAAGAGACATTAGAATTGTTGAAACCCCACTTTGATGACAAGATGATCAGCTTATTCCACCATGCTTTAACTTCAACGTACTTCCGGTTTAATGGCACCTATTACGAACAAGTGGATGGTGTTGCTATGGGTTCTCCATTATCTCCGGCTATAGCCAATTTCTACATGCAGGAATTTGAACATGTGGCACTCAAGACTGCACCCCTAGTTCCTACTCATTTCTTCCGTTATGTAGACGATACTTTTGTGGTATGGCCACACGGAAAAGATGCCCTGACAGCTTTCCACGAATTTCTCAACAGCATCCATCCCAACATTAAGTTTACCATGGAAATTGAACACCCGGACGGCTTACCTTTCTTGGATTTACTTATTTATAGAAAAAACGATGGTCACCTGGGTCATAAGGTGTATAGGAAACCAACCCACACTGATCTTTACCTTAATAGCACCAGCTGTCATCACCCGGCACAAAAGCAGACAGTCCTCTCAACACTCATACATCGAGCGATTGCTATCTCTGATCTCGAAAATCTACCTCAAGAAATAAAACACCTGCGTACAGTTTTCAGGCAGAACCAATACACTAACCAGGAAATAAACAGAACTTTTAAGAAAATGCACTCCAAACGCAACCGTGAACCCAACACAAAGAAAGAACACGCAGGCTTAGCAGTCATCCCTTATTGTGGCGCCCTGTCGGGGAAAATTGGTAGATTGCTCATGAAATATCAAATAAAAACTGTATTCAAACCCCCAACCAAAATAAAACAGTATTTAGGTTCTGCTAAAGATAATTTAGGTCTTCGTGCACCAGGCATTTATGAAATCCCATGCAGTTGCGGCAAAGTTTACATAGGACAAACAGGTAGAACAGTAGAAGATCGCATCAAAGAACATCAACGTTGTATTAGACTAGGATACCCAGAAAAATCTGCAGTGGCTGAGCACAGATATAATACAAATCATAAAATCAAATTCGACTCTACAAAAATACTAGAAAAGTCGTCTAGGTACTACGATAGAGTGGTGAAAGAAGCCCTATACATTAAAGCGAATAAAAACAACTTCAACAGGGAAGAAGGCCTTCAAATCAGCAAAGCATGGACATCAGTCATTCAGCATATCTCTCCTCCACAGTACAAAGAAGCATCGGCAATCACCTGATTGGTTCCGCACGTTTCTCCATCGGCCGGAGCTCGGCCAATGGGAAAAAAGTAGGCGGTCCTTATCGGCCGCACGTCAGGTATAAATATCGCAACACCAGTAGCCCAGATTCAGTTCCCCTGAGGATGGCGGCAGAGTTAGTCGCTGAAAGCTTGGGTAGTTACCCTAATCTGACCTGGCTGTTAGCCCGAGAAACTATCATCAATAATCAACGCCGGGAAAGCTTCAAGTCATTAATGAATTTTTTTGTCAAATTATTTACTGCTGGGATTTCAAAGTTCATTACGCAATGATCCTTATTTTTCCATATGAATATGTTCTCCCACGTTGTCAATTTATTTTGGGAGAACATATTCATATGGAAAAATAAGGATCATCGCGTAATGAACTTTGAAATCCCACCAGTAGATAATTTGACAAAAAAATTCATAGTTCCACCACCAGGGAGGGAGAGAGAGAGAGAGAGAGAGAGAGAGAGAGAGAGAGAGAGAGAGAGAGAGAGAGAGAGAGAGAGAGCAGACAACAGATGCCAGTTGGAAAGATATTGAAAATGGAGGGATTGCCTTTGAAACTAATCTCTCATTAATATAAAAAAGTAAGTGACGAGTATCAATAAACCAACTACAAATAGTTTGAGAATAATTTTGATGTCACTGTTACTAAATTCCTCCAAACACATATAAGAAAATTACTTTGAAAATAGTCATTCTAATCAACTAAGCTACATAAACAAAGCACTAGATGTACAGCTTTTAATAGGTTGATTTACTTGTAAAGATTTTAACTAATTTAAGTCTTTTGGATGTAACCACCAAATTTTGAACATTACTTCTTCTTGTAAGTCATGACATGTCAAAAGACATTAGCTCTTTATATGCAAAAATTGAGCAAAAAATGTAAAAACTGTAAATGATAATTCACTGTATAAGCCTCAAGTAAAGCTAAGGTGTCAAACCTCAATGATGTAACATATCTCAACTTAAAAGGCATACAGACAAAATGCATACAACTGAATGCAGAATACAGTACCTAAACATCCAGCCTCTAGTGTTCTTTTATGCTTAAAATTAATCTGCCATGAACCAGGGGAGAAATGAGGTATATCCATTAAAATGTTTTTCATTAATTTTCAAACAAATCTCTTTATTTAATTAAAAAAATTAAAGCACTTTCTCAAAAATAATTAAAAAGAAAACATAAAGCTCGGATGTTTAATATTTCCAAAAATACTTAAACACGCCTGACTATACAACCATAACCACCTTTCTCACATCAATGAACATTACACTTTTTAACAGCTTAATGCAGACACAACCTAACACACAACCTAAGGCCATCTATAACATTAATAGCATATATCAGGTCTTCCCTAAACATTGAAACTCAAGCCTTATGCACATCAATATCTATGCACTAAATCTAATCCTGGACCTCATTTATCACATTATCAGCTCAAGCTATATCTAAATGGACACTAAGTTCAATATCAAATAGTGTAAAACAATGTTTAAATTCACAGAAAGTCAGTTTTCGTAGCTACCAAACACTATTTATAAAATGTTGTGCTAGACTGAGGATTTGGAAAACCTGATAAATAATACTGTAACATTAATATTCCTGAGAATTTTAGCCTGTCATTTTGAGTATTGTCAATGTGCGACACTATGCATTGTAGTAGTATGTAGAATCAGTGAAGAAATTGTAAATCAATGGATGGGATTACCTGGAAGACTGCTTGCTAAGGAAATATATCCTATTATCAACTGTCATTTTATCCAACTCTAACATATGTGGGTGGCCTGCTGTGCTAAAACATTTATCCCCTAAGGGGATTATCAGATAAGTATTATAAGTTTCTCCTCAGTCTCATACAGTTTTTCCCATTAACAACAATAAATGCCAGACATAACATTTGCATTAATATTAATCTTTTGAGCACTATGAACTTTGTACATTCTACAGTTTGTACAAATTCAGTTTATTCAGCACTTAAATAATATAAATAACAGTGGAATCACGTTTTTTCTCCAATTACATAACAAAATATCAACCAACAAATCCTTTTATATTCTACTTTCCAAAAACCATAGATTAAAATCTTGAACATTTGGGTTCTTTATATTACTTTACTGGTACTTTACATTGTATACAAGGATTATTAAGCACTAAGTAGCAAAATATGTGCAAACTTCAGAAAACAGGCTAAGGTACTTGCAAACTTTTCTTTTTCCTAGGGGGTTCTTAGTGAAAACAATTTGGAGAATCATGTTGTTAAGGAGACAAAATGGGGAAACTTGCAAAACCATTGCCATTTTTAGTTTTTTAGTCTTATTAATTGGAATTTGCTCTTTAATTTGATTTATACTACATCTTGTAATATATATTTGAAATATTTATTTTTAAAATGGTACTACATATACCATTTTGAATCGTGAATGTGCACCATTTCAAAGAAAAAAAAAAGCATAACTCTTACATATCTTAGTAGAGAAGTAAACTAGTTCAACTTTCAGGGGAAGTATTGTTCTAAAAATGGATACTTCTGTTAAGTATGGCAGCTTCTGTATGCTCTAAGCATCTGGAAATTTCTTTAGAAAATAAGTGAAATTTGTTTTCTCCATTTGTTTTGAACAGCTTTTTCTGCAAATGAAATTTTCTGACAGAAATGACCCATTTTCTTGAACATGAAGAAAGCGTAATTAAATTTTAGGATGATAAAAACGAATCTGTTGTAATGAATCTACTTTGATGTTCATAGTTAGAAAAATTATCCTATCTGCCTTAATAATCAAACTTACTGTATAAAAGCAGAATGGTGAACTTACTTTCAGTGCAACATCTTAATATCTTAAACAAGAACTATTCTATTGAATGTTTTAAAATGTTTTACATTCAGACAACTGTGGTTGCAACATTGGTCTTCAAATATTAAATAATTTCTGGATTATTCACTTTTAAAACCGACATTTAAACTATTTTATAAACATGCTCCTTACAGTACATATGTAAAATATGAAGCTATTAAAAGTGAAGCAAACAAATATATACAATTTTTTTTTTAATTTATTTAAAAAAAGTGGTTGAATTCAATAAATTTACATGAGGACTTAATAGTTGATTTTGTTAAACTTACTGAATTTTATTATTTGAAGCAAAAGGTTAGAAACAGTGATGTATTTAACATTTGAAAGTAATGAGTCGGTAATTCAAAAACAAACATCACTTAAATTACTTTAAAAAATTACTGAATTTTGTTTAGATCAACTTTTTTTTTTTTTTTTTTTTTTTTTCCCACTTTTAATGGTGAATTTTTTCAACAAACTTCTGGCTTAGCAATGGATAATCCTCTTTTCAGTGCCATCCATATTGACACCAAGCAGAAAAGTGATGCGTTCTTTGCTAAATTTTCCTCCACTCATCGTTCTCCTTTAAATGCAAGTGTTTTATGTGGTGTACATTTATAAAACAGCCCTGTCTCGTCAACACTGAAGACAATTTGTGCATTTTCATCTTGAATCCACTCTACCAAACTCGTTTTCCAATCACTGACTGCTTGCTGGTCAACACCTCCACTTTCTCTACAAACAGTTTAAAAAGAAATGCCATTTTGCATTTTAAAACCTTCCAGCCACCCACTGCTTGCCATAAAATTAATATTTCCCAATTGCTGTGCAAATTCAGCTGCTTTTGTGTGATAAGAGGTCCACTTACTGGAATTTATTTATCGTGTGCCTGCTTGAACCAATTTTTATGCACTCACTGACGTCAAGGTTTTCAAGCTCTTTTGCTCTGTTTTTACTTTCATCACTGTTTGTAACTTGTACACTGTTCAGAATTTTATCCTTATTTTTGAGGTACATGGACAACATATTATGGGGGATTCCACAGTCTCTTGCAACGTCACTTTTTTTTTAAAACCTTTTTCCACCTTGTGAATGGCAGCTGCCTATTCAGCTAAAGTAAGAGTTTTGTATTATTAAATTTTAGATGAGTCGTATTTCTTACACATCTGCTTCACTTTCGTACCTATTTTGAGGACATGTTTCGCAAATCTTCGTTTGCATCTACGGCTCTTGTGCGACATTGTAATTTACACATTTAGGTTTGGAGCGAGCCATTGTCAGCTAAGTTTACTATTTAAACATACACTAGTGAGTTTGATGTATGAACCTGTGTACACTGTTTAAAAATGCTCACTTTACTGTACAGGAAGTTATATACAATCTGCTGCAAATATAGGCTAATTGTATGTGACCACAGGTAGACATAATGGAAAGCAGTGCAGTGTTCACAATGACAAGTGCCTTGGTTGGCAACAAGTTCCTAGAACAGCACAAAGTAATGCACATTGCTTACCAGCAGGGGAGGAAATTGGAACTACAGTACGATACAATTCCTGGAATTTTAGCAAGGGAAGGAAATGGCACCACAGTACGGCACAATTCCTGGAAGTTAACCAGCAAGTTTAACTAACCTATACTTTTTTCACTCACTTTTTGAATATTCTATCGAATTATCCAAAAAATAATTATTTACAGAAGACTTTTTAACATTGCGTTGTACAGGAATGTCAAGGGATTATGCTAAAAGTTCAAATTATTCGCAATTTTGAATTAAAAAAGTTCAAATTAATCAAGTTCGACTGTATCTCAGAATTGTTTAATTGTGATGCAAGTTTCCTCATTTTAACTGATATATGGTCATGAAAACATTCCTAAAGGATTAGACTTAATAAGTTAATCCTGTGATTATTGAATAACCATAATAAAATAATAGCATATTGCCCAATGGAAATCCAAAGCACCTTTCCAAACAATCTCAATATTAAATAAAACTTCTTCAACTATTTACCCTCCTCATATGTAGGACTTACACCCCCAGGACCCACAAGTGAGTGCCTGGGGAGTTGTCTGTTGAGCAAAAACTTTGGATAAGATAGAGTATACAGAATGGGCAAGAAGACCTGATGCCTGGTATATGAGAGAAGTAGATAACAGAATGAGGATGAAAGGAATGAAAGAATGGAAATGTGATAACAGAGCAACTGGTGGAACAACAGCAGGGGAAACTGGAAATCCTGGAGAAAACCCACACGTATGCTGTGTTGTTCACCACAAATCCCACATGTGATCGCCTGGGATGAACCGAGCCACCTTAGAATCAAGCAGTCTAACTGCTCGGCTACGATGTGACCGACAATTTTAAATAAAACACATTTTAATATTCACATACACAAATAAATAGATTTAAAGTACTTAATATCATGTTATGTAGCACATGAAACCTGTCCAAGTTGTTCATTGAATAAACCAGAATCATGTCTATTTTGGAAGAAGGTTTTGGTTGTAGTCAAAATAACATTTTATGTATAATTTTTCCTGATTACTACAGAAGGTGCTCAACGTGAAAACAAAAATCATCTGCAGCTGCTTAAAATTTAAAGTCAATATCACTAAAATGCATTTGTTTTGGATATGCTCCATGCCCAAGAAAACTGCAAATATTTAATATATTTTAATCAGGGACATATTACGTATATTTCCAAAGAGATTGCAAAGCCTTTATTGTTAAAAAAAAAATCTGAGTTCTGCACTCAGGTGGCTTTCTCTGTTCTACAAAGTTGTATTTCTACAAATGCTTATGCTTCTATTTAATGTAATCAAGATAAACTTTTGCAGAAATTATCTGAATGCTAATTTTGTTTTTTTAGATGCAAGGGAAGAGTCATTTTTTTTAAGTTGGTTGCTATTGCTTTGTAATTCTGCTGTTTTTGCAGTCAAGAGAGAAAAAATTGAATGTCTTTCCCTTTGAGAAAAGTGTAAGTACTTGGGGGGGGGGGGATAATAACAACAAATGTTTTAACGAGATCTACAGTTTTATCAGTAAGCTTTTACTCATCTCTTAGTTTTTAAATTATGCAAAGCCCATCCAAAATAAAAGGACTAAGGACATTCTCAGAAAATTCAAGATACATATTTAATTTTTTATGAAAATACCTCAACCCTATGATATTTTAATAAAAATTGTTAGGAGCTATTTTTGAGAATATCAAAATATTGAAAATTCTTTCATGTAAACAATAGTTTGGGGGAGGGATTTATTTAAAAAATTTTGTATTCAGTCTTTAGAAGACGCTGAACTGAAATACCAAGTTTCATGTTTAACAAATTTCTCAGTACTGGGTTATGCTTTGCACAGGCAGAAGGAGGCAAACACACAGACTTAGAGATCTTTTTCTAAAAATGTTTTTTGTAGATTCAGGTGTTCTAAAACATATATTTCTAGTAAATACATACAATTCAATATCAAACTTTTAGGTTGGATGAAAATAGAAATTAGTACAGGAAGCAAAAAGATGCTTAATTTGTGATCAAGGATGTTATGTAAATGTCCTGTGCCTGTCTTAGTGGGCTAGAGCGCTGTGCTTTCGTTGCTTGCCACGGAGTGCACCCAGGTTTGATCCCACCCCTGGGGGGAGGGCGGATTTAAGACGAGGGTATAGGACAGGTGCCCACTCAGCATTGTGAGGAAATTGAAGAGCTACGATAGGTAGTGAATCCTGGTCTAGAAAGCCAACATTTCCAGCTGGGGGTGCATGATGCTGACCACATCACCTCCCCTTATTGGTTAGATAATCGCCATCCTCTGCCTTGCATATAGCCTGCCTTGGCAGCGTAGATGGTAGCGTGTCTGCCTCACGTTCAAGAAGTCCAAGTTCAAATTTCAGTCAGAGCGAGTTATCTGGATAAGGTTTTTTCCGGGGGTTTCCCTTATCCTGATCGACGAATGTCGGGTAACTCTAAGCTCCATGAACCTCGGACTCATTTGAGCATCATTTCACCCATTTTCCGACACGACTTAACGTTGGAGGGCATAAATTGCAAAAAGAAAGATAAATTTGCCTTGCATATGTGGGCATAAGGCCGGCAGGCAGGTTGGCCAACTCTGGCCTGCATCAGCAGCTGTACAATGGGTAAAGTAAAAGATGTTGTGTAAATATGTGCTGCTTTCTCAAATATGTGTGCAGCGTTAAGAGTCCTACTTTAATGATGTGATGCATTTGTTAATGTAAAAAAAAGTGTCTTAAATATACAGTATCTACTTTAATGATGTGATGCATTTGTTAATGCAAAAACAAAGTGTCTTAAATATATGGTATAAAATTATGTGACATAACATGTATCGAATTAAGCAATGAATATGAAACTTTGTAACAAGATGCATAGTAATAAAATGCATACTGAAGCATTTGATGTTTGTGATTATATCTTAACTACACATAAGGGGAAAAAACTATCTGGAATATCTGAATAAAATATAAACCATGACAAAATTGAAAAACAATTTAATACTGTACCATTTCTTCTTGAACAGGTTTCACTATTTAAATATAACACATATACTGTATAATTATTCATACACATTATGAAAACAGCACTGTGATTTTTGGAAAGTAGATTAAAAAAGGACTCTCTTAATACTGTTAAGACATATTTTCACTCTCACTGTCAGCATTACAGAACTAAAAGTATCTGTAATAAGGGAATTTACTCCTATTAGGAATATAACAACAAAATGCAAGATGGAGGTACACTGGTTTTAGTTGCAGTTGTTATATCGTGATGAAAACAGAAACTGTAATACAAACTTTCTTTTAACCTATGAGGTAGATCTATTAAACAGCAACTGCATAAAACTAAAAACATAGTGTTTATATAATGAATTAATAAGTAGATACTCCATATCCCCACATGCAGTGCAGATTATTTATATCAATACGGAAGCTTTGAAGGTGAAAATACAGAACTTAGTTTCCTGTGTCATATTCTGATAAATTACAGCATTACTTAAATGTTGTGGCTTTTGCACAGGAAGACATATTTTAGATTTCAAACTTCAAATATTTTAAAAATAAAAAACTGGAAGCTAATCCAAGTTAAGGCTAGATTGAAAAGTATTTCAAAGCTAATGAAAGTTTGAAAAGTCTGATGTTAGAAAAAGAACCTTGATGGAGGCACTTGTGTGGTATTAAAATAAAAAACACAATTTCCTAGTATATCTGCTTTTGTAGCAGTTTATCTTTTAGCATTTACTGCTTCACCTTTCTTGTTCTTTTCTGATTTAAAATTACACTACAATCTTTCTGTTTTCTTAACATTTTATTATATCAATCTGAATTTCAGTATTGTTCTAATAAATCATACTGAATTCCATGAATCCATTTGTATGACTGTACAATAAGCGTATATGCGACAATACTGCCTGTATTTACATTATTTCATAATTTTCTGCAACTGGACTTCAAACTTGGAATGCGAAGCACAGATCTTAATGAAATCTATATCTATGCTTGTGATTTACATATTTGAAAATTCTAAAATTAGGCATTTGCATTTCATTCAATTTATTTTCCACCTGCAGCAAATTATGAAGTGAATAATTCCATGTATATGTTATTATCTAAACTGAGGTAGCAATGTACTGTTGATATAAATATGCGCAACCAGCTATTTGGTAAGCAATGCTTCAAGACTTAATGTATCTAGCACAATTAACAAAATGTTTTTGTTCATAGTGAATTATATTCATTTTCAGGAAACATCCTTTTACACTAAAACCAGTGTTACCAACTACTTGGTTAACATTTCTAAAATCTTTTAGAAAATCACAAAATAAGTATTACTCCTGTCAGTTTAAAATGAATTGTTTTCTTTATCAAAAGATCAATTTCTGCATAAAATAATTTGCAAGGAACAATGTATTAATGTAGATTATGTTTAATAAATAGTTATTATTTTTGAACTAGAGTGAACCAAACCAAAAATCTCTTTTTCATGATTAGAACAATAAATATTACTTCGTATATACATTTTTATTCATTACATAAAAAACAATTTTTAATGACTACTGACGTTCTTAAATACAAGTAATATCTAATGTTCTAAAACATTGTGCTTCTCAATTTTCCTCTACCCTGTTATACTTGTATCTCCATATAGATACGAAAGGGGCAGGAAGCACTAGAATTTGATCTTACTACATATATATTCTGTTATGTCATAACTATCACATGCAAAAGTTAAAGCTTTCGCCCATATCCCTCCCTCCCCTCCCCTCCCTCCCTCCCTCCCATTTCCTTAAAAGAAAAGAGAGAAAGCTTTAAGTTTGGTATGTTCTAAGGTGTTTCCTAAAATTATAAAGAGTAAATAAAAGGCTTCAGAAAACCCTGATTTTTGTTTTTGTACATAATGCTCCTAAGCTTCATTACACACTAATCACATTTCATTCACTTCCTCCTCTATCATGTTTCTCTCCCTTTATTAAATTGCTATCATCGTTTATTGCTGGAATGCTTGCCATATCCTTGGAAGAAGAGGAAGCACCTCGGCTACCTGAAGCACCACCATGATACTGTGATTTGTGACTCACAAGACTATTGCGAGAGCGATATGATCGTCCACACACATCACATTCGAAGCTCTGCGGCACGTAGAAGTGTGTGTCTGCCATGTGCCGCTGCAGAGACCATGCACGTGTGAAGCTCTTGCGACACAGGGGACAGTAAGGAGGACCAGTCACTCCACCACCGCCAACCCAGCCCCTTCCTAGTAGCTCTGCAATGAGACGAGCAAAGGAAGGGGCTGAGTATGACGGGGAAATTCATCCCTCCCAATTAAATCTTAAGTTAAAGGAATAATTTCCTTCATACACAGTTTAAGCTAAGGAACACTACTACTGCAAACTGTTACTTTAAGCCCCTTCCTTAAGAGCATCAATAAAACAAAATTTTAAAATTTCAATAAAAAGCAACTTAAAATGCTTTAGGTCTAACACACATACACAACAGCAAATTGGTGTCATGTATTACAAGTACTACAATTTTATAACACTACTCATAAATGAGATCAGTATGAATCCCAGGTCAAATCCAAGATCAAAGTAAAAATGGAGCGCTCATCCCTTCATTAGTTCTCTTATTAGGAACTGAAGGCTACTGAGTGCATTAAACATGTAATACAGCTTATAAATGAATAAACTCTTCTTAAAAAATTCAGATGTAACAACCTACAGAAAAACAAATTTGCATTTCAAGTTGAACTGTAATCCTATATCATACACTTATCGTATGTTTTTAAAATGATTATTTCACCATTTCTTGGATAAGCAACATCTAATGCTCCTTTAGGGATTTATATGAACCTACAGTTGAGAAATTGCTTCCATGTTCTATTTTATGTGATACAGCTATCTTTAATTTCTGGGTTATTTCAATTATTATTTTTATATTTATCCAGCAGCATAAATCCTGCAATTAAATGACTTCATTTAAGGCTGTTCAATTCTTAATTACTTTCTTGTGTAAATCATGGCCATGCCTCTGAAACATTGGTCAGTGACAAAAATGTCACGTTTTAAAAATTCTGAACAGTAGTTTTTCTTAGATAGTTAACATGAAAAATTCAATGCCACAGCTGGGATTTGAACCACAGATCTCCTGGTTTCCGTCCAGTCGCTCTAACCCATTGAGCTACCATGGCCAACCTGCCGTCATGACACTAAATTATCCATTTGACTCGTATATTTTCCCAGATAGTGTTAAGAAATTATTAATTTCCATCGATTAACTAAAATAATAAGAGTTAAATGATGAAGCCTGGGATTCAAGTACTTACGATAGTAAGTCACCACAAACTGTATCTCGAATGCGAGAGCTCCTAGTGGTCTACTGGGAAAATATAAGAGTCAAATGGAGAATTTAGTGTCATGACGGCAGGTTAGCCATGGTAGCTCAATGGGTTAGAGTGACTGGACGGAAAACAGGAGTTCCATGGTTCAAATTCCAGCCGTGACATTGGATTTTTCCTGGTGACTATCGAAAACCTTATCCTATATATGGCTAGTGTGAAGAAATGATTAATTTCCATCAATTAACTAAAATAGTTTTTCTTATTTAAAATTACTTTTCTTTTGAAAGTAATGAGTCGGTAATTCAAAAACAAACATCACTTAAATTATCCTTACTTGGACATGTTTCGGAGAACGTTTTGTTCCCATCCTCAGCAGTTATCCGACTGGTTGGATCCGTGGTTTCTTGAAGTGAGCTGGTTGTCTGTGGCGACATCTGTTGTCTGTGAGATGAACTTCCAAAGAGAGTTTTCAGGTGGCAATTCGAAATTTAAAGTAAACTGTTTGTTTTTTATAATTAGCAACTTTTCCCAAACATCGAGTTTGGCTGCATTACTGGCTGATTTTAATAGTTTTATATTTGGTACAATTTCATGATTGGTAGACCGGAAATTTCTTTACATTCAACGGTAAATTCTATCAACAGACCTGGGGCCTAACAATGGGCAATCCACTTTCACCTTTCCTAGCCAACCTCTTTATGAGCTACATATTACATCATCCTTCCCATACATCTTCAAATATTGGTATAGATATGTTGATGATATTTTTGACATTGTTCCACACAAATTCATACAAGAGTCCTTAAAACTATTGAACATACAGAATAGAGCAATAAAGTTCACAATAGAGATAGAAAAAGATGGCTACTTACCTTTCTTAGATTTGAAGATAATCCATGAATTAAATAACATATCTTTTGGCATCTACAGGAAGCCAACACAAACAGATAATTACTCAAGAATGATAGCTACAGCCCTACACCCCACAAACATGCAGTTTTGGACAGCTTAGCATATAGACTAGTCAACATCCCATTGAAAAAGAATGAATACAACAAAGAATATAACCACATGGTTTACATAGCTGCAATTAATGGATACAGTAAACAATTAATAGATAAGAAAATTTGGAAATTCAAGAAACAGAAACACATATTGGATACCACAAAATTAACAGAATCAAAAACCAAGACACAGTTCAGGAAATTCACATATCATTCATCAATGCATCATAAATTCAGCAAGATATTCAAGAAGTACATCACCCTAGCCCCAATAAATAAATTCAGTTTAAAAAACTTATTATGCAACAACCTTAAAGACCCAGTATCTGAAAACAAGAAATCAGGTATATACAAAATCAACTGCTCAGACTGCAATAAGTTCTACATAGGAAAAACCAAAAGAAGTTTACATATTAGATAACAGGAACATATAAGATGTGTGAAATACAAACAAATAGAAAAATCAGCAATAGCTCACCATTTCTGGTCTACCAACCATGAAATTGTATCAAATATAAAACTATTAAAATCAGCCAGTAATGCAGCCGAACTCGATGTTTGGGAAAAGTTGCTACTTATAAAAAACATACAGTTTACTTTAAATTTCGAGTTGCCGCCTGAAAACTCTCTTTGGAAGTTCATCTCACAGACAACAGATGCCGCCACAGACAACCAGCTCACTTCAAGAAACCACGGATCCAACCATCGGATAACGGCCGAGGATGAGGACAAACGTTCTCCGAAACATGTCCAAGGATAATTTAAGTGATGTTTGTGTTTGAATTACCAACTCATTACTTTCAAATGTTAAATACATCACTGTTTCTAACCTTTTGCTTCAAATAAAATTACTTTTCTGGTTTGTAAAAGTTATTTCGGAAGTTTTACTTCTACATCTTTGTATGAAAGTCAACTTGCACAGCCAAATTGTTTCCCATGATCAATACAGATATCAAAATAAATGATTTAAAAGCAAGGGGTAAAGCAATTAACAGGCTGCAGTGCTGAAAGGGTTGACTATATCACTTGGAACACAAATTGGAAAGTAGAATACACACTAAAATACAGTTTTTTTAATACAAGCTATTTATTTTTAATTTTAAACAGGAAAAACTATGCACATTTATACAATAAATTCACAATATTTCAGCAGCTGGTAGCAGATAATTACTCATGATGTAATCAATGGAGATAAAGAGCAATGCCCCATTTTTAGCATGTGTTATTACCAATTTGCAGTACCTGCAGAAATTGTATTTTATTAACACGAGGATCTGACAATTAAATCTATACATATGAAACCTTTATGAGCACTAGAAAATATACAGCTTATGGCAAACTGCAGAATTTAAGGATGGCTAAATGTAAGAATAAAGCAGACATTTCGGGGGGTGGGGGGGAGAGGAGCTATTTAGCATTAGTCTTGAGATCAAGCTGAAAGGTAAGGGCATATCCCAAATCAAATATTTTATATGCTTTGACAGTTTAGTCAGATATTTCACATAAGCTCCTAAAACTGGAATAGTTCTGCTAGAAATGGCAACAGTAATTTATACTATAAAGATGAAATGGAGCTATTTAGCAGACTAACTGCTGCTTTAAGTTTGATGGATACAAAATGTGAATTTTGCATGAATTAAACCTGCTCAATGTCTGCTTCCTATATATTTGTTTAAACTTCCAAGTAGTATTCCCATCCCAATGGGGAGACATGGTAAACAAAACCTGTGAACTCCAATTGGAGTAATGAGCATCAAACTGTTACACAGTTGCTATTTGCTGCTTTACTGTTGTTATTGTATATGTATTGAAGTTTAAGCTCCATTTTTCAGTTTACTTCATAAACTTTATTCTCCCTCTAGTTTTGTGTAATTGTTCTTTTCACATAATATATGTTATGAATACTACACTAAAATTTTAATGCTGTGTAAATAATTTATGTATAAAATTGGCTTATATCACTTTTGCAAATTTTGTCTAGCAATGTTAAAAATATGGCTGCATTTATTGTGTTACTATACGTTTTTCTGTAATTTTGACGTGTCCAATAACATGTATATGTTTCAAAGGATGAAATAAATACTATACTATAAATATTCTAATTATCTACACTTCAGATGTTATGCCAGCAATGAATAGATACCATGACTTCCCAAAGATTGCACTGAGTTAACACTGGTGTTTAGCCATCAAATTCTGCAGTACAAGAATAAATTTTCCCATTGTTGAAAACAAAATAAATTTTTACATAACAGAAAAAACTTGTCATCCCAACTGAGACTCCAACCTGAATTCTAGCCACAAATGCTGACCACCATGCTATATAAACAGTATTTTCAGTATAAATCTCTTGAAAATCACATTATAAATTATGTGATTATGCACATAGTTCATATTATGCCAAAATTATAAAGCTCAATTTATGTAGATGACTGATGCTGAGATTTTAAGTACCTAGTGATTCCAATGCAGGTTTACTCTAACAGCTTAAAATGCCGAATTACAAATGAAATACAAAATTAAGTTGTATAATACCATATTATTGAATTTGCTAAACGATATGGTGCTTAGCCATCAAATTCTGCACTACAAGAATAAATGTTCCCATTCTTGAAAACAAACAAATTTTTAAATAACAGAAAAATTTGTCAAAGCAACTGAGACTCAAACCTGAATTCTAGGCAAGAATGCTGACCACCATGCTATATAAATAGTATTTTCAATATAAATCTCTTGAAAATCACATGATAAATTATGTAGTTATGCACATAGATCACATTATGCAAAAATTATAAACCTACTACAGCTCAATTTATGCAGATGACTGACACTGATTTTAAGTACCTAGTGATTCCAATGACAGGTTTACTCAACAGCTTAAAATGCTGTTGAGTAAATGAAATTACATATGAAATAAAAAATTAAGTTGTATTATACCATATTATTGAATTTACTACAGGATATTTCATCAGATGATCACTAGGGCATGTTGGTTTGTTTGCCCCATCCCTTTCTTAATGTAAGATCAAATTGTCTTCTCAACGTACATCAAAGCATCTTGTATCAATTAATCCCAATTAAGAGTCTTTCCTAGATTCTTGTTACAAATTGCTTAGATAGTCTAATCATTTAGTCAGATGACAGCACTCAGTGCCATGTCCTTTGAACTGAAACTGTGCTGCCTCTGCAGTGTTATGTTATCTTTATGATTTAAACCTCAACCATATCTTCCAATTTATTTTCCACCAATGTATACTGTCTCAGTCTTTGCAGGTTAGTTCATAAAATGGCTTATGTTTTCCTTTGAGAATCCCTATCTTTGCAATGGTTTAACTACAGGATCGAAATATGGGGTACTACCGCAAAATGTCACATGGACAGGTTACTAATTCTACAGAAGAAATGTATTAGATTGAATTAAAGGAAGGGAAATCCCGCCAGAAGAGAATCCCACATTTAAGTTCATCACTAAATCAACAGATGGCAGCAGCAACCCCAGAATTACCCACACCACTGGATCAAGCTTTAGTCGCATAAGAGCCGAAGATGCAAACGATGATTTGCGAAACATGTCCTCAAAATAGGTACGAAAGTGAAGCAGATGTGTAATGAATACGACTCATCTAAAAATTAATAATTTTTCGCTTCACTGTGGTGTTCCAATACAGTTAAATCTCGATATAAAGGAAGGGAGTCATGCAGAGAAACCTTTAAAACTCAAAATATGTTCACAGTCAACTATATTATTCATAACCGATCGACTTGCATTAGTACAAAACAGCCAAATTCACCACTACAGTACAAGGAATGGTGATAACTATCACATGTATATTAGCAGGTGTGTCACAGAAAAGGATGATAATATCAGAGGAATCAAACTATAATAAACTACCTATTGAGACAAAAATTTTGACAAATAGCTCAAAACCAAAATTTAAAAGTAAATTAAAACAATATTTGTTAAATTAATGTATATGCAGCCTAAATGAATTGTAAAGTATATATGTAAAAATTTGGTACTAGCATACATGTTGTAAAATAATAATGTCATATTGTAAAATAATTTGTATAGAAATGACGTGTCCAAAATCAATGTACAACTGATAAACTGGACCAATAAAATATCCATATCAATTTACTTCTAACAATATTATATTATCACAGCAACCTAGGTAAATGCACATATTACTCCTCTGATCTTCTGATTTAACCTTCTTTGGTTGCAGCAACTTCCATCAGTTTCTCTTTTGCTTTTACGAGATATAAAAATATATTTAAAAGACAATGATTTAGGTTACAAAAGCAAATTTTCATTAAAGATGTGTTCTGGATTTGTGACCTCCGCGGGATGAGGTGTGGGGGAGAGGGGAACTGTTGGCCAGTTACGCAGCGAGTGAGCAATACAGTAAACATTCAGCAATCACCTGCAGAAAGTCATGTAGCCTTCTTGCGTATCACGATGCAGAACTAATTCAGTGCAATAAGATTTACTAGTCTTCTCACCATGTTTGAAGATCTTGAGAAATTTAAGGTAGTGCATTCTGAAGGGCGTGAAATTATAAGTAACGCTATAGATAAATGTGATGAAGAAGCTTTGAAAAATTAATATTCATATCCAGTGTCACAAGCTACACAATGGGCTGCTGCTTGTGTAATAAGCAAGCTGCATGTTATCTTCCCAGCATTTCTATCTGTGTGCGACTATCATTACGTCACCTTGTCTATACGTGTGTATGTCTGTAATGAATGAATTCCTTTCAGAGTTCATAAGGCCAGAACATAACAATAGCAATTATGAAAATTTCAAAATACATTCTGTATTAAATTCTAGAACCTAATAAAACGGACAAATAAAAACAAATTACACATTTAAAGTGAAATAAGTTTATGAACCGATTACTGCTACTAGCAGCATGGTTAATATGTCAGATTGAAGTTTAATAGAATGAAATTGCAATTCTAGGACAAGGTATAAAATTCTTTGTTACAGTTTAGCTATAGCAAGAGGACAATTTTTGACATAGCATTTTTATTACTGGCCTTTTATCTTTCAAACATATTAGCTACAGGCAATGGTGTTAACTCATATACACTAGTTTTGTTTTAAACATTTTCATTTGATGGGTTGGACTGCCATACAAGTCAAAACTGAATTGAATGAAGTTCACGCAGACTCTGCACCAACATTGAAGACCATTTACTTTTGGATCAATTAATCTAAACGTGGTTGTAGAAGCACCGAAGATGAATCGCACTCTGGTCACCCAATTGAGGTCATCACACAGGACACCATTGAAGAAATCCACAATATGGTTATGCAAGACCGCCAAAACAATATTTGTGAGATTGTTGAGAACGTAGGCATCCAACTGAGCAAAAGCACAATATCCTGCATGAAAAATTGGCAATGCTCGAACAAAAGCTTGTTTGAAAGAACACTTCTACCGAGTGTTTGGCGATGTTTAATCACAATAAGCAAGACCTTTTGCACTGATTTGTGACCAAGGATGAAACTTGGATTAATCATTACACACCAGAGTCAAAACAATGGACAAAGGCTGGTGAAAGTGCACCAAAGAAGGCAAGGACCATTTTGTCAGCTGGTAAGATGATGGCCACTATTTTTTGGGATTCTCAAGGAATAATTCTCATAGACTACTTGGAAAAAGGCTGAACCATAACAGGAGCCTATTATGCTTCATTGCTGCAGTGTGAGTTGACTAAAAAGAGACTGATATTGTAGTGCAAGAAAGTGCGCTTTTACCAGGATAATGCACACATCAGCAATTGCAATGGCGAAAGTGTATTAGGTGGGCTTTGAATTGGTTCCTCATCCACCTTATTCACCAGACTTAGCTCCAAGTGACTTCTTCCTGTTCCCAAACTTGAAAATTTGGCTTGGTGGTAAGAAATGTTCACCAAATGAAGAAGTGATAGCCATTATCGAGTATTTTGGAGACCTTGACGGAACTATTTTTCCGATGGGATGAAAAAGCTGGAACATCGCTGGACCAAGTGCATAGTGCAAGAAAGAGTTACTTCTGCCATCACCTTAAAATTAAGACCTGAAGCTTTCCTGGCGACAAATATGCTCAAGTTCTTCTTGGGAGGCAAGCCAGGTGAAGAGACGATTAGAAATCTTCGTTTCGGGAGTGTGCATCTCTCCCATCATCAGGATGTCATTCATAAATATCCTGGGTTTGGGAAACAAAGATTTCTAATCGTCTCTTCACCTGGCTTGCTTCCCGAGAAGAACTTGAGCACCTTAAAATTGTTTATGCAGGTGAAAAGTTTGGATTCATACCCAACTCCCTGCTTATTTATAAATCACAACAGAAAACTGGAGATTTTCATAAAGAAATGAATAGTGAAAATTATATTTAATGGCTATACACAATGTTAATTCCAAATTTACACTCTAACTCGGTGCTAGTAATAGATAATGCCTTAACACAATACACAAGTAGGTAAACCTCTAACTTCAAGCTCTTTAAGAAGAGGCATGGTTTCTTGGTTACAAAATCACAGTATTCCCTTTGATGAAAATAGCACCAAAACAACATTGTATGATTTAATCCTAGCCAACAAGCTGACTCAGAAGGACTTTAACCGACCAAGTGCTGTCAGAATATGACCATGAAACCTTAAGGCTTCGTCTGTATCATCTGGATGAATAATATAGAATAATCTGGGCAGATGTCAAGGTGTTGCTTGCAGAAATGTAACCTTTAAAATGAAAGATATTGATATGTGCTGCCAACAAATTGCAAATTGATGGAACAGGGAAAAGTATGCAGTCATGTGGATGAAATAAAACAGAAACACTGGAAAAAAGAGGCACTAATGAAAGAAAGAACTGAAAGAATTATTACTGAAGACAATGGGATGGAAAGCAGTGAGAAGAATGACATTGATGAGTCAACAGTACGAAGATATGAGAGGAGTAGATTTAAAATAAGATTTCGACAAAATTGTTTAACCCCATGCTAAGTTACTGCATTGTAAATGAAAAACCTTTCTGAACTATTGTATTTAATTTGCTAGAGACTGCACAACTTCCCTGAATAGCAACATATGAAATAAACAATCCAGCGATAATTGAGACGGTGAAGTCGTTGCAATGAGATATTACTGCCACTGCAGATCAGGGAAAACAGGTAAGAGATTTGCAGTGAAGCTTTCATTTAAAATATCTCAGTGTTTGAGAACCACTACATGACCAATAATTTATACATGCAAGCATGTACACTGACACATTAGCTAAAGCAGCCATAAGCAATTTAGCTACAGCAACAGTGTATGGTCTAATGCCCATTAGCACAATGTAAAGTAAACTAGGAGAAGAAAGTCTGAGACACTGGAAAAACGAGTGTAAAACCACAAAGAACAGTGCAATTATAAATACCTATTTTCCTTAGCATTAAGACAAGATCAAATTAGCTCTAACATAATTTTACAGCTGTAACCAGGCCACAACAAATTTGGTGAATACTTCCACAGATTCAAGATAACAAATGATCCGACATGTATGTATAGAAAGAAAACTCAAAACAGTGGACAATATCTTTCAGAAGACTAAGTTACCAAAAAGTAAAAGAAACTATTTATAAAAAACAGTTACACAGAAAGGTAGGAAGTGACTTATTAAAATAAGAATGGAAAAACATGACACTATTTCAAAAATATGTAAACAATACAGGTTTTAAACCTCTGAAAATAACTCAGCACAAAATTGTACAAAACCAATAACTTTGTACAGTAATGTTAGATAACTATAACTGAGTAGAACATATGCATGTAGTATTACATTTTCTGTATTCAAATATAATGAAATAAATTGTTATAAAAAAACCACATTCACAAAAAACCAACAATGACAACTAGCAAATATTGTACAAGAATGTATATGTTCTGAACACATGAAAATCTTAATACATACATCAAATTGATTTATGTTTGTTAGAAAATATTTCAAACAGAAAAAAAAATAGGTTGGCTGTGACAAATACATTATCTGAACTTTCAATAAACCTGTAAGTTCAAAACACACAAAAGCAGAGATTCGCTATGGTTTTCAGATTTTTGTCAGAGAGCGAAAGCATATTCCAAGTTAAGCACATAGAAATGCATATGCAACTCCCATTTAAAACAAAATGTTATGAAAATGAAGAGTAAACTAGAACTGGAATATTCGTAAAAGTTGATTATCGATGAGTCAAGTGTTTTAACAAAAGCACCTAAAAACCAGAAGCCTTGCCTACAGACAGGTGAACATTTCTCTTAGCAAAACTGATAATGTAGGGCACTAAAAAGTGTAAGGAAACTCACACAATAATGATTGCTGCAAATACATGCAGAGAAAAGAAGAAAAAAGGGGAACGGATGACATTACCCCATGCTGAGATAACTAACTACAAACAGAAATATTCTATTCTTCCTCTGGACAAAAGAGCTTCAATGTTTTTAAAATTAAAATGAAGTCAAAGATACTTAACTATAACAAAAAGTATTAGTACCTAACAACATCGACACAAAAATCTGGACAAGAGGACTACCAAACATTTTGGAATATACATATACAGAGGTTTCAGTCATGGCATTTTAATTTTCTTTAATACACCATTCATCTGAAAAAACTCTTGAGCATTGAATATCGAGGAAACTATATTCATAGGAAGAATAAAAACTAAAAGTTTTCATAGAGAAAAAAGAACAGGCCAAAGCTTCAAACAAGCTGACGAAGGGATTGTAAATTCCAGCAAGTGTATGCTTTCAACTAAATTCTAGAGCAGGGAGTTCTCATTTCTGATATCTGAAAAGAACAAGGAACATTACAGGTTGTATGTACTGGCATTTTCCTGCATTTTATATTTTATTAGCTATTTTACAAGTTTCCTACACAAAGTTATGGAATTAAAAACAGATCTGAATCTTCCTAATTCTAAAGAAAACATTTTAATCAAAGAAAACCCACTGACTTTTGAACCAATTAATATTCAACTAGATTTATAACAAATATTTACAAAATCTGAAACTTCCAAACCTGTACTTTAAAGCACTACCATTAGAAACTGTGAACGATAGATACCCATCTGAAGAATGGTTACATATCTACACAGATGGATCTAACTTGGACAACTCAGGAGCAGGAATTAAAGTGTGCACTGTTCTCATTCTATCAACCAGCAGGATACCACACAAATTTTGATTCAGAAGTAACGGCTATTCATATTTCACTCCAACATCTTCTATACAGAATAGATAAATTAAAAAATGCTGTCATACTTTCTGATTCTAAAGCAGCGTCATGTGCAGTAAGTTCATATAAAATGAGGTCAATCCAAATTAAAGAATGTCACAAAATGATCCAACAACTTCAAAAACTACAGAAAAGAATTATATTACAGTGGATACCTGCACATTGTTGAATTGCTGGAAATGAATCAGCTGATTTTCTTGACAAAAAAGGTGCAAATTTAATTCAGAATAAAAAAAACTTACCCTTTACATCCATAAAAAGATAAATCAAAAGCAAATATAAAAAACAAACAAAACCAATCAATATCTAACAAAGCCAAAGATAAAAAATGGAACATTTTAATTAAAAATCCAGAAATTATTCCAGAAATCCCACGTACAGCTGCAGTAGCAAATTTTAGATTACTTACAGAACATGATTATTTGGCCAAACACACAGAATAGGAATTTATACAAGTCCAAATTCTCCTCTGTGCAACAAAGAAGAGGAAATGACTGAAGAACATCTTTGAACCTGTGAAGCCCTACCTGCCGGACCCACTACACAGAAATATTGGAGAGCAAGAGAGCTAATGGCTTCATTGCCAAAGCCTAGCATTTGACAACAAAGAAGAGGAAATGACTGAAGAACATCTTTGAACCTGTGAAGCTTTACCTGCCGGACCCACTACACAGAAATATTGGAGAGCAAGAGAGCTAATGGCTTCATTGCCAAAGCCTAGCATTTGACAACAAAGAAGAGGAAATGACTGAAGAACATCTTTGAACCTGTGAAGTCCTACCTGCCGGACCCACTATGCAGAAATACTGGAGAGCAAGAGACCTAATGGCTTCATTGCCAAAGCCTAGCATTTGACAACAAAGAAGAGGAAATGACTGAAGAACATCTTCTAACCTGTGAAGCCCTACCTGCCGGACCCTCTACACAGAAATATTGGAGAGCAAGAGAGCTAATGGCTTCATTGCCAAAGCCTAGCATTTGACAACAAAGAAGAGGAAATGACTGAAGAACATCTTCTAACCTGTGAAGCCCTACCTGCCAGACCCACTACACAGAAATATTGGAGAGTAAGAGAGCTAATTGCTTCATTGCCAAAGCTTAGCATTTGAAAACAACATATTTTATTGGCTTTATATATCGTAAAACTATTTGTAGTCAATTTATTGACACTCGTTACTTACTTTTCTTATATTATTGATGGACTAGTTTCAAAGGCTATTGCCTCCACTTTCAACCTCTCTTCAACTAGCATCTGTTGCCGGCTCTCCTCTCTCTGGTGGACAGACAACAGATGCTAGTTGGAGAGAGGTTGAAAATGAAGGCAATAATAGCCTTTGAAACTAGTTCCTCAATAATATAAGAAAACTAAGTGACGAGTGTCAAAAAACCGACTACAAATAGTTTTATGATTAATTTTGACGTCACTGTTACTAAATTCCTCCAAACACACATAGCTTTATAAATGTTTGAAAACTGCACCAAACATTTTCCTATGTTTATTTACAACATTTTATATATTTCCTATGTTTTTTTCACATTTTATACATAATTTTTTGACTGCAATGATCATAGTGGTGATCTTTAATCTTAACCTATTGATATATTGATAATGGTGTTAACTTGTAAACAGCAGCCCTTGAATTTCCTTGGCTTTTATGCATTACATCACTTTCATTCATTCTTCTAGTCACTGGGGAGGATAGGAAATAATCCTGGCTAGATAAAAATTCCCACCTCCCAGTCATAAATCAAACCTGGGATCCCTTGCAAAGCAAGCAAGTGCTAACAAGTAAGCTATGGGGCCAGCATAATTAATGTATATGCATGTAGCAAAGCACTTCTAATATAATACCTGATATGATTTAAAGTGACAGAAAGTTACAAAGAGGAGTCACAAAGCCTGAGGCATTAATGAGGAATTTCAGTAAAAAATGTTTATGACTGCTGACTGACAGACTTTCTTTCATCAAATTAAAGCTCATTTTCATTCAGTTTTTATAAAATTATATAAAAAATTTAAAGTCATCACAATTAAAAAAAAAAATATTTTTTAAGAGCAACAAAATTAAAAATTTTGAAAAATCAAAATCAAGTTAACTGTACCACCACTAATCATGACCTTTCACTTTAAAAAAAAAACAACACATCTACTACTGGGATGGCTCAGGAGGCAGCTCCCCATCTAAGCGGTTCCGAGTTGAAATCTCATATACCAACCAATCTGGGTTTTTTTTCTTCATCACCCATATAAATATTGGATAGATATTTTAATACCAGGGTCCAAAGATAGTAAATACTCTACCATCTATTCACACATACTGAAAGCAGAATCTAACGTCATCTATCACTTGGCTCTACTGTAGTTTAACACTAGGATCTTAAAGAACATGTCACACAAGTTGGAATCACACGAGGATGAGACTTAGACAGGTAAATCTCTATCCCACATTCAATCAAGGGGTATCTCCTATACAGAGCTATCAAAATATAACCACATATTTAAAACACTCCTATATTGCAATATTTATTAACTTCTAGGGAATACACGACAAGTTGGAATTCAAGTACTGCTGTGATTGGGAGGATAATGAGTGTAGAACAAGCTGTGCCTCCTTAAGTGTCCAATGCTGATGCGTTAAACCTGAACACAATGTGAAATTATAGTGAAAGTGCTGCTAATGGCATCTGTTACATTGTTAATAATAATCTAGTGTATGACAAGGCAGGTTTTGGTATAAGAAGTGATCATTATACACAGTTAAATTTAAATGGAGTCGATTAATGACACTTACTTTTAAATTTTTCAGGTATTAGGGCTGTCATTAATCAGATTTAATAATGGGGCGCCGGGTTAGCGCAGTGGTTTTGTTCGCAGCTCCCGTGCAAAGGGTCCTGACTTCGGTTCCTGGCTCTGAGGTGGCGATTTTAGTTGGCCCTATCTATGCCTTCACCTCTGATTAGCATATGTGAAGTGTCCCCTATGCCCAACGTGGTTCAGAGTCCACGGTATATGCTGTAATTCCTCTCGCCTCACTGTCATCTTCACTATCACCCTATCATTGGAGGTAATGGGCACGCCCTCTGGGTGACTCCACTTGAGAAATGGGTCCAGTCATCAAGTGGTGGAGTGCGGTTACCCCAAAGGCCAAGGTTGCCATGTGGGGAGTGTTGGTAACCAACATTTAATCATTGTATTAATTTAATCATGTATTAGGCACAGAAACACTCCAGTAAACAGAATCAGTGACTTGCACCACAACCATTACAAAACCCGTTAGTGTTATGTGAAACAATGAATGACTACTTTTAGCTTTTTTTAATAGCCTAGCTGTCAAGTGTTCACCTGATCAAATGTTGTAATATATTACTGCTACAAATGACAATGATCACTTATTTTATGTGAGCTTTAATCAAGGTTTTAAAAACCAATCTTGAATGGCTCAAGTACAGTTATGATTTACTAAAGCTCACGTAACTTAAGCTTTTTGTTCATCAGCAGCAACATGGTATTAGTACATAGGGTTAGCTGAGATAGGTAGGTATGGTAGCAGCTACCAGCACGTTAGCATTTCGGATTGCAATACTTCTGTGTATTATTCCAAGCCCGGTCACTTCTCACGCTGCAAGGATGGGTATGTTGCTAACAATTAGCGTGGGAGCTTCACTTCTAAAAATGTTCTGATACACATACTTCTCTGGTACCTTTTAGTTAACCAAAGCATTTGCACTCAAGACTACAGAATCAGTCCTGGATTCTTAAAGAGTTTCTGTGGCAATGTTCCAATGACTGCAGAATTCCTTTTGCTTGCTGTCCCATTAGTTTTGACCTTGAAGATTTCTATTCAGTATCTTAACTTCAATGTGGTACCATTTATGAAGGGATTGAATCTGCCTTCTTGATGTTCTATTCATACAATACAGTTCCACCGCTACAGTGATGGCCATTTAAACTCTCCACAGGATAGGGATGGATGCCCAATAAACATGACAAGACATTTAAATTGTTATATGCTGTAAAAGCACTTCATAATTACATATTCGTATCTTCCATGTTTGTTATTTTAACAAAACAAAAACTGGTTTAAAGCCCATTAAAGGCAGTATACAACTACAGTATCACTAAAAGTACACTATACCCACAAATCATTGAAATCTCCGTGTGCGTAAGAAGTGTTCTCTGGTTCAGGATTTTGTGTTTCAGTTTATGCTACCATGCGACAATCATTGTATGTGTTGCTTAACACACAAACAGCAAAGAAAGCAAACCTGTCAGCATTTGTACAAGTAAGTACATCTTAAAGAGTATTTCACAACCAAAGTTTATGGCAGTTTTATGCAACTGTTTTCACTCAGACTCTCAGGGTTCAAAATGATTTATTTTAGCTATCAGGAAAATGGTAGCTCAATGGGTTAGAGCGACTGGGCGGAGATCCGTGGTTCAAATCCCAGCCATGGAATTGAATTTTTCATGTTGACTCAATCTATCAAAAACCTTAGTCTATATATGGCTAGTATGAAGAAATTATTAATTTAATAAGATTTAACCTGGGACTCAAGTACTTATGATAGAAGTCGCCACAAACGGTGTATCTTGAATGTGAGAGCCCTTAGTGGTTTACCGGGGAACTATACAAGTCAAATGGAGAATTTAATTTCAGAACGGCATGTTGGCCATGGTAGTTCAAAGGGTTAGAGTGACTGGACGGAAACCAGGAGATCCGTGGTTCAAATCCCAGCCATGGAATTGAATTTTTCATGTTGACTCAATCTATCAAAAACCTTAGTCTATATACGGCTAGCATGAAGAAATTATTAATTTAATAAGAGTTAACCTGGGTCTCAAGTACTTATGATAGAAGTTGCCACAAACGGTGTATCCTGAATGGAGAATTTAATTTCAGAACGGCATGTTGGCCATGGTAGTTCAATGGGTTAGAGCGACTGGACGGAAACCAGGAGATCCGTGGTTCAAATCCCGGCCATGGAATTGAATTTTTCATGATCTCCTCCCGAATGGGAGTTGTTCGGATTGGGTTGGACTCGAAGGGGCAGTGTGTTCCCGTTAGCCCACGGGTAAATGGGTACTTCCGGCCAGGCCGCCAAGGGCCGCCCGGAGGGGGTAGAGGGTTGCCTCAATAGTCCCGGGTGCTAGCCTGCAGAGCTAGTAGTGGGTGTGCTAGATCACCTGCGGCCCCACCGAGGTTATCGGTAGTCTTCCCTGCGGGGTTGACGCGCGTAAGTGGCGTATCCACTTCCATCCCGTCTTGACGTTGTGCTCAGCGGGGGGGCTTTTTTAAGAAATCAGGTATTGCCCTATGGAAAGAGCCCCGGAGTTTCCATCGCTCCCGGGTAGAAGGAGGCCCGGGTCCTTGGTCCTACGGGTCCAGGACTAATGGGAGTAGAACCTCTGCACTTAACTGTTGACTCAATCTATCAAAAACCTTAGTCTATATACGGCTAGCATGAAGAAATTATTAATTTAATAAGAGTTAACCTGGGACTCAAGTACTTATGATAGAAGTTGCCACAAACGGTGTATCCTGAATGCAAGAGCCCTTAGTGGTTTACCGGGGAACTATATGAGTTAAATGGAGAATTTAATTTCAGAACGGCATGTTGGCCATGGTAGTTCAATGGGTTAGAGCGACTGGACGGAAACCAGGAGATCCGTGGTTCAAATCCCGGCCATGGAATTGAATTTTTCATGTTGACTCAATCTATCAAAAACCATAGTCTATATACGGCTAGAATGAAGAAATTATTAATTTAATAAGAGTTAACCTGGGACTCAAGTACTTATGATAGTAAGTCGCCACAAATGAGGTATCTTGAATGCAAGAGCCCTTAGTGATTTACCGGGGAACTATACGAGTCAAACGGAGAATTTAATTTCAGGACGGCATGTTGGCCATGGTAGTTCAATGGGTTAGAGCGACCAGACGGAAACCAGGAGATCCGTGGTTCAAATCCTGGCCATGGCATTGAATTTTTCATGTTGACTCAATCTAACAAATAGACATATTTTCATAAGCATTACCTCTGGTGTACAATTGCAGACTTCGCTAACTTCTGACAGCTAACCAACCCTCACTTATGTATATATGAGTATGTTGAAGGAAATTCTGACCTCTTAAGGCAATTTAGAGCATAAGAGAAGAATTCTGAAGTGGACAGTGTGTGCGATATTCCTAAACCTACATTAGACATGCACAGGTCTACAGATGACATGCTAGTTACTCTACTTTTTGGGAAATAATAGGTCAAGTAATAGATTTTACTTCCATTTCACGAGCACAGAAAATGTAAATGAAAACTACACAAAACCAGACAATTTATTATATTATTTAAGAATTCAAAGAAAATTATGTGCCTAATGATAGCTTGGTGCTTTGGAAGGGCCATTTAGGTGGGAAGCAATACACAAAAATAAACAGGGCCAAATTGGCATAAACACTTTTGGTATATGTGAAAGTAAAATGGGATATCTTTTACAATAGTTGTATATACACTGGTCAGGAACTGATAATACTGGAGACACATATTTGGTGTTATCTTTCTCCTAGCAATGAACGTGATAGAAGCCATACTTGACTAGGTTTGCCAAAAGATGTGAATACAAAAGCTCTAAGGAAAGAAGGAAATGTAAGTCTATCAGTTACCACCTTTGACCTATGTTGCTTGGCAGAATAGGAGGATAGTTAACTGCATTACTGAATTGCAGTTCTAAGATTTTCATGACTGAAAAACAGATGCTCATAACAAAAGTCATTTTTCAAGCCTGATATTATCCAGGAATACAATATGTAAACGAGTAGTGTGGATCTAGTACATCAGGTATTACAAGCATATCCCTGTTTGTAAAAACAATTAGTTTGCAAGGAAACCAGCATGATTTGCCCTGAATATGGATATGTGCTCTTATATTTTTATAAATGTTTTGAGGTATAGTATTAAAAAATAAATCTTTAAAGGTAAGCTCTGTTCTCTTATAGAATTTATTTAAATTTATTGTAAAACAGAAAGACTAAAATAATTAGCGTTAAGCATTAAATGCATATATGCACAAGACTATAGACATCCATATTGGTGAAAGAGTTAAAACAAAGAATGTCAAGCCTTCCTGTGAGGAGATATGAACCAAACTTCCGACAGAAACTTGAAAACTGTTTGCTGAGATTCCAAGTGATGCCTCAGACATTGAATATTTTGCTACAGAGGATGGAGAATATATTCAAAAGTCATAGTACTGATTCATGACGTCAATTGATAGTGATGAAGACAACCAAAGCTATGCATCTAATACTGTAAACGATATATATTTTTATGGTAAAAGTAATTTCAAGTGGTCCACAGTGCGGCCTGTAAGAAAAACTTGAGCAGAGCAAAATGAAGTGAAAATTTATATAAGTACAGAAATATCAACAAGAAACAAAGCAGATCTAATTGAATGATACTACATTATCACAGAAAATATGCTGAAGAATATACTAAAGTGGACAAACAAAAGAAGGTAAAGATAAATAGATCAATCTGATGGAGTTAAACTTACAAAACTAAAAAGCTTCCTTGGGCTCATCACTTTACAATACAATTTTCAATTCAAATGATGATGCTCTCTTTGCTGCAGATAGAACAGGTCAACATATACTCTGAATAGGTTTGACTGAGATTTAACAGCCCTGATAACAGCAGAAGATGCCGCAGGAATTTTGCAAATTTTAAGCAAATTTTCAAGCCTGCTATTCACTTGATGTTAATGCAACCATTGATAAGAAGTTTGCATTCAGAGGATGCTGCGGTTTTAAAATATATGTACCCTCAAAACCACCATACATGACTAATAATACTTTGTGGGAGGTTGCAACCAAATTACACTCCATTTTGATAAGGAACATCTGATTAGGGTTGTCTGAAATCAAGTATAAGAGTGCCATGCCTTAGCAGTATGCACTAAGACTGTGAAACCTAATTGAAACCTAACTGTAATCAGTTTTTAACATTTCGTCATTTACATTTTTATATTATTGAGGGACTAGTTTTGTAAGCCATTGCATCCATTATCAACCTCAAAGGTCCAACTATCATCTGTTGTCTGCTCTTCTCTCTGGTGGTGGAATTATGAACTTTGTCAAATTATCTACTGGTGCAATTTCAAAGTTCATTATTCTGTCCTTATTTTCTATAGGAATATGTTCTTTCACATCATTTGTTTGTTTTATCACTCCTTTTAGTAATTTTGGATTTGGGTCAATGTTACAGTTTCTGTTCCAAAAGTTAAATGCTACTGCTGACTTATCTTCTTGTTTCTATTAGATGCTTCTAAAGTGCTCTTTGACTCCATTTTTAGGTTTCTTTTAGTCTGGCTATGTAGCATTTTTCACAATTCTTATAACTTGTTTGGTATATTCCAGATTTACTAATTGGTGGGATTTTGTTTTTTGTTTTTGAATTGAACAAAGTTAATTACCAAGTACATATTTGTAGGTGCCAAAATGATATTTTGTTTCTTAAAGAACTTTTTGAATTTTTGTTTAAAAAAAATTAATAAATTCAAAAAGATCTTTAAGGAACAAAATATCATCTTGGCACCTAAACACATAGTGTTAAATTTGATCAATTCAAAAACAAAAAAGAAAATTCCATCAATTAACAGATCCAGAATACAACAAATAAGTTGTAAATATTGTGAAAAATGCTACATAAGTCAAACTAAAAGAAATCTAAAAACCAGAGTCAAAGAGCACTTTAGAAACATCAAATTAAAACAAGATGGTAAGTCAGCAGTAGCATTTCATTTTTGACATGACCCAAATCCAAAATTATTAAAAGGGGTGATAAACCAAAATAAACTCAATGTGCAAGAAATATTCATATGGAAAAATGATAGAGTAATGAACTTCGAAATCCCATCAGTAGATAATTTGACAAAGAAGTTCCTAGTTCCACCACCAGAGAGAAGACAGCGGATGATAAAAGATGATAGTTGGACCTTCAAGGTTGATAATGGATGCAACGTCTTGCAAAACTAGTCCCTCAATAATATAAAAATGTGACAAAGTGTTAAAAACCAACTAAAAATAGTTTTTTCAATTAATTTTGACCTAACTGTTACATAATTCCTCCAATCACGCATAATGTGTAAACCTCTTTCTGTAACAACAGAAATGTGTTGAATAACTGGTACACTTCTGTGTAACTTGCAAATGTCAAAACATGGGCTAACTGTTAAAGGATCGACAAACAGAAGATGAATTCTACATAATTTCAGGTTCAAAATGAATGAAAAGTTACAAGTAGTATACACAGTTTTACACAGTGTCAAAATGCCTTAACAACCACCTAAGAAAAGGAAAACCATCATTTCAATTTCAAAAAGCATCACCGATAGAATTAAGATGAAGAATGCAACAACTAGAAGATTGTAATACATAATGTAAAAGGTGATGCTGATGCAGCGATGTAAAGTGTGCCAAATACTGCATAAGTCATTAGTCACAAGGATGGCCACACTTTTGACATGGGTGTCTTGAATGCATACACCATTCAACAATCATTAAAATCAAGAGTGAATCTCTTGAACGGTTTTATCAACTAACTGAACTTGCATTGACAGAAAGACTTATAAATATGACGACCTAAGAGAACTGTGAATCTTGATATCTTGGGGTCTAGGAACCACTATAAGCATCAACAAATATCAACAGAAAATATGCTTTATGAGTCCACCCAGAGAGGGAGAGAGAGAGAGAGAAAAAACTTGTTAGTGTACTATGAGTATAGCAATCCAACGTATCTTGAATGTTATAAATGTGTGACATGTCTTATTTTTTATGCAGAATTTATGTGAATAAAGGGACTCATTTTTAACTTCATGATCTAAAACAAAATAACTTTTTAGAAGTTTAAAAGTGCATGTTTAGCTCTCATGAGGATATCTGTGTTCAGTGAATAACAAAACATATATGAATTCACATAGTTTGTTAATATGGCATAATATAGTTGTATTAATTTTTCCTTTAGAGGTCCCATGGACTGTATGGCATCACAAATGTGGTTAAGAATTAATACCACGAAGTTCAGAAGCAGGACAGGCAATACTGAGAGAAAACTGCAATACTCAATTAGAAATCAATTACAGGTTGAGATACAAGAATGATGATTACTTTCTGAGTTTTGGTAAATTACCACCTAAAATTTTCCTGATCAGTAGGAGCTGTAAACGTTCATGTAGGACAAAACTTAGTGCCTGGGATAAAAATCGAATATAAAGATGTATAACAGCATGACAAGCGTTTTAGTTCAATTTATATTCACAGTAATCTATTACTAAGCAACCTTAGACCAAAGGAATATATCCAAAACAGTAGACATCTTAATTTTGAAAGAAAAAAGAAAAGAAAACAACAAGACAAAATGCAACTACCTGATAGTGGTAATTACAGATATTGCAAAACTTTTAATTGGTAACTCCTTAGAAGGTCCTTAGAGTTGTGAGGTCCCTAGAGCTGATTTTGGAACAGTTTGAAGATCCAAATAGTTCCCAATATCTTGAGTTTGAGGTAGTTCAGTAGCAAATGAGTAAATAAGGTACATAATTGTAAAGACAAACATAAATAATGATTAAGATATGCAAAACATCTCTCCTTGAACTTCTGTTGACACACCTGAAATTGAAGTATTAACAGCAAAATTCCAGCAGATTCTGGGATAGATGATACAAATATTTTTTATATTACAGTTACACAAGTTGCCCATTCTGTTGAACTAGAAGCTAAATTTTAGTTAATTGATGGAAATCAATCATTTCTCCACACTAGCCATATATAGGCTAAGATATTTCATGTTGACTCTATCCATAGAAGCTAAATATTCATCAAATGTGTGAAATGATAAAATGGAATACAATGGTTAACATTTCAAATGATTCCTGAGGCAACAACGAACATAATGTGCATATACTACAGTTTAAATGGCCAAAATGATCCCAGAAAATCAGCAAAAAGTAGACTATTCAAACTGAAAAGCTTTTCATGTACTACACACAAAGTTACTTCAAATAATGAAACATTTTTGTTCAACAGAAATCTGTTATAGGGCTTCAAGCTAAAGATTTTGTATGTCAGCCTTGCTTAAGAAGTTTCCATTATCTACCTACCAAAACTATCTCCAATCCTGCAGGTTTGGCAGACTTTGCTGAATTCACTTACTATTGATGACTTTTACAAGATATCTAGTGTTTAAAACAAATTCTTTATCTTGAATTCTTTGGGTCATCAAAAACACAACACAATTATTTAAAGATAACTTGTTTTTATTTTCAGTTTGGATGAAACACAGGAAACTACGTTACTAACTTCACCCAATATTTATCCTTCATTTATTAAGGATTGATGCTGTGTCAAATGCTTGATGAAAGCAGTTCAACTGCAGTAAATGACAGCTGATAAACCAAAATTGGAGAATTTGATCAATACCCAATGGACTGCAGACCTCAACTTACAATTTATCAAGTATAACTATACAGCATATAACTCACTGCAAAAGTTCCAATCTCATTAAATTTTCTCTGAAATCAATATGCAATTTCCTTTTCTCTTCTCCATGTTGATAAAGTTGATTTAACTTTTATCCACAAAAAGGTTGGTCTGCAGAGATGATTATTTTCTGGTAATATTTTCGGTTTCTTCTCCCCTTTTCAAAAATAACCCTTTAGTCAGGTAAATGAAATGGTGCACAGATATATTCATTTATTTTATGTGAATAAGAAGAAATCCTAAAGAAATTTTGCAAAAAGCCTTATTAGATACTCACCAGCAAGACTTAAACCTGTGACGTAACATCCATACTATGAAATTAGGCCAAGTTAATTTATGTCAACAGCATCTAAAACTAAGTTTTCAAGCTGGATTCTATATGAAATTTACTGAGCATTTGTCACTTGGAATATACTATTTTATATTTTGCGGCTTTATGTTATGTGTGAAGAAGCCACATCCGCACCTGTTATTGACACTCATTGTAAGATAGACTTGGAGAAAAATATAATCTCGTAAGATATTAACAAGTGAATCTTATTTCCTATGTTCTGGACATATCAGTATATTCTAATGCACATTATTTTAAATGAAAAAGGGATATTCTTATTTTAATGAATTTCAAGAGTACTGCAATACTTTGCATGAAAACACCCTCTAACCTATACACCTTAGGGGAAGCTTCCTTTGTGAAAATTAAATGTAGCAGTTGCTGTAATAAACGATGATGACGATGGACCAGTATAATTTGAAAAAATAGCAGTGAACATTTAATGCGAGCAGCAATGTGCTATTATTGCAAATAGTGGAATGGATACTATGAGATAGTGCTTACAAAGCCTTAGGACTACAAGAACAACCACTTATTGAACAACCAGTGATAATGACAATATTCTTTTTGTACCAGTTCAAATAGGGTCAGTATCAAAATTACCAATATTTATACAGGCTTTAAACGGTTTAAACCAATGTATAAAAATCCTAAGTGATGCTATTGAAAGCTTTCTAAGCGAAGGTTTATCTTCAAACAATATTTCTAACAGCACTGCCATTATTTCAACTCCAAACCCTCCTAAAATGTTATGCAGTTTTAGGGTTAACTTTTCAGCTTATTTCTTATGTGTTGAAAATCAATGTTATCCAAGCTAATACCAGTAGCAAAAACGTCTTGAACAAGGCAAAAGAGTTTTAAAAACAAATAATCCATTTCTGCATTTACAGCAGAACATAATCAACTCTTTCAATATCTTTTCACTTTATGGTTATATCCCAGTATATTTTATTCCCAGCTTTCACTTTAGGTAGGGAGAAAGCTTTTCATTGTTTAGTTAGGAATATCCCATGTCCTATTTTGCAGAAGCATTACCTACATATTTATCTTTGTATTAATCAGATATAAATTAACTCATCAGTCAGCTAATAACAGAGATCTTATCCAAAAGCTATTTTTTCCATTTAAGTTTTATGCTTGAGCATGCAACAAATATTAATACAGCATCTAAGTCCTTAAATTGCATAAGAATGTATTATGTTTTGTTTATGCACTTAGATTACTTCACCCTAAATAACTGTCAAATTTTGTTCACCTACGTCCATGACTAACAAAAGCAATATTTTCAGTTTGACTAAAGATATTGATATTAAAATTACGTTTAAAAGCCTGCATCTACCTGTAACTTGCAAAGTTGAATTTAAATTTCCTAAATTGTTGCGGACCTGCTGCTCTTACACATTTTTTCACATAAGAATAATGATAAAACACACAAGCAGATTTAATTTTGAGTGGTGTTTTCAAAACCACCTTATGTAGTTAAGTACGATATTGATTTCCATGTAATGCATCTCCATAAATACAATTAAACATGCTACCATTTAAGACAAATGCGACAATAATTCAGCATTCCAAAATGTAACATGTTTACTACAACTACTACACAACTGAAACACATGCAGCTATTTCCAAATATGTTATAAAAAGCAAAACCAGAAAATCTGTTCTCTTTCTCAACAGCTACCATAACTTTAGGATTTCCTTTCTATACATTTTAAATTATATGTTAGAATTATGTACAAAATGAGAGTAACAAAATTGGAGAGTGAGAGAAACGAATATTATTTATTAATGCTAAAAATGTACTTTTTTTATGTAGTATAACAAGCAGAAATAAGAGAAAACTATTAATTCATACTAGTAATTGAATACAAATAAAATTGAATAAAATATATAATTGAATACTGAACTTGAATTCTGAGCTCTGATATGAGGAACATATGTCTGCCTTCAAGAGAATTTTCACTTAACCTCAGAAGATAAAGCACTATGTATCCCAGGCTCATTTGAGCATCACTGCACCCATTTCGTTCATTACTTTCTGATGTGATCTATCCATTAAGGGATTATAAATTCAAAAAGAGAGAAACCTAATAATGGGTGTATCTACATTTTTCATTTTTCTGAATAGGGGTTTTGTAAATTATTCAGCTATGTTGTCCCAGTTTTTAGCAATTATCTAAACGACCACATGGGTTCACATTTCGTGTATCATTAATGAGCTCAAGAAAGTATTAACCAAGTTGGAAAAACTTTACACTAAAAGGTAAGCAGTAGGGCCTCTTGTGAATGAATTGTCATTAACTGAATTGTGTAACTGATTGCTGTCTAAAGAATTCAACTGTCTAGAATAAGAATGCATTGCAAAATAAATTTTCAATCCTTACATGACTAAGTGTTAAACTGGAATCAGTAACACAATCATTCAATAAACTGTACGTACATTACTTCTAAGCACTAATTCAACATTATGTTCCCTAAGATGTCTTCCATGTATCTTTATGTTGCATCAAATGTGTGGTCAAACTTGAATTTATTCATTCAAAATGAAAACTGTTATAGTCTATAATTTAGTGTATGGGAGGGGGATGTATAGAGATAATAGCTGATAACAGAACTTCTTCCAAACCTCTAATGGTAGCAGAAGCATCAAAATATTGATAATATGAAACAGGAAATGGCAATGAATACCAATTTGGTAATGGCTATACTATTTTTACGTTTATGTTCACATCCATGGACATTCAGAATGTTTTGAGACCAAAGTGGATTGCTTGCAATATACAAATATATTCTGTCATAATGACAGTCATATTTTTATGTACAGATTAACAAGTCCCTTTGGTTACTACTTATATAGGAAGACAACTGAAAGAACATTCTCTGTATCTGCCTGGAAAGCATTGAATAGATAAAGGAAATTTGTCAGGCGATTTGCTGTGGACCAAAGTAGTTCACAGATAGATTGAAAACCAGTTACAGGACAGCTGGAATAATCTTTGATGGGGCAAGAGACAACCCTAAGGTCTCAGTCAATATGTCACTGTTTTCCATACTAAAGTAGTATTCGTTGTCTTGGCTTACACATGAAAAACTATGTAAGATTTCTGTCAATAAGCATTTACAATACTTTTAGATAGTCAAGCAGCCTTGAAAAATGAAATGTGTAGTGTTTAACACCCGCTTTTACTACATACGGCACTGCAGGCGGTGGCAGCCTTGAAGGCTCTTGAAATGTTAAAACTTGTCTGGGATTGGCGGGTCCCTCAAACAGGCAAACTGACAGTGTTACTGTTAGGGATACCAGGAAATACAGGAATTCCTGGCAATGAAAAGGCAAATGCTTTGGCTAAAACAGAATAAACTGCTCCATGAACCGACATAGGAATCCAATTTTGGATTATCCTATGGATTTATTTGATAGGTTTTGGTAGCTGGAATGTTGAAAAACATAAGGAATACTGAGAATCAATTGCAGGAAACGTGTATAAAAAATTTGATATAAGCAGTTCACATGACATTCTCTGTCTCTGCACAATTATCTTTTAAAAATGCATATCTACTTCATGTTAACCGAGATAAGCATTATCTTATTAGTAATGTTCTTGAAGGTTTAAGGGAATATGGCAATATAATAGGCTTTAAGCAATAATCTAACCTTCAAAAACTAGTCACAATGTGATGGTTTTGGAATTCTGTTCTCTTTGCTCGACCAAGAGAGAAAAATGAATAACTTGGCTTTGAGAAAAGTAAAGTCTTGAAAAGTTCAGACAAATAACAAGGAGTATTTCAAAATGGTTCACCCAACACACAAATTGTATGTTTTATGAGATCTACATGTTTTTATGGTAGTAAGAATTTGTCTATTTCTTACAACTTACCAGTTATGCATGTCATCCAGAACGAATTAGTTTTCATAGGCTATTCCTAAGAAATTCAAGACATACATTTTACAATGTGGGATGAAAGAAGATGCTCTTATTGCATAATGAAACATTGTTATGAATGATCTTTTGTGACCTTTGAAGTGAATAGCTGAGATATTTACTTTGTATTATATATAATAATAATAATAAATAACCCATGGCGCGACAGCCCTTTGAGGGCCAAGGCCTACCAACCCGACTGCCAGCCTCATGCCCATAAATGCAAGGCAGAGAGGTGGATGATCATCCACCGATACAGGAAGGAGATTTGGTCAGCATCTCGGCATCCCCCAGCCAGAATGTTGGTTTCTGTGACCAGGGCCGCTTACCTAGCATAAGCTCCTCACTTTCCTCACGATGCTGAGTGGGCACCCGTCCTATACCTGGGACCTAAAATCCGCACCCTATGGGTGAGATCGAACCCGGGCCATTTTCCGTGGCCAGGGACCAAGGCATGCTGCCTTAGCCTGCTATGCCACGGCGCAGAACATTTACTTTGCATTACGAGTTAGATATATCTTTAAGTTTCTTTTTTTTTTAAAAAAAAGTTTCCAATCGGTATTATTGATGTACACAATCAAAGTGGGATCAGAAATCAATGAAGACATAATCTACAGTAATTATATACTGTAATGACAAAATATGACAAAAATCTAGATGCATCTCTTTTACTGAATTAAAAATGAAAAATTTGTTTTTTGTTGGGTAAAACATAACCTTGCTGAAATTCACTTAAGTAAACTGGTGTTGCATAATGTTCCAAAGACACAATAACAGGGACTTTTCATACTTGCATTAACATGTGACGAAAAATGGATCTATGTGTCCCATAAACATACTGTTGACCAGTTTGGGTCTTCCCAATGATATACTCCAAAAGTTATGAGAATAAGTGATATGGAGGAAAAAGTTGTAGCAACAATTACCTTATATAGAATAAAAAGAAGTATTTCAGAAAGTGGAGTGCCATTGTTACTAAAATTAGGCAAGTGAGTCAACCTTGTATATACTTTTCTCCACTTACAAGTTTTTTATGAAGACTAGTTTCTGGGGACTTCTCCCCTATCGTCAGCTCTGTGGTAGACTGATGATGCATCCGGTGTCTGCATCTGGCTTGGTGTTGTGCTGCCATCTAACGTCCTGGTAAGTTTGATGACGTCATCTACCGCGGGAATTTCAAAATTCATCAAGAGGTCCTGTTTTTACGTAATAAATATGTTTTCCCAAATCTGTAGTTCCAGAGGTTTCTTTGCCTGTTTGATCAGTTCTATTTCTTGTTTTATGTTGTGATTCTCAGACCAAAAGTGATGTGCTATGGCCGACTTGTCCATTTGTTTGAATTTAATATTTCTGAAGTGTTCTTTCATTCTTGTTCCTAGATTCCTTTTGGTCTTACCAATGTATATCTTGTCACAATCCTGGCAACTCATTTGGTAAATGCCTGATAATTGAGTTTTCGGTGTGCTATTTTTTAGAGGGTGGTTTAGTAAGTTGCGGATGTTGTGTTTGTTTTGAGGGGCTAATTTTATGTTGAATCTAGGAATCTAGGAACAAGAATGAAAGAACACTTCAGAAATATTAATTTCAAACAAATGGACAAGTCGGCCGTATCACATCACTTTTGGTCTGAGAATCACAACATAAAACAAGAAATAGAACTGATCAAACAGGCAAAGAAACCTCTGGAACTACAGATTTGGGAAAACATATTTATTACGAAAAAACAGGACCTCTTGATGAATTTTGAAATTCCCGCGGTAGATGACGTCATCAAACTTACCAGGACGTTAGATGGCAGCACAACACCAAGCCAGATGCAGACACCGAATGCATCATCAGTCTACCACAGAGCTGACGATAGGGGAGAAGTCCCCAGAAACTAGTCTTCATAAAAAACTTGTAAGTGGAGAAAAGTATATACAAGGTTGACTCACTTGCCTAATTTTAGTAACAATTACCTTGAAAATAAAAGCTGATACTACAGATCTGTTTAACATTTTTATTTGAAAGTTTTACAACAAACGTGCAAAAATGTTGAGAAATGGACTCCAAAATTTCAAGATAGTTCACAATGAAAATATCTCAATCTACACTGCCAATGCCACAAAATTCCTGGAGCTTAACTTCCTGAAATGACACTAGGCAGCTACTTCCTGTTTGAATTTAATGGAGAACTTAACTGGAAGTACTTCAAGCAGACTTCAAGCAAAGGACAAGAAATTGTAATCCAAGTTACAAAGGATAATTGCATGTTTAAATGAGTAGACATGCATAATTTAAAGATGATTTAGCAATAAACTTGCTATTAATATGCTGCAGTGAGTGTCCTTGTGTTTTTGGAACTTTTGAAGACTATCTTAAATCTCTAAATATTTTGATGTGTACAGCTTTCTTTCCTTCACCTACTTTTAATACTGCAGCAGATGAATTAGTTATTTGCAATGCAACAGTAAATGCATGCTGAAGCCATAACTCAAGATGTTTATTCCTGAGATTCCTTTGAATTGACAAGTTTTGCAGGATAAGCTTTGTCATGCCATTAGCATATTAATGTTGTGCTTCCATGTAGCTTGATTGCGAAGCTCTTAAACTTATTAAGTCTTTCAAATCATGTTTAAATTGTGAGTGATAAAAAAGCTAAATGAAAATATATTAACCCTGAAGGAGATTGAAGAGAATTGATGTGGAAACCCTGACTTTCACTTTTAATGTGCATATCTTGTTTCTAATTCTTTTGAATAATTACACATTACATTACATTTATAACCTTTAATCTAATGGAATTCTACTTATGCAAATACAGAAATGTTTTGTCCATAGGTAATCTGAGATAATTACTTTTGAACTGAAGACTTTAGTGATATAACTTATTGAAACATTTGGATTAAGAAAGGAAATGAATTTGTAATATGTCAGAATACTAACACTTACTACATTTCCTAGTAAATACTAATCTCATACTTACAGAGGTAGGTATTACCAAAATGCTATTCTGTATATCAGCACCTAATATAAGAAGATGACAAATTTGTACCTAGATTAGAATTGTAAACCTTGTAATTGAGATTGTAAGATATGTAAGTACAAATAAATACCTAGAAATAATTTTAGTTAATGTACCCAACAAACTCATATTGATAAATGAAATGGATGAAATCATGCTCAAATGAGGCCAGGGTCCATAGAGCGTAGAGTTACCCACATTCATTTTTTAGAATAAGTGAAAAACCCAGAAAATAGCCTTATCTAGATAACTCACCCTTGGGATCTCTTGAATGCGAGGCAGACATGCTCACTATGCTACAGATACATGCTGTCCTGTATAATACAGTAAGATTGATTGTCTATCTGTAATTCACGCAAGCTGGGAAAATTAAAAAGGCTGTGCTTGACACCTTTAGCAATAATGTGATGTGTTTATTCTCAAACCTTTGATTGGTACACTTAGCCTAGGTCCCCCAAGGAATTATACATTCTTTCACACATTTCATTGGTATGATCCACCAATTCTAATGAATTCATGTGATGTTGACATGTGTGATATAGTATCAAGTTACAATTTAACCACAAATTTGAGGGGATGTACTAATTATCTATAAAATGTTTGCATAAACTCAGCAAGTCCTCTATTATTTGCTTTTGCTATTTTATATTTTTCTACATACAGAAGATTTTCTTAATACATTAAGGCAATTTCTTTTAATTTTGATGCTTTATTTATTTCTTTAAAGCAAGATAAACAATTGTATAAATTTTTTGCATCAGTTTCAATACATATTTTACTATTTTAATCAGATCTTTGTTCAAATTTTTTTATTTTCTTTTACTTTTTTTTTTTAATGTTATACACAATGCAGAATTTAATATTCGATTGAACTTACACAATGTGGTTCAGCATTTTCAGTTTGTACGGCTCACTGAATTTATGTCTAAAAATAACCATCAGGTAACCATATGGTTTTGTATTGATAGTGAAGGGCAATTTATTCTGACTAGGAATGATAAACTGTGATTACACTTACCAAAATGAGCTTTAAGAGCAGTACAGCAAATCCAATTTGTAGTAATGGCTTTGATAAAATAGCACACCTACATGCAGCTGGTATCTTTTCCCCTTCTTTTTATTTTCCTGTTACTTAAGCTTAGTTTAATTTCTTCTTTACTGTTGATACTACACTTCAAATCTGCACATTTTTGCATTTCTTTTTTGTTGATGCAATTTTAGTATAAAAAGATGAAGTGAAAAGAAATCCTTCTCTATTTATTGCATCTGTTACTATGAGTTGGATCTCTGACATTGTGCAGAAAAGCCCATGTATAAAATCTGAATAGAAAATCCTTCCCTTAATTTTGCAATTCTGAATTTCATTTTCATGATATATTGTACACTGCAGAACATGAAGCATTTTCAAATCCTAAGTTGCAAATGAATATTTGGCTTTTATCCATGGCATATGTTTCCATGGGCAGTGAAAGAATTTTGATATTGGCATTTGTTCATAGTAGGACTTAATTTTGGTGTCTGGAGTGATAAATTAAATTTACATTTGTAATATGCTTCACAGTTTCCAAAACTATCAAGTTTTGGAATTCACATACTTCCCTTATCTTTCAATTAAATATGAGAGGAGCTCAGAAGATGTATAGCTTGACAAGCTAAAATAAAATGGTGATTATGCAACAGTTTTGCTGAATACTTAAGTATAAAAAAGATGATACAAGTCTTCATGGACAAATATCTTACTAAATATATTTTTAGCATAATAAAACTATCCTGGTTTTGGAACTTTGGAAACAGCTACAGTTAAACGTATATATAGAAGAAATGAGATAGGAAAGAATGCTAATGAAATCGATGTGCATTATGACAACTTTGCATAAATATTTGTGTAAATGTTTTTGTTGTTTACGAGCACACCTCTTTCATTAACAAAAGTTTAACACATTGAGAGAATCTGAATATAGCACTTATCTGCAAATGCAATTAAATGCTTAATTGATAATTTACAATTCTGTACATTAATACCTTACACAGCATGCTTTCTTACTGCAGGATCTTTTAAGGATTTTATACAAAACAGAAATGACCATTTCCAGGAAATCTGTATAATTAGGTCACTTAGTAATAGAGCGCTGGATGAGTTTTCCCTCCTAGTAAGCACACAGCATGCTACCTCTGTTTTAAATCAGAGGATGAAAAAGATTTTTCTCATACTCAACAATACCAGTATAAAAAATTGTCAGTTTCATAAAGTAAAAATTTCCTTGCCAAATAAATTATCCATGAATCCAGAAAAAATAAATGAAAAAGTGCAAAACTATAATATAGCACAACTTTCTCCATTATACAATATCAAAGAGTATAACATTCAAATATTATGATTAAATCTTACTAACTTCCGCACTTCATCTTCAGCAAAGAATGTGCTTCACTCAATGCCTTTTTAACACGAACATATGATTTTGGATCAAATTATTTTATAGTGCCTTGTTAGGAAACTATTTTAGCCTTTGCGCTTGTTTTGTGCCTTGGAGACTTAAATGTTAAACCATGGAAAGAGATCTGGTTTTGGCAGGTTTACATCCAGGACTTTTTCTGTGACTTCTGGGAATTATAAGAGTACTATGAAAACCATAAAAATCAAGTTCACTTGTTCAACTCAATACTTCATACTTGAAAAATTTCTAATGCAGTCATAAATGAACCTCTATGTAACCTTCAGCATATAAATGCAATTTATGAGCACAAAATGCTTGCCTTGTATATTTAAAATACTCATACTTCTCACCTATCTTAAATCAATAAATTTAGTTCAATGATTTTAATACCCTCAGTAGAGTTGTTCAACTGTGCAAAATTAAGAGTCTGCCCCAATTTATATCTTATTTAATGAAAACCTTTGCACATCCAGCTATTTCTTCAGGTTTGGGAACGAAAGCTAATTGGTGGGAGTCAAACTGATGAATATGATGGTTGTGGAAGCGCTTGGAAGTTAAAATAGTGCAGTTTTCCAGTAGCAATTATATACACATGTGATAGTGCATTGTGATGAAATATGTTCCTTTTCAAAATGTGTATACATCTGACATGGAAAGCAAATTTATATTGGCCTAGCAGTAAAGCTTAATGCTCACTGTTTCTAGAGGAAGTCTATAGCACCACACTCACAAGAATCCTAGGAAGCTGTAACCGTAAAGTTTTCTACAAATAAAACAGTTTTTAGTTTTTTTGCACTTTCACCTGTTGCCACCATTAGAACTGCTCCTTTGCCTCTGGCAATTAGTGATGAATTCATGTTTCTGCTATTGTAATGAAACATCTGGAAACACTAGAATTGTACTTAAACATAACTAAATACTCCTGAGAAATGCTCATTTGATTATGGTTTTCCCCCCTATCAATAAATTTGGTCTCTGTAAAGATGAAATCTTTCTCATAACTAAAATTTCATTGAAATATAGTGGACATGGCCAATCAAGAGCTTTACAAAAGTCTGTCAACTTACAAACTGAGTAACCTGAAGAGGCATTACAATTCTTGCCCCTACTCGCTGATCATGGTCTCAAGATGGCCTTGGAGTATAAAAGGCCCAGAAACTTGACCTTCATAAACCTGACATGGGTCATCATCCTGAAGCCTTAATTAATAATGCTCTCTGTGAAAGCTTCAAGTATAACATCAATTTATTTTCCAGAATTTAATATTAGTTTCTTGAGACAACTGCCGTAAACAAGGACTGCTTATAAATCTGAAACTTTACAGCACGCTATAAAGGACTACTACTACTAAGTAATTTTGCTATCTTCACAACATCTACGAGTCAGGCCAAAGACTCTTAGAATAACTCTTGTATACTACTTAGCATTTTAATAAATTAAACCCTCAATAATAATTATTAAATTTTAGATGAGTCGCATTTTTTACACATCTGCTTCACTTTCGTACCTATTTTGAGGATATGTTTCGCAAATCTTCGTTTGCATCTACGGCTCTTGTGCGACTGACGCTAGATCCAGTGGTGTCAGTCGCACAAGAGCCGTAGATGCAAACGAAGATTTGCGAAACATGTCCTCAAAATAGGTACGAAAGTGAAGCAGATGTGTAAAAAATGCGACTCATCTAAAATTTAATAATTTTTCGCTTCACTGTGGTGTTCCAATACAGTTGAATCTCGATATACCCTCAATAATAAATTTATATGTACCGTGTTTTAATTACAATATCTTCAATTCTAACTCCACTGAGTGATAACTAAGTACTGGCAAAACTTCCAAACAACTTGCATTTTTAACACCATGGGAGCTGATGAAAAAGTTATACTGAGATACCATTAAATTCTTGAATTGGCATACAGTCTATATATTTGTAAATGTAAATAGTATTGAAGTGAGTGGCATAACTGCTTGGGCCTACTGAAAGCTGCAGGTTCAAACTCGGTCCAGACAGTGCTTTTAGAAGTGATTAAAAGTTACAGCTCCATGTCAATTGATTTACCGGCATGTATGACAACAATTGAGAGAAATTTTTGGCATACCAACAGTACAGACTTAGTCCTCACAATTAACAATACTGTTAACAAACAAATAATTTTAAATATTGTAAACCATCTGCTAAAAATCAACAGTCACTCTATCTAACCTAGCTGGCACTTATAGCACCAATTCTGATTTGATGAACTTCATGAACTTGGACCTTCAGATCTACGTTGTCCACAGATACTACAGTTACCTCTTTTGGAAGTTATTCTGTGATTGATGGTGGTTTAATACACAAGAAATGTTACACTTATTACTCAGTACCATTATATATTTCAAATGGGATGATATATGTCCTTGAGCACTACAGGGAAGCAACCTATCAAGAGTCCTGCGGTGATGTCATATTGTATTCCTCATAAGTTGTACATGACAAGCGCCAATTAATCCATCTCTAATAAATACTATTTGTGCTAAGACAAAAATGGAGATTTTGCAAAACATGATCCATGCGGAATATAGCGTAATGTGTCTAACATAACTGTATAAACCCCATATTTTTAGCTCAAAAAGTTTTTCCTAATACTTAAAAATAAATGAAGTACCAATATATCATAAAAATGCATCATGATCTAAGCAATGTAATGAACATTATTGATATGTATGCATACGGTACATATATTTGTAATTACTAAGAACTGAAATGTGAATGTTCGACATGACATGATAAAATAATTACTATGAATACGCCAGACTCGAGAGGGAGAGTAAACAGTACACTTCCTGCTGGCCTGTAAGAATGCTGCATGGCAGAACTTGACGAGTCACATTATATGTTTGCTTATGAATGGTTTGTAATCTATTACTCTAGAGAGTTCAAAGCAGTATTATTCAGTTGTTCTTCCATTTTAAAATCCAGGAAAGTGTGTACCAGCTGGATCAACTTTGCAATTAAAATGAGACATGAGATATTCCGCCTTTCCCCTTACCACTGCCAGTACAATCCAAATGAGTTAATGTGGGCTCAAATTATGTTGTAAACAGAAATAACACTTTTAAATTGACAAACAAATTATTCATGAAGAAATTGACAAGGTAACACAAGACTGGGAGAACTGTGTGAGACATGCAGATAAACTACAATGTGACAGTTTTTGGAAAGAAATAGCATGTGACAAGATTTTGGAGTCTAATCATCATAAATTTGTAATACTCGGACAATGAAGACAATGACAATGATGAATTGTCTGTTGAAGTGATATCCACGGCTATATGGATGAGCCACTGAAAGTTCTTTTGGATTAGAAAAATAGTTAATTCATAAACTATAATTACAATTATATAATTTAAAACAGGTGCATAATGTGTATATCCATGTTGCAATTGTGATTTCAACAACAAAGACTCATACGTTCGTGAAAGAGAAATATAAAAACAGTTGACGTAACAAGGTGCCAATGCTGAGTGCACTAATGTATCTCTTTCCATTTGAAGCACCTAAGTCCACCACAATGTTTATTAATATGCCAATTTACAATAAAACAAAATATGCTGGAAGGAATTTTTTTGACAATTTTATATCTTTGTCATTATATTATGAAGCTTGAGAACTTTATGATTTTTGAGTGAGAAAAGAACTTAATACAAAAGAAAATTCTCAGAATTCAAGTATCTGAGAATCTACTCTCAGTGGTTTGGATTCTTTTATTCATAATTATTAATCTGGACATTTAGTGGAGGCACTGTTATTCGTTTGCACTGCATGGCTGGCTATCAGAGGGCAGGGAAGGTGAACAGCATGTCACAAAAATATATATACCATTGAAGGAAGAACATTTGCTGCACTGAGCAGAACAAAATTGATTAATTCTGATGTGAAGGTTCAGATTTCTCCATATCCGTTTCACTTGCTGTATCTGTACAGCTATCTGTAGCGATGTTGTCTTAATGATATCGCTTATAATGTTTGCATCACTTGCTGTATCTGTAGTACTGCCATTACTGTTTATATTTTGCTCTATACCCTATAATTGTAAACTTTTAGATTGTAATTGGCAATGCCAGAAACTGCTTTGCAGTCTATTGACAAAATAAATAAATAAATAAAAAAAAAGATTATCATCTCCAGAATCCATAAAACCAACTAAAGAATATGCTTCGTCTTCCTCTTCATCACTGCTACACTATGCACATTGATTTACTTTCTATTTCTTCTTTCATTAAGGCATCTCAATGCCAGTATTCTTTTTTTTTGGACTTAACTTTGATGCACACATTTTTCCAATCCTCTTCAATGATGCCTTTTAAACACTATCTGGTTATCGAGATAAATAAATACGACTCATCTAAAAATTTATAACTATCTGGTTAGTTTAAGTGCATTTAAAGTCTGAGAACACATACTATTTTCTGCTATATTTTGCTTCATGATATTCCATAATCAGTTCATTGGGGTTTAAATTGCAGTGATAAGGCAGCATCAAAGGACTTCAAATCCATGGTCTTTCAAAAGTTTATTTGTGGTATATACCGGAGGTGGTTTGTTTGCTTTGACAATTTTTAACATCTCCTTCTTCATTAAATACTCTTTGAAATACAAACTATTATTCTAAAGATACTGAACAATCTGTTCTTTCAGAGATGCCAGTGTTGGATCTTTGTTTTCCTACAGTGGGTATGGTGGATTATCAAGCACAACAATGCTGCTGGGCGGGAGTTTTGTATAAGCTGTTCATTGAGCGACTTTTCATAGTTGGTCTTGTTGATCGAATCTGTTGCAGACTTACAGTTATAGATTAATTCTACTCCTTTGATAAAACCCATTTCACTGCCAGCATGCACTACTATTGGTCTTTGCCCAGCAGATTTGTCACCAAAACATAGGAATATTGTCATGTTGCCAATACTTCTTCACAACAGAGTGCGCATGTACTCAATTTTCATTGGTGTAATGAAACTACTGGTTTCTTAGAATCTTTTTGCTACTGCTTAGAGTATGTAAACAAGCTGCTCTGTGTGCAATTATATTCTGGTGTTCTACTAAAATGTGCTGCATATTCTTACATTTGTTGAAACTAAATCCCACTTGCTTTAATATTCACCAGAATGTCTTCTGCCCTCCACCAAAATTTAATACATAGAACAACTTCTTCACTGTTGGATATGTACCTCATAACTCTCTAAAATGTTCAGCAAATGATACTTATCGAAATTGTTCTTCACTGTTGGATATGTACCTCATAACACTCTAAAATGTTCAGCAAATGATACTTATCGAAATTGCTCATTTCAAACTTCTTTTTCTGACTCCATTGTTTCCCTGGAGTAGTAACTTGTGTACCTGAAATACTAACACTTTAAAATTTTTCAACCACCCATTTTGTTGTGGCTTCGCCTTTTCCTATTGCCATAGCCATTCTAGATGCTGTTCTTTGCAAAGGAAGAACTAGACCGTTTTGCCTTTCTTCTGTGCAGAACTGGAAAATATTATGGATAATCCTACTTTGGGACTTTAAAACTTATGGTAACCTTTTAGGAGTTTCCATGTTCAAAAATTATTTGAGACACCCACTTTGTGATACGACATTACACAGTCCGATACTCTGCATCATGCATCACATCACAGTTAACTAAATATGCAGCCTATAGCCAGCCACTGTAACACATGTGCTTTCTACTACTGCCACACAAAGCAAGCTCAAGCTATTTGTCTTGGGCAATGCCTCCAATTTTTTTTGCTTATAAAATATAATCTTAGTTGTATGTTTCCAAAGGGAGAAGACTAAAATGTATAAATGAGAAAATATAAAAGGAAATTTTCTCATTAGTTTACTTAGATTATTCAATTATGTATTAATATAAGAAAGCAATACATGAAACAAATATGTATATATGAAACATACATTAAGAATAGTAGGGGAGACTGGGGATATTTGATACACAGGGATGTATGATACAAGGTAAATTATGGCTTCATAGTTGGCACTACTGTTCTAAGCTTCCTGTATTTTCATAATGACTTCCTGTTGTATTGTGATTTTCAGTAAGATTTGATTTGAAGAATTTTATCTACAGCCAAAATTGCAATCTTTACAGTTTGAAGTAAGTATTAATTAAAATAATCTTTGTCATTTTTCAATAGTTTGGATAAGAAGTTTTAATAATTATTTTGTGGGTTTGGAATCTACATATATTCAAGTTATTATAACAGGTGGCCATGAGACCTTGACTGCCTTAACCTTTAATTAAGTTGCAGTAGATTGGTTATGTGTCCCATGGGGATGAATGATACAATTAGACAGGGGATATATGATATGTGTATCAGTCATCCCTATGACAAACTGCATCTGCAGATAATTATTAGAAGCATTACTGTTTTTTTAATCTGTTACAGATGCCTCAGTTCTATAAGCCTAAAGGTGACAGAAAGGTGAAAAAGCATGATCCTGATATAATGAAGCTTGCAGTGAAGGAGGTTGTAGACAAGGGAAAGGGACTAAGGAGCACTGCAGATAAATATGAAATAGATAAAATGACTTTAAGGAGGTATGTTATTACATATAAGAAAAAAGAAAACACAACATTTGAACCAAACTGGAGGGCTAGACAGATTTTCACCAAGGAGGAAGAGACAGTGTTAACAGCATATCTGAAAAAAGCCTCTAAAATGCATTTTGGGCTTGGCACTGTCCAATGTAGGCAACTAGCATATGAATTTGCACAAAAAAAATAACAAATCATATCCATCTACATGGGATGAAAACCACATGGCAGGCTTTGATTGGTTGAGGGGTTTTATGAACCGTAACAAGTTACAAGTCGGTTACCTGAAGCAAAAAGTATTGCAAGAGCATCAGCTTTCAATAGGACCAATGTGAAGGATTTTCATGATAAGTTAGAGCAGGTTCTGCTAAGAGAGAAGTTTGAACCACATGCTATTTGGAATGCTGATGAAACTGGGGTCACAGCCACTCACAAACCTACTAAAGTCATTGCCACTAAGGGGGAAAAACAAATTGGCCAAGCCACTTCCCAAGAAAGGGGTACTTTAGTCACTGTATGCAATGCAGTCAATGCTGCAGGAAATTTTATTCCTCCATTTTTAGTTTTTCCAAGAGTAAATGTCAAGAAATACATGATTAAAGGAGCACCACCTGGAACTAAAGCAGTTGGTCATCCAAAGCATTCAGGATGGATGACAAAAGAAAATTTTGTTGAATTTTTAGACCATTTTATTAAACACACTCACTGTTCAGTAGAAAATCATAAAGTCTTGCTTCTTATTGACAATCATGAATCCCACATATCCATAGCAGCAATTCAAAAAGCGAAGGAAAATGGAATTGTTTTGTTGACACTGCCACCTCATTGTAGTCACAGACTGCAACCTCTAGATATTACTGTGTATGGCCCTTTCCAAAAATCATACAACAGAGCTGCTCAACAGTGGATGCTTAATCACCCTGGTGTGCCAATAACTATTTATGATATCCCAGAAATTATAGGGAAAAGCTTTCCTAATTCATTCACACTTCAAAACATTATGGCTGGCTTTGGACGTGCGGGAATAAGCCCTTTCAATAGAGATGTGTTTACAGATGACTTCCTAGCCAGTTCAGTTACTGACCAGCCCCTTGATTGTGATCAGAACATACCATCAACGTCTACTGCTTCAAATCAATTAAATTCACCTGATAACTTAAACAACACTAGCAGGGAAAATAGCCCTCTTTCAGAAAGACCAAGAAACACTCCACAGCTATCACCTTCTGCAAAAGCAAATGGAAAATTGGTCACTTCTGAAGAAATCGCTCCACTTCCTCAATCAAAGACCAAAATTAAAAGACAAGGTGGCAGAAAAGTGAGAAAATGCCTAGCTCTAACAGATACTCCAGTAAAAGTCCAGTTGGAAAAAGAATTTGCTGAGAGAGAAGAAAAGAAGCACCATATTAATAGATGTAAACAGATGCAAGTAAGAAACAGAAAATAAGCTCAAGATTACAGAAGAAAATGGTACAAGTTCAGAAGAGGACACTGAATCATTCAAGTCTGACTGCAGTAACAATGACTTTGTGGAAGAAACTGAAGAACCATTTAAAGAGAAAGTGGAAGTAGGTAATTGGATCTTAGTTTCATTTAGAGGTAAAAAATCCATTCGCAGATTTGTTGGATGCATCTTAGAGTCAAGACCTGCAGAAGAATGGACAGTGAAATTTGCACGACATGTAAGTGGCAGAAAATTTAAGTGGCCACAAAATGATGTTTCTGTCATTGATAGTTCTCAAATTGACACTATACTTTCAGAGCCTACATTTATAGATAAAAATGAACGTTTAATTTGTTTTTACTTTAATGAAAGTTTTGAGGGTCTCTGTGTAGAATAGATGGGCCTACAAGATTTAAAAATATTGATATTGTATTCCACAATTTTAAAGTACATTTTTGACTTAGGTAATTTACACTACAAGCCAGATAAATAATTTAAAGATTGTGAATTTGAAAACCTGTATCATGTATCCCCAGCGTGTGTATCATACATCCCTAAGCTGGGGAGGACTGATACATTTTGCATACATATAAACAAACATTATTTTTTGTATGTTCAAAAGAGGATATAAGTTTTATATTTTTGTAATGTAGTCACTATACTCTATGTAACTTGACAGTAGAGTCAAAATATATTTTAGAAACATATTTAAGGCTGTTATTTTAATTTTATATCTTAGTGTATCATGTATCCCCAGTCTCCCCTACTTGTATGCATGCCAATACCATTATTCATAATTTAAGAACACTGGTGCTTTATACACTGGCTTAAAAGAATGGTTAATCTTTCTTTGCTTCTTGAACTTCTTCACATACAATTATTCTGTGATTAATGCATATAATTATATGCACTAATCAAATGCTTTCATCATTTAGGCCTTGCAATGGCAGAAACATGTTTTTCAATTTTAAGGGCATGAATTGTCTTGCGCACAATGGAAACACTCATTTCTTCACCACCATCAGATACTATGTGGGGAAGAAAGACCTTATCTGACTGTACTGCTAACATGTGTGCAGCAATAATGCATTTAGAAAATACTAATGCCTCGTCCATCTAACATGCCTACTACTTTGTTCTGCAACAATCTTAGAATAGAATAAAGCTTTTTTCTCACATACCACTTAAGTTACTTGGCAATTGATGGTTTATACAGTTGACATGGTTTCTTAAAGGCTTCTAAACTGTTGCACTGGTTTCCACCAAATTTTATGTTATTTTACCAGAAAATACCACTTCTTATTCATATTATGTATAGATATAAAATAACACAAAAGGATGTAATATAATCACACTGAATGCAAAAGTCCCATGATGCTCAAACTTTGCTGGCATAAGCATAAATACTCTGATGTTCAGATATTCACTTATCTGCAATTTCTTATGCTTTGCAAGCAGCAGATAACTTCTTTTGTCTATGGGAAGTTTCTATGTTTTTATAAATAAAAAAACCTCAGTAATATGATAGGGGCATGGATAATAAAAACATCAAACCAAACTACCATTCTCCTTCTGTGTTGATTTTAGGCTTTTTTTCTTTCTCGTATTTCATTATTTTATGTGTTGGTTACTCAATACAAACTGTGGTATTTGTGGGTAAGCTAACATTATTTGACAACAGCAATTTTATATACTGTTTCCTTACTATTTATATTCCGCTCTATATATGCAGTATCCTGAGAATTTTAATTGCCTATTAAATTGTCTTGTACAATAATTTTTAAATGCCACTAAAGAAACAAAAGACTCCTGGACAATTGCAACCTCAGGCAAAAGAATCAAATGGTAACATTTAGGTAAGAATGCCTATTCTTTGGCAAGCGTTCATTATTAATTTTATTATACAATATTTTTCAAAATGTGATAGCCTTGCCTCAAATATGCCCATTTCGACAGAGCTTTGGGTTTTGGTTTTATGTTTGAGGTTTAAATCAAACCACATGGTTGCTAAGTCTTTAGTGGTTTTATAACTGAGGAACACAATTCTCGGGTAACAAACATGAAAACGTATATCAAACTTTAACTGTATTGGTACACCACAGTGAAGTGAAATAATTATTAAATTATAGATAAGTCGTATTTATTACACATCAGCTTCACTTACGTACCTATATTGAGGATATGTTTCGCATAAGAGCTGACGATGAGAACGATGGTTCATGAAACATATCCTCAATATAGGTACGTAAGTGAAGCTGATGTGTAACAAATACAACTCATCTATAATTTAATAATGAAAATGTATATTTACTTTATTTTTTATTGTAACTAGCATAAATTGCAATTTGCTCACCTTATGTAACTGACAAAGATTCAATTCTATCTACCTTCTTCCCGTCATATTCCTCTATACTCATTACTACAAAGAGTCAAATAAACACCTTTAACAAATACTATTAAAATTTTTGTTCCTGAATAAAAGAGGAACAAAAATGTATCATTATCTGACATAGTCTAGCATTCAACACACTTCCTCTAGCGCACAGCAGGCCCAAATGACCTAACAGTTGATGAGCCCTTAACCCCCCCCCCCCTGCCAGGACACACACTCTAGCACATGGTAAGTGTGTGGATTCCTTTGGAAAAAAAATTCTTTTGGTAGTGTGCACAGCCACTCATGCACTACCTCATGCACCTCTTCATTGGAACAGAAAGGAAGAAAACAAGGAAAAGGGAGAAAAAGAGAAAAACATCTGTAATGATTCTTACACAGAAGCTACCTTTTTGATTCTTACACAGAAGCTACCTTTTGCCTCAAAGTACCGCAAAAGTTCTTTTACAGACATCAATGTATCCTTTCAGTTCTGGAGTGGGCACTCATTTTGCACACACTTTGTGAAACATTATGAATAAAGACAGCATGTTAGGAAAAATAATATCTTAATAAATTAAGATATTATAAAAAAGACTTAATATTTGTTCAAGCCACTGGGCTGCTTTTCATAAAGTTTTAAAATATAATGCCTATTAACTATTTTCATTTTTTCAAGAAAAGGCATTTTCTTTAAAAATTGAATTAGAATCATTATACACTCAACTGGTATCCCATGACCCGTGATTTTATGATATGCACATTACTTAAGTTTGTTTTTAAATAATCAGATGCTTTTAATGATGAGAGGTTTAAGTAGGAGTGTTTCTATCACACTTACCTAAAAATTCTAGTATCTAATTGCATGATTAACAAAACTTGCCTCTCAACAATGGTTACTTAGGTTCTACTCTGTTCAACATACAGAGATTGTTTTCCTCATTCTATGAAGATAGATGTTTCTCGCAAGTGGTGCAACACGTGTGCTGTTGGCTTTTACAAACTAGTTACTCCATGCATTAAGAACTGTCAGTGTTACATTAATGAAAGTTGTAGGGAAACATTTTCAGCTGATGGCTCAATCCTGTTTTGCAAAGCACGTTAAAAATCAATAAACTGTGCAAGAAAGTGAAAAGTTTTGCAACACATACAAACTGCAATCACAAATCTGCCGATAGAATCAACATGAAAAATTCAATGCATGACTGGGATTTGAACCACGGATTCTGTCCAGTCACTCTTACCCACTGAGCCACCATGGCAAGAGCGATTGGACGGAAACCAGGCGATCCGTGGTTCAAATACCGGCCATGGCATTGAATTTTTCATGTTGACTATCAAAAACCTTAGCCTATAAACGGCTAGTATGAAGAAATGATTAATTTTCATCAATGAACAAATCTGCTGTTCATAAAAAGTCAAAGACAGCTAAAAGCAACCCTTATCTCTTCCCACTTCATCTTCAAAAATGCCAGTCACAGGTTTCACTGGATCTTGTAAGGCATTTATTGCTGGTATCCTTTTATTTGAACTAGAAAATACAATTTTAAGGACTTTTTACAAAAGTACACAAAACAAGTAATCTCAAATAAGCTCACTTTGCAAAAATCATATGTTTGTTACAATGTTGTGATTAACAGAATTAAAGGAGTGAATGATAACAAATATAGGTTTTGGTTTAAGGAAAGTTTTGACTGATCTCTGTGGCTGATTCACTACTAATGTAGTGACTGGCACTATGGACTTTGATAAATTCTCTTAACATATATCTACTTGAATAAGAACAGTTAGGAAAAACAGTTAATCTATGGCACCAGCATTTAACTCTGCAGTGAATCTATTTTGGCTTGAAGGAACTAAGTGCAACAATATTCTTCTATTTTTTAATATCGTTTTATTTTGTATGGCAATTTGCTGTGTGGGGGCATCAACTTGAAATATAATTTATTTTTATTTTTCTTAAAATAATTTGCCATATTTGGGATGCTAATTTGTAGTAAAAATACTTGATTTTGCATTTTACAATTTGCAGCTTTTTGGGACACCAATTTGTAATATTTTATTTTTATATTATTTTCAATAATTCCGCTTCGCAACATATAACAGTTTAATAAAGAACTATAACTTCCATTCCCAAGCTCTCACTGCAGCCAACACAAGATACTAATCTCCTGGACGTGGTCTCGGATTGATGTTTTTGTTTCTTCTAAATTATTGAAATAATAACACTAGTATTGATTTAAGCATGGTTATTTATTTCACAAGCACTACTAATACTAAATTAAAAATAAAATTACAACTTTCCGAAACTTCTTCAAAAACACGTCTTCCTAGTTCTCAATATAAAATCTCTATTAGTGTCTTACGGGTGTTGATTCTGTTCCCCTAGCAACCACTCTACATTCTGTTAAATCACAATTTTTCCATCTGTAAATGTGTCTCTTTTGTTGTTTTTTCATCAATAAAGAAACTTTTACTATTAACAAAAATTTTAACATTCTGTTTTTAAAAATCTGCAAACAACTTTTGGTTTGGGCTGACCATAAATAATAGCTTCAATTTATATCCAAAGCTGCAGCCTATATGAAGAAAGTTAAGATGCTCAAAATTCTGCGTATCACATGCCTCAATCACACACTGCATAGAATTTGTGAGGAAATCCATGGTCTAATTTCAGAAGTGACACCTTGATTTCCAATGTCAAAAAGACTGTTTCCTAAATTTCCATCTAGAATTCAGGTGTTCAAAGAAATTGCCACTGAATTAGTTTTACCTACATAGCCAATATTAACTACATGAGTAGTTACATGAGTATACAGCATTATATTATGCACTCCATCTTAACAAGACTGTGGAAGTGTTTTACTGGCCTATGTGAAGATGACAGTGTTAATATGGATTGAGAAGCAGTTGCTGCTGAAGTATGCTGGGCAAAATGACTTTGCTTTTATAGTGCCTCAGTATTTTGTACTACCATATGCCATCAAATACCTTAGGAAAGAAATAAAACATTAGAAATTCATTGGAAGCCGTTAATAGTATTATACATGAAATTCAAGCTGTTACAAATAATGCAGGCCAACATGTAAGAGAAAAATGAGAGCAGAGTCTTTAAGGTAACAGTAATTGTTTGTAATTTACGTCCAATGTTAAGTCATATCAGGCGATGAATGAAATGGGTGAAATGGTGCTCAAATGTGCCCAGGGTCCATAGAGCTTAGAGTTACCCGACATTCGTCTTTCAGGATAAGGGAAAATGCCAGAAAAAACCTTATCCAGGTAACTTGCCCTGACCGAGATTCGAACTCGGGACCTCTTGAACGTGAGGCAGACACACTACCACTACACTAATGAAGCGGGCAAAGGTAACAGTGACTCAGCAATAAGACATAGTGATATTAGCAGTGAAAACTAAACTGTTACTGATCCACAAAATCTTACACTCTTCAACATTCCAATAACATGAATACAAATGGAAAGGTTGTTTACAGTGATCTAAAATGTATTGTCTGATAGGATGTAACAATTTGAATAACTACCTGGTTATTATCTACAATAAGCATTTGTTAACGATTGACAAAAGTTATGTTAAAAGTGATGCGAAATTAGCATCTATTATATCTTTTTGCACATAGCTATAAAGATTTCAGCAACTGCTTTAACAATTTTAGTGCTAATTTTGCTTGCCTAAGTCTGAACTTTAATTATGAATTAGGTGATGCGCTCAGCCCTAATTAATGTTCAAATTTGCAGCTATGTAATGGTGATTTTCCATCATAACCAGTTCAACTGCTACACTCACAATACGATTGCCTAACATGGGTGCAGAGTGCTTCTCTCAAAAGTCATGCCATGCCATGCATGCCATGTACTTGCTGTAGTGATAGACATGCACCACATACTGGACTTTTATTAACAGATGGATTTCAATAGGTTATCTGCTGGGTATTCCTTAAATAACTGGTAACAGAACTCCCAGCTAACAGAACGATGGTGCAAAATATTGATTTTTAACTAAGATTTTCACTTGACTCCTCCCTTTTGTATTAGTAGTGATTGATTGGTGGTGTTAAAAATACCTTAAACCTCATAACTAGTAACAAATGACAATATTTGTACAATCCCATTCTTGGTGGGGGGAAGGGAGGGGTTGGATATTAAGTCTTGGGTATAGGACCAGCGCTCATTCAGCATTGTGAGGAAATTGAGCTGCCATAGGTAGTGAATCCTGGTCAAGAAAGCCAACATTCCAGCTGGGGGTGCACGATGCTCACCACATCTCCTGCCCGTATTGACTGGATGATTGCCCCTCTGCCACATGAGGGCATGAGGTTGGCAGTCAGTTTAGCTGATTCTGGCCTGCTGTTATGACATGTATTATTTAAATTTCCGTAGGATACCAGATAAAACAAGTTTTAATACTTTTTAAGGGTCTGGATTCTTAACAGACACTTTGGCAGTCTTTAAAAATGAATTTAGGTTCAGATAGAAAGATAAAGGAAGTTTTTCAAGTTTGTTTAAAATAGAAAGAAATGGTGTAGCAGATATCTGATCATAGCATAAGTAGGAAATGTCTAATTAATTAGCTCAGTAAATGGGGCCATTTGAAATTACAACAATGTTCTTATACAACATTACAGTAGATCCTCATTTGCATGGAACAACTGGGACCAGGGTCAATCTGAGTTAACGAAAATCTGGGTTATCCAGAGAATGTTGGAAAAACGCAAAAAAGTACATCACCAAAATGTAATAGCCTATATATTTGCACTGCAACAATATAGCTACAAATTGGTCAGTAGTAAAAAAAGGCAGTGAGCTTCTGCTGTCTCACAGTGTATTGCTTACGAGCAGTGCAATCTCGCATCCGCTTTAATGTTAGAGGTTCATTTGGCAATGTTTTGGCTTGTCTCTTGAAATAAAGCATCAATTTCTCTAAAATTAGGCAAATGAGTCAACCTTGTATATACTTTTCTCCACTTCCAAGTTTTTTGATGAAGACTAGTTTCTGGGAACCTCATCCCTATCGTCAGTTCTGTGGTTGACTGATGATGCATCCAGTGTCTGCATTTGGCTTGGTGTCTGCATCTGGAATCTCTTGAGATTCCCGCCATAGATGATGTCATCAAACTTACCCGGACATTAGATGGCAGCAAGACACCAAGCCAGATGCAGACACCGGATGCATCATCAGTCAACCACAGAACTGACGATAGGGAAGAGGTTCCCAGAAACTAGTCTTCATCAAAAAACTTGCAAGTGGAGGAAAGTATATACAAGGTTGACTCATTTGCCTAATTTTAGTAACAATGGCACTCCACTTTCTGAAATACTTCTTTTTATTCTATATATCAATTTCTCTGTTTGCTACTCCTTGTGCACGGTTCATAACCACAGCTGGTTCATCAATACTGCCTCAATCCAATATCACTGCATGATGCAATAATGATTTTCTCTGGAAATCAGTTTATAAACTACTCATTGTCGATTTGCAACCAACCGTCCATATGTTCAACATCAAAACAGCCATTGATCTTTTAAAAAATGTTGTTCAATAAAAGATGATTGCGGACTATAAAATCTTCTTCCACACTTATTTTTTCTTCTTCAATCTTGTTTTCTGGCAAGTTGCCAGACAGCAGGCTGCAACTTTCAGCCACAACTTTTCCCTTGACTTTATCAAAGTTTCTCTACCAACCTAGTCCCAAGCAGGTGGGGTGAGTGCAATGAATTCACCCACTGGTAAGAGAATTTGAGTAATATACCTACTGAGAATTCCAATTTATAGTCCGTAAAACAAGTTATTTAATATGCTAAACACTTTTTTTATTTTCAAAACTGGTCCGAGCTAACAGAGTTTTACTGTACTTTGTTATTAATCCACTGCTTTAATGGTCTTTCAAAACAGTAGGTGCATACACAATGTAGCTTTTTATTTTCATAGGTACATTTTAACCAGAAACTAAGATCCAAGCTTGATGGAGCCCATTGGTATAGGCAGTCATACTGTCCTTGTTTAAAAATGGTTCAGCTACTGTTATCTGCACTTTCAAAATTATAAAGGCAATTTAGAAAATTCTTCTATTCAACAAATTGTACTGGTAGTTTAAAAAACGATAATGTTTTAGATGGCACAACATGCAATTCATTCATAAAGTTTCATATGATTGCTTGTTACAGAGCTGCAAAATAAAGATGAGATTCTTCCAAAAAAATGATAAAATTTAATATGCAGAGGTTAAATAATTTGTACTAAAAGTTTAAAGCCAACTGTAATAAAAATAGGATTCCTCATAGGAAGATCTTTTACTGTCATTTCCTATGGTGAAGAAGTAGACATTTTTATGGCGAATGTCCAGGACATCCAGTTACAACTACAACTGAAAATATTTTTAAAAATCAGAACACATTAAGACTCTCAAATTAAGATTGTGAGTTTGATATTGCCAAGATCTCATTAGATTGAGTATGGAATATTTTGCATGAGTATTTTCACATGAGAAAGTGCACAAAGGGTACAGCAAGTCAGATGATCAGAAGCTGTTTTACCGAACTTCTCATAGGTGTGTTTGGACATGTTCAAATATTTTTTATATTTAAATCAATCACTGTAGAAGAAACTGATATGTCACCAAGTGACATCTCCCCAAAAATCAAAATAAGAGAATGAAATTATCAAAAAAGGACAAGTGGTTATTTCAGCAGGAAAGGCAATAGTCAATTTTCTAAACATATAAGGGTGTGGAAAAGCACCAAACTATCATGGAGAGTATTATGCAGTTTAACTGGAGCAGCTGAATTGATGTTACGACTCCAAACATCCATTTTATTAAAGAGGAAAGTTCTTTTCCACAAAGACAATGTACCAGGGCTACAACTTATCACATAGTTGCATAACTGGCACTTTAAACTGCTACCATTTGCATCATATTCATCAAATTTGACTCCCAGTGACTCTTTTCCCTTTCCTAAATCTGAAGAAACAGCTCGCTGTACATACTAATTGATACTAATCCACATTCTGCAGAGTTGAACAAATCATTTAATGCTGAGGTTCAAAAGAATTTTTTTTTTTTCAGGTTGCATAAAGCTGAAGGCGACAGCTGAAAAATAAAAAAGATAGAAATTTAGTTTTCTTCTAGTTATGTAAAAAACTGAAGCTGCTGACAGTGAAGTAAACTAGGTGATTAATAACTAATCACTAGTAACACAACTTCACTATTTACTTATCTTATTTAAATCCTGGGACCGGTTTCAAAGCAAAACATCTGCTTCATCCTCAACCACTCAGCTTGACAGATAAGTAAATAGTGAAGTTGTTACTAGTGTTTAGTTATTATTAATAACTTAGTTTTCTTCCTTTGGCCAAAGGTTTTCTAAACAACCCTCATATCTAGAAGTGGTATTTGTTCATTTTAGCTGTTACTGCTACTGAAAATATCTTCTCTCGGGCTACCAGCAAGGTGAATCTGGAAAGATTTCCAAGCTTCTCAAGATTTTACTTAAGATGAGAACAATGCTAGCTCTCGAAAGTTTAGAAATCTTTCCAGAATTCACTTGGCTGATAGCCAGAGAGAAAATATTTTCATATCGCTGCCAGGAAGGCTTCATGTAATAGTTACTGCTACTGCTGTTCAACTAGTACAAATATCATTTTTACTTGAGGAATAGAATTAATATTTCAATTGTAATCCCTTGTAAGATGAACATTCTTGCATCTTTAAACCAAAAGAATTTTAATGTCATGTGTTTCTATCTCATGAACAACAATCTTATAGTCTTTATTGAAATCTTTGAAGCAGTTTGTATATTGTAACCAACACTAGTAATTTTGCTTAACAAATCTATGATAAGCCCAATTAAGTAATTCCTCCAAACACAAAGAACTACATAGCATTTCAATTGTTAAGCATAAAGATATATCCACTTACACCTATCTTCTTTCAGAAGTTGTTGATGTCAAAACTATTAAAAGATACTCGCAGTCAAAAGTAATTTTCCATCAGAAATAAGCAGATCTTATTGTTTGCTGTTTATTTGTTCAATATCAGTTATTGAACATAAAAAATATCCTAAGTCAAAATTTTCACTTATGATTTTTTTTCAAATAGGCCCATTTTATATGGAATGCTCTTAAAATGATTTTGTAAATATAGTATACTTTTTAACTATAACTGATGTACAGAAAAATTATGAGAATAAAAAAAAAATATACTAATATACATCATTTATTCTGTTTTGATTTTGCTTGTTCAGATTCTCTCATTTACCAAAACATTGAAAATGATAATATATACTTCTCCCTACCTTGCGATGAAGTACCTGCAGTGCCATCTGCATTTCCCTGAAGAGACTGATTAGCAATCCCTGAAATCCAGAAATACAAAACCAGTAAATTAAAAAAGGACAAATTAATTTCTAAAAAAGAGTTAAAGTTTGTACCAGAAACTGAATCACAAACCTGATAACGCAGTTGGATCTGCAGCTAAAGCTGCCATACTAAAGTTAAATGATCCTGCAGAGGTAGCAAAGAGCTTACTATCTTGAGGGGAGAGGTAGGTAGATCCTGGATGCCCTTGTACACTATCATGATCTTCATGATCGCCAGCTGAGAGTGATGACTGCTGGTGACCACTAGCTGGTCCCTGAATTTCATCAGTAGCTTCTACTGAGTCAGTGCTGTTGTCCACATCAGCTGTTCCACAGAGCAGTTCCATGGGTTCTGATTTTACATTATCTAACATACCAGAGGTAGGAGAAGGTGATGAATCGCCATCACCAGAAGCTGCATTGCCATCAGGCTCAGTTTTTCGATTGTTATTAGAGGAAGATCCTTGATTTGCTTTGGAAGCAAAGGGTGAAGATGAAAAATCTGTAGCTGCTTGATTTGTTGAAGCCGAGGTAGTTTCACCATTATTGTGGTTGCTTTCAACACTGGCTGCTGTTCTTGCACGTTTGTTTGGTGTTGAATGTTGCGACTGCTCCGATGAGTCTGACTGATGCTCAGCTGAGTTATGTCTTTCACGACGATTTGCGGAGGAAGCTATGGCAGCAGCTGCAGCACGTCTTAGCAGCTGATTTACCGTGGCCCCACCAGAGGTAGCATTTGTATGTTGGGAAGTTAATGGAGGCGAGGGTGGTGACGTAAACAGAGAATCTTCTACTAATTTTTCAGAGAAACTCTGTTGGTGACTATTACGTGACGGAAGTTGAGTTGGAAACTGTAACATAACCAACAATATATATATACATAATATATTTTATAAAGCAATCCAAATTTCTTAAATGTCTCTGTAAAGTGTACTTGAATGTAAGTCTAATATGATACTACTCTTACCTCATCTCTTTCATCTGCTTGCTGAGTCAGACCACTCACTCTCAACACTTCGGCAGTCTTTAAAAATGAACTTAGGTTTCGCTGATGAACATTTACTTCACCATGATAAATGAATTCCACTAAAGCATGGAGGTCAGCAAATGCCACATCTTGCAGAACTATTACCGGATGCTTACATGGTGTGCTCTATAGAACAAGAAAGAATAACTATGAATTGCATTGTGTCTAGAGCCTGATGTCAAATTCAAATTTAATCCTGTTTATATTAAAGAGAACAATAGTATAAATAATTTTACAAATTATAAAGTTATTTTCAAAATATCAAACTGTTGCCCAGGATTGTTCAATGTATGCTTTTAGAGGAGACTACTACCAAGTTTCATAACTGTGAAATAAGTTGTTTTAGAGAATAGTGTTTGTAGGAAAATGTTATTTTCTAGAAAGCAGCGCGAAAGGCTGGTGATCATGTTGATTACTGATAAGACTTCACAAAGTGAGGTATGACCTCTACTCATCCAAGTGGAATTAATGTCTCACTGGCAACAGCTACTGGATTCTCTCTCTCTCTCTCTCTCTCTCTCTCTCTCTCTCTCTCTCTCTCTCTTGGCGTAAGTTTTAAATGAACATCACACTTAATATTATTTGAAGCAAAAGGTTAGAAACAGTGATGTATTTAACATTTGAAAGTAATGAGTCAGTATTCAAACACAAACATCAATTAAATTATCCTTACTTGGACATGTTTCGGAGAAAGGTTTGTCCCCATCGTCAGCAGTTATCCGACTGGACTCTTTTTGGAAGTTCATCTCACAGACAACCAGCTCACTTCAGGAAACCACGGATCCAACCAGTCAGATAACTGCTGACGATGGGAACAAAGTGTTCTCCAAAATATGTCCAAGTAAGGATAATTTAAGTGATGTTTGTGTTTGAATTACGACTCATTACTTTCAAATCACACTTAAATTTTTCACAGTATAGATGCAAATTAGAAACAATTCTAAAACGTACATTTTCCGCAAACCATTTCAGGTTTATGGCACTACAGTTAGCACAAGCACATGAAACACTTATTGTACCAAGAATTGCTAAAAACCACGTGATAACTCTAAAATTCTGAAACCACTTGAACACTTGTTCCCACTGTTCTCAGTATGCACATAATTGCAAATGTTGCCATTAGTTTTCTTCCTAAAGCAATCACCTTTTCAGAGCAACTAGGCTGGTTTACGTACATGATTTTCATCAGCTTTTTGGTTAGTGTACAGTTGTTTAACTTTTCTATGTAAAATAGGATGCTTTGAAACCTTTCTAAACATTTTCCTTGAATTATACCCACAATGTTCACTAGAAAAGGCTCTAAACAAAAGAAAAATCTTCAAATTCTCATAAGCACTTTCAAACCACATGAACTGCCTTTTTGTAAACATAGAAACTGGAAATGTGTTGCCTGCAATCTTCCCACAGCCTTCTACACACTATCAACAGCAGTCCAGGACATTACAATTCAAACATTTCTCAAAAAAGAGGCTATAACACTTCATGTGCACACAGTGCCCTTTAAAAAGACACATGTGGCAATTGCAGACTTAACAAAATATTTGAACTTACTTGCAATTCAATTTCATGCATGAAAGATATGGAACATGTTTCTTACACCATACTCAATACAACCAGCATATAAAAACAAAATTTATTTCCCCTTATCAATCTTACTTCCAGCAAATTTCCAGTACCTGATAAACAATATTATATCCTTTTTCCAAAAGGGCAAATATAAAAGCCATTTTGGTTAACAGCAAATGTCTTGAATTGACATTATTCAATTGCTATTTTGCTCTATGTTATGAAGAAAAAAAATATATCTAATTTTTGAATTGTTAAGCTCCTAAGCATTTTAGGAAATATAAGTTTGTTTTGTCGCAAATGTAAAAAATGCAGGACCCTAGCTAATTATAACTTTCACTGGACTTTTGGCCATTTCAAGCAAATTTCTTTTATCATTCCAAGAATAGATTAGAGATTACTAATTGAAAAAAAACTATTTGTAGCCAGTTTTCTTTTGACACTTTGTCACATTTTTATATTATTGAAGGACTAGTTTTGGAAGCCGTCGCCTCCATCTTCAACCTCTTTGGAAAGTCAGAAAAGTGCCAAAAAAAAAACCACTACAAATAGTTTTTTCAATTAATTTTGACGTTATGTTACTAAATTCTTCCAATCAAGCACAATAGAGATAACAGGTTTAAGCAAGGATTTATACCTTTTAATGAGCCTATTTCCAACAAGATTCTTTCCAAGTTTAACATTAAAACTTGATTTACTGCACCTAAGAAGATCCAGCAATACCTTAGGCTGATAAAAGGTCGATTGAACCTTAAGGTCCCAAGGGTCTATAAGATTCCTTGTGAATGCAGAAGGGTGTATGTGTATAAATGGGGAGAGGTGTAAAGAACATAAATGTCACATAAGATTCCAACCAGAAAAGTCAGCTGCAGCTCAACAATGTATGGAGTACGTTCACAAAATTACTTTTAATGACACCTCGGTTCTGGAACATTCAAACAGGCATTTTGATACTTATTAAAGAAGTCATCCAGATTAAACTCCATCCATGGAATTACAATTGAGATTCGGGACTTCGACTGAGTACAGCTTGGGCTCAAGCCATAAAATATACTAGAGGATGGACCATGCAGAGAACTATAAAACAATGCAAAGTCATCCTTCTTGTGAATCAATCAGACCAATGGGGGGGACTGCTATGCAGCGGGGTGACTCAAGCTCTACTCACATGAGAAAGGCTACATGTATCGGCCAGCTTTTTCATACAGCTCCTGAAGGCCATGGAGCTTGAATTTAGTTATTTTAACATGGCTGATCATCCATGAAGCTTTAATTAATAAGCTTGCCATGAAGTTTTTTAAGTCTTACATTGTGTTTAAGGTGTTATTTTGTTTATAAGGAGTTGAAAGTCAACTTGATAGTTGTATTACTTTTTGCCTGAAGTGTAAATATCTAAAGCGTTATTCAGACTGGTTAAAATGTGCAGATTTGCACACATGTCAGTGCAGTAATTTTCATTTTAAGAGCTAGAGCATATCCCAGGCCATGTCAGCTACAAAATCATTGTACTACATGGTAAAGCAAGAAAGCATATCGGGAAAAATTTGCAACACAGAGATACGTAAAATATGAAGCTATTAACAGTGATGCAAACAAATATACACAAATATAATAATTTGTAACTTAAAAAACTTCACTTATCTTTTAAGAAATGATGACCGTATTTCTTACAAATTGAATAGGATTGCGATTTTTGGTCATTTAACCATGTAATAAATCCAAAAGTTAAATTATTAAAACAATTAAATGGTCCAATAGATTTAATGGTTTGGGAAAAAATATTTATTTTAAAAAATAAACCTTGTGTAATGAATTTTGACATACTGGCAATTGATTCTGTTTTTAGGTTTGTTTCGTCTTCAGATGTTGGCAATACGTAAATACATAGTATCCTTGACAACGAAGTGTGTTTGACTGAAGATGTGGACAAATGCTCATGAAATTAATTTCAATTAGAAAAGATAGAAGAATTGTCATCAACTTCTTAAGAAGAGTGGAAAAGAATCACTAAATATTTTATTTGTATTATATTGTGTAATACATTTTGAAATACTGGCAGTTGATTCTGTTTTAAAATTTGTTTTATTTTCAGATGTTGGTAGTACTAAAATAAACAGTGACATCTAGTGACGGTAACGTTAACGAGTTTGTTGATGGTTCCAGCTGATGATGTGGATGATTTATTCACGAAATCGCGATCCTATTCAATTTGAAAGAAATACAGTCATAATTTCTTAAAATGATAAGTGAAGTTTTTTAAGTTACAAATTATTATATTTGTAAACACAGAGATGTTTACCTCAGCTTATTGCCATACACAGTGAGTCCAATGTATATATAGCCTGTTCAGATGTAATCATGTCTTCTGGACAGCAATGTGTCATGCATCAGCAGGCGCGAGAAAACATCATATAGACATATGCAGCTTCCAATCGCTCTATTTGTGTTTCATAACTTACTGTACATCAACTTACCAATATTTCACCCTTCTAATCGACCAGATAAAAGACAATCACAGTGCTGGTCACCAAAAGGTCAACACGCCTCAATGCTCTGTTGAGTAATACCCATAAATTTCATTCTCGACTCTGAATTGCAACTAATACACAGTGACAGTTGCTGTATAATGTACACCTTGTATAATATGTGGTGGAGGAGCATGGCACTAGAAATGCTATCAGAACTCTGAAGTAATCATATGTATAATGCACTGTACTTATCTCGCTCAATGCAAGTGGAATACTGTCTTCCATCTCTTTGAATATGCAAGTGGGTTGGTCAGTACAATTGTGCATCTTCACTTCAGGAGTGAAGGAAATCATACAATGTTTAACTCAAATTGTATTCGAAGTGTTAACCTAACAGAGTCTGTAATACCATTCTTGTTGATGATAAATGTAATGTTCCGTCAAACTTCTGACTTCCACAGCAGACGGATCAACACCCTGATGATGCTAGGCTCAGTTCCTGGCAAAACGTTGCTTCACTCAAGAACTTCTAGACCACGGTCCATAAGCCAAGAATATATCTTTATCTTCAAGACACCGGCCGTGATAGTCTCAGCTTATGTACCATTTTTGTTAACATTCTTAGTAGTCCTGTCGCTTCTCTATTGGTAATTGTGAGGAATAACAGATACATTTTCGTAGGGACCCCAGTTGGATAAAGGGCCTGGCATTTGGATGAAAGGTTGAGCTTCAGTATTTAAATTATGTGTATACAAAACACCACATATGGCAAGATAACAGAAGAGGAAAGAATGTGGCAAAATATTTTAGGCATCCATCAGATCATTCATCAACATGTACATATTTTTGTAATTTACACTGATCTTTCCTCATACCAATGCCATTTTTTTAAAATATTGTTTAATGCCTGTTCTTACTATGTACATATCTCAGTACCACAGACAGTGAGCACTGATGATACATGAAATGATACAACATTTGGGAACGAAATATTCAAGGTTTAAGTTTAGGATATCTCCTTTGCACTTGCATTACCAGGACTGAGGAAAGCCTAGGAAAAAACACCAATTGGGGAAGACAGTTCTGGTGAGAAACTGTAGACCTCTCAAATGCAAGTCTTATGTGTTACCAATGAGGAATTTTGCTCAGTATTTTATGTCAACCTATAACACATGCTATTATGTACAATTTAATTATTAGTACTTATACCATTTAAATCTGCATGAGGAGCAACTAAATGGCTGCCTACATAAGGAGCAGCAATAAAAAAAATCTAATATAAAATAAACAGGTTTCCTCAACTAACCTGAGGTACATAGAAAATGAAGTTAGCTACAGTGAAGCAATAAATATTACACAAATATAAATATCTGATACAAAGGCTTCACTTATTTTAAGAAATTGGTGCTAATACTTCTTTCTAATGGAGATTGATTTCACAATTTTTTTCTCTTTTGGTATTTGTGAAATCAATCTCCATTAGAAAGAAGTATTAACACCAATTTCTTAAGATAAGGGAAGCCTTTCTATTAAATATTTATATTTGTGTAATAATCTGAGGTATTTCAAAGTAACTCAAACTGTAGTAATAGAATCAACGGATGCTGCAACCCTTAAAGAATATTTTTAACAGATCTTAATAATCCAATTTATACTTTGTCATAAATATAAAATGATAGTATAAAATAAAATTAGTCACAAAATGTGAGCTTAAAGATCTTTACATTGCAACAATAAAGGTTATTAATTAAGAATTACACCATCTGAGACCTCTGTTTAAATTTAGTAATAACCTGAGATGTCTGCTTTGTCATCCCCAATGTTGCCTGAAAGACAGCTTTGCAAAACTAGGAAACAATGACTACTTCTATAGACTGTGTAAAACCCAATATATCAAGCATTGGACCTTCCCACATCAAAGCATGCTTAGACAGAGGATTGTGAAAAACTACCAGAAAGTATATGTATCAAAGTAAGGGAAACAATTACTAGATAGACATACAACTTCAAAACCACCAACTTGTTTCTTAGTAGTAGTCTAATGTCCTGTTGCTTGGATATATTACACTTTCTTTCTTGCTTCCCAGTATAGTTCTGTTAGTGATCCAGAGGTTAACATCTTAAGAGCCATACAATGGGGGAGATATCTTTGTTCATTATGGAGTTCTTGTTCCAGCACAACACACATGGGGAATTGAAGACACCAATTTTATGAAGGTGCACAGCCAAAAGGTACCTGTCAGTAGTCCAAATTTTGTAACAGCTTCATGTCTTGGGTAATCTAGTATTGGATTTTTGTTCTGTAGTAATGCTACCCAAGATTTATCAATGCTTTGAGTTTAATAATATTGCTTCAGTTCTGTTTGGAAGTTTCTTTTAATTATAATTTTTGCTGATGGTATGCTAAGGTTTGTGCAAGATTTTGGTTTCTCTTTTGGCAAGGAAATCCGCAACTTCATTCCCATATATCTCACAATGATAATATAAATAGTTGACTCATACAGCTCACTTAAATGAGGAGTTACACTTTGAGCACGTAGTAACACATTATATATCCTAGTTTTAGTTTTCTACTTATGTGTATACAGATCACCTCATAATAGTATTAACATATTCCTTGATAAGCTTGTAACTATATTGGGTATCTTGCAGAGGGCAAAATTACAGTTCGGCCGCTCTTTCTTCGGCTCTGACATTTCTCGAGAGGGGGAAGCAGGCTGTTGCCAGTTCTTTAGCAGGAATTTCAAGCTGAGGAACAACGCATATTTTAAATATTTAACATATTTGCATATTTCACAAACCAGTAGCCATATTACTATAACAGCGATAATTGGACTTATGAACACTAAAAATCGGAATTCATGCACGCAAAATATAGCAAAGAAAGTTTACCAGCGCAAGCAGCTAAAGCCACGTGGCTCAAACAAATTTAACCTGGAAACACAGTGTTGGGTTCGAAAGCAATGCCTAGCTGCGACAATGGTGATTGGCGCTAGAAGACAGTTTTAACTTCCTGACCACGACACCGGATGTAGAGACTCCCAGTACTACTAACAGATGCAGTTAGTGTGTGTGAAAGGTGTGAACTAAATATTCGAATAGAGTGCTGTTGTAATAAATATCTTGCATGATAATGAAATTGCAAGTTGGATTTCAGTGTTTTAAAGCTAATATAGTACTACATTTTCATTCTAAAGATAATTTTGAGGATACGTTTCCATTGGTCATTACTGTATGTTGGTACTATTAACCTTCCCCTTCCACCTCTTGCTGCAAAACGTCAGAGCCGGAGATACAACGGCCATACTGTACCTTTAATTATATGTGGTGATTTCAACATTAACTTTCTTTCAGATAATTCTGAAAAAATTAGAACTAGCGTGGTAGCTCTCTCATACAACCTAAAGCAGGTAGACCACAACACCAAATTTCCAACACTAAAAATGCTTAATACAATAAACAATTACCCATAAAAAATACACTGATCCGACAAAGAAAATTCAGTCAACAAAATTTAGATTACTTTAGGAAAGATGAAAACTGGAGTGAATTAGAAAGTAACTGTATAAATAGGAAAACTGAAGACTTCCTAAATGCAGAACCCATTATTATAATAGCATTCCCACTAAAGAATTTCCCAGCTTCCCACAATGGTACATACAGTAAAACTTGATTAACGGAATCATCATATAATATAAAAGAAAGCCATAAAACCATACTCTTTAAAACCTATTTTATAAAATGCTGCAATATTTAAAGTAACATTATAGAAGCAAAGAAAATGAATAACAATAACTATATTAAAAACACAGTAACAAAGGGAAGGCAATATGGGACATAGTGAACAATGTAACAAATAGGAATAATACCCTGAGTAAAATCACATTAGTAAGCATTGATGGCATAATAGAAGATCCCCATAAAGTAACGGTAATTTTCAATAATTATTTTGTAGATGTTGCAAAGAAATTAACACAGGCAACTCCCCATACAATATATAATGTTTCTCTTCCACAGAAATCCACCAATCATACCTCCATGTACTTGCATCCAACAACTGAGTATGACAAAATTTTACTATACTGGAACACCACAGTGAATCGAAACGTAATTAAAATAGATGAGTCGCATTTTTTACATATAAGCTTCACTTACGTGCATTGAGAACATGTTTCACGAACTACTGTTCGCATCATTAGCTCTGATCAGCTCTCTTCATGTAAGTGCAGTATAAAAAATATGACTCATCTATAATTTAACCGATTATGAAATTCAGCAAGCCCTTTACGGCCTTAAAAACAAAAAATGCAACAAACGTAGAGTCACACTGAAAAATTCAATGCCATAGCCGGGATTTGAACCACGGATCTTCTGGTTTCCGTCCAGCCGCACTACCATTGTGCTACTATGCTGACTCGTATTTTCCCGGTAAACCACTTAGGAGTCCTCATAAACACATGAGACAACTACCTTAATGGCGACTTACTATATTGTAAGTACTTTAAGGCCCGGGCTTTATAGTTAACCACTATTAGGTCAATAGTAGCACAATGGTAGTGTGGCTGGACGGAAACCAGAAGATCCATGGTTCAAATCCTGGCTATGGCATTGAATTTTTCAGTCTGACTCTACGTTTCCCCAATTTAGCCTACAGTGTGAAAGAACAATTTCCATTAAAAAATGCAGCAGTTTTGATGACATACCAGAGTTGCTTGTAAAACAATGTGGAAAATACTTTTTAAAGCCATTAATGTAACTGGTCAGCATGCCGTGGTCTCTGCCACGGAAAGCGGCATGGGTTCGATCCCACCCATATGGTGGGGATTTTAGGTCCCGGGTATAGGACCGGTGCCCACTCAGCATCGTGAGGAAAGTGAGGAGCTTACGCTAGGTAAGCGGCCCTGGTTACGGAAACCAACATACCAGCTGGGGGATGCCAAGATGCTGACCACATCTCTTCCCCATATCGGTTGGATGATCATCCACCTCTGCCATGCGTAAGTGGGCATGAGGCCGGCAGTCGGGTTGGTAGGCCTTGGCCCTCTAAGGGCTGTCGCACCATGGGTTATTATTATTATTATGATTATTATTATTATTATAATGTAACTGGTACCTTTCTCAAACCATTTAATGGGAAAAGAACACAGGGTGAAAAAACACAAATTGAAAATTATAAGCCCATATCTTTACTCCCTTTTTTCTCTAAGGTCATTGAAAAGATGGTGTATAATAGATTAACATGTTTCTTTGATAAGTGCAATATCATCACGAACTCTCAATTTGCATTTCGAAAAGGAAAGTCAATAAACTTGGCCATTTTCTCGTTCCTAGAAGAAATATTCAGCGATTAAGACAAAAAAGAACATACAATTGGGTTATTCATGGACTTGTCCAAAGCATTTGATACCGTAGACCATGATATTCTCTTAAATAAACGTGACAGTTATGGTAGTAGAGGTACAGCAAATGATTAGATTAGTTCATATCTTAGAAACAGATTTCATATGGTGGAAATTAAAAATAAGTGGTACGATCTGCAGACTTCTAAGAATGATATGCCACAAGGTTCAATATTACGGCCACTGCTATTTTTGTTGTATATCAATGGTCTTTCATTACATGTAGCACCTGAAAATAGTGTTTTATTTGCTGACAACTCAAAATTTATCTTTAAAAATCATAGTAAAACTTCCTTACAATTAAATATAATAATACATTGTTTTAAAAAAAATAATGACTATCATGCTCATAATACTCCAGTAACTGAACTGATACATCTGCACCATCACCAATTAACCAGAACAATCAACAATATTTCCCACAAAGGAGTAATTTTGTACAGGATACCCAAATCTATCAAGACATTCTCAGGCAAAATGTTCAAGAAAAAAGTCAAGCACCTTTTGTTAAAACAAATTTTATAATGTAAATGATTTTCTTGAATTCAAACTGTAACCTGTTTAATTTATGTAATTTTTTCTGTCATGTGTATACTGTAAATAATATTATGTAAGACTGACGAAGCCATACATACTTATTGTATATCAATAGGTGAATAACATTCTATTCTATCCAGAACACATAATTGCATTGGAACAGAGTGTACATACACTGGACTTGCCATGTATGTGTGATAAGCTCACACAAATATCTCTGTCTGCATATTTTGCAGTAAGCTTATATGCTTTGCCACGTGGTAAGCAATGTTAATGTGCCAACATGACGAATCTACAAACTCTCTGGCAAGCAACAATGGAATGAAATATTCAAATGTTCATAGCTACTCTACTTGAAACTACTCCAACAATTATGTGCATACAAATAAATTGTCCAAAAATAAAAAAATAGTTTTGAAACAGTGCCCTTAAACTTGTTCAATATTTTATTGAAGACTGTAAAAGATATTTAAGAAAATAGTAAATTTCACATTGTTACCTAAATCCTTTTGAAGTCTAAATGAATTTTATAATGGTAGAATATTTTGAAGTTTCATACAGCATGTATGCAATTTTAATGTTTGTTTTGATTTGCTGTGTAACGTGCTTGTCTTGACAAATAAACAGATCTAATCTAATCTTATCTATGCCTACATTGCTCTAGGTGTTAGGTGTATTACATATAAATAGTTCTGGTTCTATAACACTGCTTTTGGTGCCTTAAATGCATCAGGATATCAAATCAATTACTAAAACAACCTGCTGTACTTGTCACAGCTTTACTTCCATTTAGCATTTCTTCATAACAACCTGTGCATTATGAATTAAACACGCATAATATTAATTGATGAAAACTAGTTTTGGTTCCTTAAATCCTAATAAGAGACTTATAGGAAATCACTGCTCTAAACACTATTGTTTTAATTACATTTATAATGTGTTATCTGTGCTAATTCCAAACCAATCTTACTATGTTCGTTCATGTCTTCTGTATTTATTCCTACCATGATTTCAGATATTAATACATGTGTTGCACATTTGAATATTTCTTTGAGGAAGCATGAAGTTCTGATAAATGTGAAGAAATTATGTCAAAATGAGTAACTATACTCCTGCAATCCTGTGAGCAATTTCCACGAACAAAATCTACAAAACAAAACCAACTGGTAAGCTAACCTTGTGCATACAATTTGTTTGAATGTAAGGCATAACACATGGACGAAAGTGTCACTGTCGTCTGTCACGCTTGTGCACGTGGGTGTGAAGTAATACAAAAAGTGTGTTTCTTAAGACGGATGCAGTATATGAGAGTTGTGCTCACCATCATTATGTGCTGATACTATTATTGTAAGGCTTAGTACCAGCTTCCTCTGGCTCTACAGGAAGAAGAGGAAAAAAAAAAAAAGAGAGCAAACTATAGTGCCTTACTGATGCACAAGAACATGCTGTGCTATATGAGGCCAGTATAACGAAAACAAAATTGGAGAAATGCTGCCAATGAGCAATTATCTTAATTTATGTGCCTATTTAAGAACAAGCATAGTCTTTTAAGACTGAAAGGTGAAGCAAATGATGTAAAGCAAAGGTGTGAAAGGTGAAGCAAATTTTAAGCTTTAGCATATAAAGCATATTCCTTTCCTTTAATTCAAATTCAATTAGTTAGTGAATTTTCTCAAGCTGGATTCTATTCAAACGAAAGCATTGGAAAATTCTGTGGTTTATATAAATTCTGCTACTTGTTTACTCTTGCTGTTACATATATTAAACACGCACAAATTTAGTATTAATTCTTTAATTAATTCTGGAAGCGAAGTATACTTAAATACCAACTTAGCATTTGTGGTTTGATGTCTCTAATGATTTGCATAATCAATATTTGTTATCAGTGCGCAAGGATGCCATTTGTAGTCTGTTAAATCATGCTTATGGGGATACCCAGCCACAAGTTTGTGGATGTACACCTGCATTTGTAGCTGGCTTTGCTTTTAGCATTATACGTCTGCTGAAACGTTGCACTTCAACAGTTTGTATGGCTTCGCTTAACATTGTAGTAACAGTGTAGCCAGAATGACTAGTAAATAACAGCTGATTATTGTTCTTTCTTTTGTGTTCAATCCACATACATATGTAGCAAACTTCAATGAATAACTCAGCTTACACTTTGGTACGCATGTAGAATAAATTACCATGGATGACCATGGATCTTCATGTGGTCCTGTTTTTCAAAGAACTCCCATTTCTTTATATTCCCAAGACTTGTCACACCGCACCACAAAGGATTTTCACTTTGTGAATCTTTACTCAGTAATCACAGTTTTTGAGACATTGTCACACTTCAAATAAAACATGTTTCAAAGAACATGTCATTCACATCTAGTGCATGTTAGAGATTCACAACTGAAACATGTGGCTGGAAATAATTACATCCAGCAATAGTCGATTCCAGTTCCACTTTGTTATCCACCACCTGGAATACAGACTTGTGAATGGTTTATGAAGTGTGATGGAGGAGGATGCTTTTCATCTTGTTTAAATTTTTAAATTCCTTTTATTTGAACATTATGCTTAAAGAGCAGTTTAGGAACATAAGAACAAAAGAGCAAATTGGCAGTACTTCATTTTTGGAATGAAAATCACGACAAAGAACAAGAAATTCATTTTTATAAAATGTTCAGGGTCCAATGCATTAACTAAGTGGAAAAAGATATTCATAAAGAAATATGAAGGAAAACCATTCAATTTTGACACTATCTTTGAAGAGAACCCAAACTTTAAGTTCATTGAGATACCAATAGAGATGCCCCTATCGCCTCCAAGGAGTTCACCAAATCAAAATTCAACAGTCGACACTGGCCGAGGATGGTAGGAAGGTCCTAACGAAATGCGCTCTAGTTAAACACTAGCTATATATGGAACATGGAGTATACTAGTTTGATTCAAAATTATATTAGTTATGCCAGTGCTTAAGTTTTTTATAGAGTACAATTTCTGAAAAATGAATTAAATCCTTGTAATAATCAACTCTTGAAACTGAAAACCACATAACATTACTGCTGTGGTAGCATACAGCAGATGAATCAGTGAATCTATGTTTCTACATCTACATAAACCAAAATCAAGTTTTTAACTGTTGGGCTCTTAGCATTTCATTCTATATTGGCATAAAAGACTGCTTAAGTTTGCTAGGAAACCTCTTTATCATGCTTGAAATTATTTTATGTGCAGTAAATCCACAATATTAACCACCAGCTTTTCTTCCCTTCTTAAGGAAGCCATAGTAAAAGGATATTTACCTGGAAAAATCCATTGCCCTTTCATCAGGTTTGAACTCACAACCGAGGGAACCAGAGGCTATCTAAGTAAACTGCAGTTTATAATCTTACATAATAATATCACCCCATTTATAAATAATTATTTTCTATATCTTTTACAATATATTTATTCCTTCTTGTGCCCAAACAGCATTTACTATTAACTGATGTATAATTACAACAAAGTTACAAATTGAAAACAGGATAATGCAGACTTTACAAAATATCTTTAACAAACGCTCTGTGTTATAAGAGTAATCTACTAGTAAACTAGTAAGATGAAGCCAGAAATCAATGTTTCAAGATTTCCAAGAAAGGACGGCTGCATCTCCAAAAAGCAGAGGAGATTTATCACAAATGTTAATTATGGCATGTATTTATTCAGGAAGTGCACTATATCCAATGCTGTAGAATAATTTTTACTTAGTTTATGTTTATTATTTCTAAATGCACCACAGACTTTGAAACTAAAGTTGCTTTACTAAACTACTAAGAGAACCAAAAACATCTTAACTGGCTGCACAATGTTTCACCTGTCTGCTGCTACCATAAAAAGGCATGGATGAAACCATGCAAAATTTGTAAACTGCTTTTAAAGGCTTTACTTATCCATGTTATCAAAGAAGATGCTGAAACTGGCACCGCCATTATCCATACATGTTTGGCACCTTTTAAGGAAACTATGCATTACTCACCATAGCTCACACTGAGAAACGCTGGCAGTTCTCCATTAGCAGAGAGAGTTATAGGCCCATTTCTTTTTGAGTAAAAGTTGACACCCATACATACGTGAATACAATTTTGTCTTTTTTCAACAAGATTCTGCAACAGCTCATAAAGCTAATCTTACAATAAGAACAATTGACGATGTTCTTTGATGGAAGTATTGAAAACAAAGTTGTTATAATAAATTAAATTTAAAGGTCAGTCGATTAATGAAACTAAACACTTACTTTATAAATTTTCAGGATCTTGTTTTGGAAATTTAACAATTTAAGTTTTATTAACTTTTTAGATGAGTCGTATTTATTACACATCTGCTTCACTTTCGTACCTATTTTGAGGACATGTTTCGCAAATCATCGTTTGCATCTACGGCTCTTATGCAACTCGACTCGCTTCACTGTGGTGTTCCAATACAGTTAAATCTCGATAAACTTAAGTTTTGTTTAGTGTCAATCGACTCACCTTTAAATTTAACTGAAAATGTGTTTCAGAACAAAATTATTTGTTGAGATTTGTGGGGGCCCTCGGTATCCCGACCTAACGTACTGCAATTTTCATCTCAGGTTAACTTAAAGCATTAAGTATACAGAACAAACCTACACACCCTGGAAGAATTAAAATAAAATATCTGCCATGAAATGCCAGCATTTTTCAACATGAACTACAGCAAGTGTTGATAGTTTCCTAAAGAGGTGCCAAACATGTATGGACAATGGCAGAGGCCTTTTTCAGCATCTCCTTTAAAAACAGATAATTAGAGCCTTTAAAAGTAGTTTAAAAATCTGTTTTGTTTGTTTCATTTATACCCTGCCTCTAACTGCAATGGTCTTATTGGCGGCCATTCTCCTTTGGAACATATCGAAGGATGCTAACTTGTATTCGTTGGGTTTTTTAATAATTAGATCAGGCACACATTCGCACCTACATTCATACTTCTGGGGAAGATGGGGAATCATCCTGGTCGCAGAAAAATCTCCACCCCAAATGCCATGAATCGAACCCATAACCCCAGGACTGCAGACAGGTGTTCTACAGACTGAATGGGGCTAGCCTTTAAAAATCTTGTATGGGTTCATCCACACCTTTCTATGATAACAGCAGATGGCAATGAATGTCGAGGGCATGGACAGGCGAAACACCATACAGCCATTTAGGATGTTTTTGGGTCTCTGTACTTGCTTACTTTAGGATATTTTTTTGCAGACCACGTAATAAAGATCTATTTTACACTTGTTTATTTGTGTTGTTCCATTTAAATGCTACCTTTAACACCTTAGGTCATACTGACAGCTTTTTTTTTCCTTAAACATAATTGCTCACTGGCAATGACCGTCATTTGTTCCACTGTATCTTACATTGGCTTTTATAAACTTGGATTGTCTTTTAAATTCACACACGCACACAAATTTTACTCTTTCACACTTCCAGACTCTACGCAGGTTAGGAAATAATCCTGGTTATAGAAAAATGCCCATCTTAAAATTACTTAAAGAATGACAATGCACATATTGAGTTTAAGAGGAAATGTGAACTTTGACAGTCGTAAACTAACCCTCCTTATCTTCTATAACACTCTTTATAGCAAAGAATGAAAGAAATTTATGGTATGTCAAAGTCTTACCTCAAACTAAATTTTGAAACGATAGAACCCTGTCATTTTACTAATCTCCATGTTTTTACTCAAATGTTAGCATCTTCAGGATGAATTGCATAGCCACACAACATCTACTATCGGCTATAATAATTACTCAAGGTAGATGTAGAACAAAGCCTGCATTCTCTACTATATTTGGTTACCAGGAGCACTGTTGATGCACAAGTGGAGCCTTGAGTTCCTCTGTTTGACATCTCAATGAAACTTTACAAAGGATTATCTTCTGTATGAATATTGAAATTCCCTCAGAACATAATTTATGTACTGGTTCAAGAGATGACCAGCTGAGCAACTTCAAAACTCAGCAAGATACCACTTCTTGCCGTTGAATATGACTGAACATAGAGACAACATGCTTTATAGTAAGAAATATAAGTTTAATATTAGATCAGCTTGAATGTTGCACTAAAATGCAATCATTCCATTTCACCATGTACTACTTCCATTTATGCAAATTCTGCAATAATAAACTTAAATCTGTGAAAGAACTTCAGATTCCCTGGGTTACCTCCTGTCGTTCATCTCGTCGTGAGGTGAGTTTGGCTCGGTTGTGCATTGGGCACTGTGTTTTTACCCATAGTTTTCTATTTAGAAAGGAGCCTGCTCCAGTCTGTCCGTTTTGCAACGAAGCGTTGTCTGTCCGACATGTGCTGCTAGAGGGTTTTTGCCTAGCACACCTTAGGGCGTCTCTGCAGCTGCCGGCCAGCTTTGCAGAAATGCTAGCGGATGACAACAAAGTCGTGGAGAAGGTTTTTAGGTTTTCTAGGTTAGACTTTAGAATTTAACGAAGGGAATTTTTGGTAGTTTTTTATTTATATTTCTTTCTACTTTTTGTTTGTTTGCTTTTTGTTATGTACATGCATTTTTTGTAAGTTTATTTACACTTGTATAGATTTTTAGAACCATTTATATCTGGCTTTTGCCATGACTAGTTTTTTAAAGGGCACTGCTGACCGTTGTAGTTGAGCGCCCTTATACACATCATCATTTATCTAAATAATTTCGAGGCCTTCTAATAAAAGATTTTAAAAAGTTACATGATGTTAACTTTTACATATTAATTTGTACAAAAATACCAAATCAATGAAAAAGAGTGGTAAACGTCAGGCTAATAAGTAAGAATCAATTGAAAAAACTATTTATTTATTTAAACTAATGCTCTAGACATGTTGGAAAAATTCCATTTGTCTTCTGGCTTCCCAATATAATGTTCCGTCTGATTTTGTCCAATGTGTCTGAAGTGCAGGACATTTTCTAAGATGTTCCCAGTTCATAATGGAGTTCCCAGTGCACAGCATACAATTTGGAGTCGGCATGAGTCCCATGCGATGGAGATGTTCTGCTAGACAATTATGTTGTGTAATATTTCGAAATGCAGCAACTGTTTCATGTCGAGGTAGATCTGGTATTAGTGTTCTGTCGGTGACTAATTTCTTCCAGTTTTTATCTTTTGTTATGTCGGTAATATATTTTAACCTTTCTGCCTTGAATGATGCCTTAATGTGAAGTTTCGCTGAATGGAATGATACTGGTGTTGTCCAACAATTAAGAATTTCAGTTCCCTTTTTTGCAAGATGATCAGCTTGTTCATTTTCCATTATTCCAACATGCGATGGGATCCATTGTACAATAATTATTTTCCCAATTTCGGCAAATTTTCGTAACAGATCTTTAATTTGTACAATATTGGAGTCCAAGGAGTCTTTAACATTTGAAATTGCTTGTATAGCAGCAGTAGAATCACAAAATAGAACAGCTTTTTTAAAAGAATGATGCCTAATGTATAGTTGAGAGAGTGCAAGGTTAATTGCTTTCAATACCTACTCCCGATCAAACGCTGGCCTGACACAGCGTACAGATGTCTTCAAAATGGCAAATGAAGAAACTCGGTGCTTTCTACAGAAATCTCCCGAGGAAGTCTAAGAGACTCATCGACCAACGTCAGGTGCGGTCCTCCATTCACATTGGGGGTTATGAGCTGGTGATGTAACCGCCAAAATGTAAAATCTGGTGCCACTAAAACGGTTACGTATTTGCTCAAATGGCTAAACATTTTAATGGAAAAAACTCCAGACGTAAAAAGGTTCCTCGATCGGATGTCCGGGATGGAACCACATTAAGAGTACTCCAATTGAAAAAACTATTTGTAGTTGGATTTTTAAAACTGTCATGTACATTTTTGAGGGACTAGTTCCAGTGGCGGTTGCTTCCACTTTCAACCTTGAAAATCCGGCCATCGTATGTTTGTCTGCTGTCCTCTCTCTGGAGGTGGAACTATGAACTTCTTTATCAAATTATCGACTGATACGATTTCAAACCTTCGAAGAAACAACCCCGAAACTAGTCCCTCAAAAAATAAAAATGCTAGTGATGGGGTGTTAAAATCTCTACAAATAGTCTTTTCAATTAATTTGGCCGTCACCATTACTAAATTTCTCCAAACAAGCATAAGTAAGGCTCGAGCTTATGCTGCTTAATTGCTTCAAACTCAACACATCACTTGGCTATTTTTATTAGCAAAACATCCCAGCTTTGATACTGCATTCCAAAGGTTTATGCCTGTGTGAAGTTGTTGCCAATCAAAACATTGCTTACATATAATAAGACTTCCTACATGACTTTAAGCCTTTAATTCTAATATTAATCAAGTGTTGGTATTGTTAATGCTCTGGTTCATAGAAGTTTTTACCCATTCTCCGTCATCCAATCATAAAAGATCTTATCCATTATTCATACCAATAATAAAAAATTAGTTGAGTTTCAATAATTCCTTGTAGGAGTACTAAACTGGCAACTAAAGATAACATGCATGCAGTGGAGTTGCTCCCACAGAAGTGAGGGAAAAGTAGTTAAGTGATATGGCAACCATGAAGCAGATGGAAGAAGTTATGACAGCGAACAATTGCTTGGCAAGAGATTTGGGCAAGAATGGAGCAAGTAGGATCACAGAGCTAGATGTGTGTGTATTGTTTAACGATTGCTTTTACTACATATGGTACTGCAGGCTGACACTGATACATGAGATGAAGATGGAGCACCGGTGGAATGAGATGGCAGAGGAAGCTGGAGATCCCAGAAATGAAATGTGTAGTGTTTAACGCCCGCTTTTACTACATATGGCACTGCAGGCGATGACACTGATGATACATGAGATGAAGATGGAGCACCGGTGGAATGAGATGGCAGGGGAAACCGGAGATCCTGGAGAAAACCCGCCCCAGCATCGTGTTGTCCACCACAAATCTCACTTTGCGGTCACCTGGGATCAAACCTGGGCTGCCTTGGTGACAGCCAAGTGGTCAAACCACTCAGCCACGGCATGGAAAGAACTGGAGAAGATAAAACCTAATAATTTCTAGAGTGGAAAAGCAAAACGGAATCGAAGCATGGCTATACGAGAATTATTAACAAAGAGATTAGGAATGAATACAACCGGCTTCGAAATATGAAATGTAGGATGCATTTAGAACTGGGAAATTTAAAGGCAATTGATGAAAGTCAGCAATATGGAATTGGCGGCAGCAGTATTAAAACAAAATACAAAATAGTTAAGAGGAATATTTTACATTAAAAAGGATCTATCATATAGCAAAGAGAACAAAGGAGCAGGCTTTTCGCAGAGAGAAATAAAGTGAGGAAATAAGGATTCAACGCATTTTTGTGAAACTGCAAGCTGTTGATTGATGGGCAAGTAGCTGAGGGGAAAAGCAGAGTGCCCACGCAGCGGAGACAGACAAGCTGATTTTCACATCTGGTGTGAGTGTTCAGAATACTCAGAGATTTTCTTTTTTTTAATTTACATCCTCCAAAGTCATATTGGATGATGAATAAAATGGGTGAAATGATGCTCAAATAAGTCCAAGGTTTATAGAGCTTAAGAGTTACCCTACATTGATCTTTCAGGATAAGTGAAATAACCTTATCCAGGTAACTCACCCTGACTGAGATTCGAACTTGGCACCTCTTAAAACGTGAGACAGACACACTACCATCTATGCTACTGAAACATCTCGGAGGGGAAGTGATGAATTATGTTAATGGAAAAAAGAAAAAAACTAAGAAATGGTGGTTAGCGAATAGACGAAAATAAGGAGAGACAAAAATTGCATTATGGCCTGTAAAGAGTGGAACATGTATAGAAACACAAGGGATTAGAAAAGCTAGGAGAATTAGAGGAAATCAAGAAATAGGGACATATTGAAGAGCAAAAAATGGCAAATATGGATAAATTGCAGAAAAGGATCAAATGTGATGAAACAATAGGTAACTGAGGGAGCAAGTGAAGTTTAGTAACTGTATTTGGAAAAGAGAAAGTAAGAAAGGGGGAGAAGTGAAGGTGAGAATCATCAGAAAAGTGAGGTTAAGTATATCCAGGCAGAGTAAAGTGCCAGTAATAAGAAGTTGAAATAAGAGGTAAATAATGGACAGGGAAATTAAAAGTTTGGCAAATAGCAAAAAACTAAAAAGCTGGACAAATTGAAGAAAGGCAAGAGAGATTATAGTGGGGCTGTGAGAAGTAAAGAAGAAGATTTGAGCAAGTGTGATGAAATAGGTAATTGGAAGAAGGATTGAAAATAGCGGCTACTGAAGTTTTAATAATTTGTAATAGGGAAAGAGAATGCTGGAAAAGGGGAGATTTGCAAGTGAGAAATAATGGAAAGTGAGGTTAGGAAAATTTAGGCCCAAGGAAACAATAGAAATAAGTTGAAACAAGAGGTGATAATAAACAGAGAAAGACAAAAGTTTGACAAGTGCAAAAACTAATACGTGATAGACAAGTAGAAGGAAATCAACTATTAAAAGCGACAAACACATACCAGGTATGTAAATGTATCGAATTAGCGAATTATTAGCAAAAGGGCCAGAGTCTAGCTCAGGGGTAGCATTAGTACTTAAAAGCTCATATCATTGTAATACATCTCCTTACATTTTTACTCACTGGTCACAGAAATAAATGTTCCCTATCCAATATAACAGTCTGGTCGCTTGCAAAGGGTGCACTGATATTAATAAAATGCAACCATGTTCCAGTTCTAGTTCTGTATGACTAAAGCTTGGGAAAGACTTACAGTAGTAATTTCAGGGTAGTTGTATGTTGATCCTATCTTTGGGTGTTTGCTACACTAAAATTTTAGCTATGCTTTTCTGTTGCTTCACAGTTGCTACATTCCTTTGCTTATAAAAAAAATTCCTCAGCTACGCTTCATAGTTTAGGGCCCTCAGTCGATTTCACAACACTTGTTCATTACATATACACCTTGTAATTCTGCAATATGCACATTACAACCCATTCAAGTTCCAATAGTCATACTGCATTTCAACCCACTCTCTTGTCTTTTCCAACACCTTTAAAATCATACAATGTGCAAGTACTATTGGAACAACCACTACATAAGATAAATGTGTTCGAGAGATTTAAATCATACTATGTTACTTCAGCACAATAATAGAAATATGTTCAATATACTACTTCTTTGAATGTTTTAGCAATATAACATCTAGATATCAAAAGTGTGCCATCAGAACACCATAAGCTACAATGAAACGTTGCATTCTGCAATGTGTGCAAAGTGATGTTACCAAATGTGTTCCTCTCTACTGTATTAACCTTTAATGCCCCATGATCTACTTAGTTTTCTCACATGTTTTCTCAAGTAACTCAAGATACTTAAAATTCACTGGAAACATTTGCATGAATACGTTATACTATAATCAAAACAGAGTAATACAGGTAATGTATGGTTACCAAAAGGAAGAGCAAAACAATCACATTTAAAACACTCACCTTAAGCAGTTCTCTGAAGTATGGACTACATGCTGAAAGCACAACCCGATGTGCTTTGAGACTTTTTCCATCACAAGCTAGTGTTACGTCTACAAAGTCTTCGTCATCACGTAAGTTCTCAAATGCCGAAGTAATACTGCTCTGATAATTGTTCCACCGAAGGCAAAAGTGTTGAGTGTCTGCCATTCTTTTGTCTATCTACCTGTAAATCAAACATAATGCTTTAGAATGCAGTTTTATATTTTGTAAGTTTACGCACATCTACAAAATAATAAAAAAAACTTCACAAGGTTAAACTTATTCTAACCATCATTCTCGGTTAAGTTTAACTTATCTAGAGCTTTGTCGTTGACATATTGTTACAGCGATGACAGCTAGTTATAAATTCAGACCTAATCAATTTCCTTGAACGAATGCGTCTAAATCCAATACTGGTATATCAAGGGTCCAAAAATTACATTTAGGTTAGTTTAATTCATATATACCCTCAGGGTTAATTACATCTTTTTTTTTTCTTCCTAGTACAAGTGAAGCAAAAATGGTGGATATGGCGTCCTCAAAAAAAGTATCGCAATGGAATCGTTGATTTACTACTCACATTTTCATTTTCCCTTCAAACACTCCGCGAACATAATAAATCAATGCTTACACACTTATCGCTTTGCACTTTCACGTCATACTGCAACCATAAGCAACACATATTACTTGCTACTATTTTGGTCTATTTTTCTAGTAATTGACATTGACATTGTATAATGTCATCCTAATGCCGCTGTAAAAATGACATTAGTGCTCACTGATTAATACAACATGCGAACAAACAAGAGACAACCATTTACCTTGTGCGATTCACTTATATCCTACGAGTAATAAATAATGATACGAAAATATGTTATTACATTCTTTTTTCCCTTCTCTCCCATCGGCCAAGCGTAAACGCATACAGTACACTACCGCGTCCCAAAAATTGGGTTTCACGGGAGGCTCGCTATGAGCCGCGAAATACAAACCACCATGAATCCAGCTCCGCTTGTTTCACTTAGAAAGCATTATTCTCGCTAAAAGCAGTTACCTGTTTTTACTCTTAGAACTTAGGCGTTGAATAAAAAACGGATTCATTACAACGGATCCACAAAAAAACTAGCCGAAAAAAACTCGCACATCAGATAATTCTTTATCGGTATGTGAGACATCTGTCGTAATAACTCTGCACTAAAAATAGCGCGTACCCCGCAAGGCATGTAATGAAAATGCGGAAGGATACAAAAACTGTGCAATTGAGTTCCAATAAAAAATATGTCCAGAGTACAATAAAAAGTACATTAATTCTTGCCTTTACACGAGAGTATCTTTCACTTGTCTTAAACACTGAACTGCAAGGCAAACATGAGCCTGATGAATGAAAATACTGTTCCGTAACACAAAATACAATAACAAGAAAAATTGTATATTCATGCGCTAATGAGCTATGCACCCCCACCCTTGTTTAATCCATCTCCAAAAAATCATTACGTTCATCCGCGGTTAGCAAACTGCGCATGAACGAAGTTAATTCGTTTCGCACAGTAGAAGAAATACAGTTGTGTAAATCAACTATTTTTCCTCCATTGTCTTGTATCGACTGAATAATCAATAGGTAGCACTAATAAAAAAATCATAATTCTCAACAGCATCCAACTCCCGAACCAGAAGCTTACGGCAAAATGTGCATACATAGTACTTCACGCTTATCATCAAACTATCAATGCAAACATATCGTACACACTTACGTTATCACATTCCTCTCCGAGTACGTGGATTTCACTATCGTAGCGTAAACGGCGCACATTGTTGCTTCATAAAACTCAAAAGAAGCGTTTGGAAAAAAATAAATAAATTCATTAATGAGCGGCGAAAACTTACTTTCTTTTATATTGTGTTCAAAATAAACTGCGTGCAGTACGTATGCATAGGAAAGCATGCATTCAATGTTAGTATAAAATTGTTTTTTCTGAGCATGTTTAACTCTATATTTACATTTTTAAAATGAGAGCACTGGCATACCACACCTTGTGCCGAAGTGAAGACCAGCAGCTTCTATGGTACGGTTATGTACATCAGCGTAAGTAACGAAGACGAACATGCGATTCCAGTTTGGCTGTCGAAATACACACTATCGTCGATCTTCGAAAGATTCAAGCAACAATCTCTACCAAAGGCACTTACAAAAATATCCGTCTTCATTTGATAGTTTAAAGCAGTTGCTCTTTTGTTCCTACTCAGCAGAGTTGAATCAGTTTCAAACCCGTGGAACAACTTTTTATTGAGTGTCGCAAATTCAGAGGAACCTTAACCAGCCTATAATGCCCTCACCCCGCCTACCCTCTCCTTGGCCGCCTAAAACTGGAAGTACAGCTTCGCGAATTTCGTTCGACACACTTTGCAAATTTTCGCCAGTCTCTTTCTTCTGCACTGACACTGCAGGTACGGCATGTTTTGCCAGGTACCACCGTTACCACAGAAATGATGCGAGGTGCTCCGTCATCACTTCGAAGAGAGCGTTTTTTTTCTTTCTTTCTTTCCCCCCTTCTTTCCTATATATATACATAACGCAGCAATAATTGCGAAGCATGACTTTCCCATTACCCGATGAATGGCCGCTCTGATGAAGTGGATGCAGTACATGAAACAGGTCTTTCATATCCAGGCGAATGAGTATTCATACAAAAACTTATTTATATTTTGTTTTATTTCATTACACAATTTCACTGTTTGATACCACTGATTTTAAGAAGTGTTATACATCTAACCTATGATAACAGTGATTATATTCAAACATATTTAAATATAAATGCTTACATCCTCATTATGCTCACCGTGGAATGTTTAAAACGAATACAGTTATTTTATAGGTGCAAAGCAAAATCGTGCAGTAACAAATGAAAACGACATTTATGTTCGCTTTGAATGATAGTTGTGTTTTCTATTTTAATGGTGAATAATAACAGTAATTATATATACATACTATTTAATATGTATACTATATATATATTTCTGACGTTTTAAAATATTTTTATTCCTAAAATTGACTTATGACAGATGTTAAATTGATCTGATAGTGTCGTCACAATCATTTTATGACATGGTTAAGAATATATTGAAGATATCGAATACCATAGCACATTTTTTTCGCAGTTGTATCACTATTAAAAATTTATAATCGTACTTAAATGTCTATTTCTGCCCATTACTCAGCAAACTGTCCTTACATAACCTTATTATTTTATATAATGCATGTTACTTCAGAAATGAACACATTTATCGAAATAGTTTATGATAGATTTCCTTGTAGGTACAATAGGAATAGGGAAATGCAATATGCTTAAGCGATACTCAAATATTTTGAGAACTACTCACTCTGCGATGACCTTGAAATTCCGTTTTCTTTGCATGGCTGAGACTTAAACAACTTTAAGTATTTGAAACTTTAAAATAATAACAAAATACATCACAGAAATAGTTAAAAGGTTCTCCGATATAAATTGTAAGCTTTAATTTTTTTTTTACTTAGTGATATTTTAGCTAGGTAATAATAATAATAATAATAATAATAATAATAATAATAATAATAATAATAATAATAATAATAATAATAATAATAATAATAATAATAATAATAATAATAATAATAATAATAATAATAATAATAATAATAATAATAATAATAATAATAATAATAATAATAATAATAATAATAATAATAATAATAATAATAATAATAATAATAATAATAATAAATAATAATTTATTGTCAATAGACTTTGCAGTTTCTGACATTATACATATAAATACATATATAAATACAATTGTTTTTAATTACAAATTAAGGAATAAATTCATGTGGTACAATGATTATAATTCATTAATACAATACAAACTTTTTGTTAACGAGTATTTCTTCAGAGCACCCTCGAATTGCTTGCCTTTACAAAACCTTAGATGTGCTGGCAATTTTTTGTGAAGCAATAAGCCCATCACATTTGGATCCCTGTCGGAAATATTCTTATTAAAACTTTGCCTAAAAAAATCGTCCTTGTGCCTAGTGTTATGACTATGAATATTACTATTTTTAAGATTTTCCTTTTGTACTGCATAAGTTACTACTTTATAAACATACAGAGAATCTACTGTTAATATTCCTTTATCCTTAAATATTCCCCTACATGATTCTCGGGAACTCAAATTGTAAATAATTCTGATGTCCCTTTTTTGCAATCGAAATAACCTTCCCATCTGCGTTGTAGCAGCACAGCCCCAAATTTCAATTCCTTATAATAAATGTGGATATATGACTCCATAGTAAATAATTTTAAGCCCTTTTTCATCAAGGACATTTTTGAAGTAACGTAACAAATATACAGCTTTACTTACTTTATCAAAAATATGATTTATGTGTCCTGCCCATGTTAGTTTTCTGTCAAGAAATATTCATAAGAATTTATGTTGACTCACATCTTCGATACTCAGGTATCTCTTACGGCTAAAGAGTTATGAAACATTAATTCAGAATAAAGAGTAAAATAGCTTAAACTTATGTTTTAATCGACTTTTCATTTTTGAGTTATCCTTTTCAAAGTCACAATCAGTTTTTATTCAAGAAACATCAAATTGTGTATTTCAGTTAAATCTTGATATCCCGAAATTTGGTTGAAATGAAATATCTTTATGTATAAAGTAAAAATAAGTTAATATTAGTTTTCATTACATTATTTTTTTACGGGAATGACTATATATTTCATAACAGTATTTCTTTGGGCTAAAATTTCAAAAACTTTTGTCTTTATTCGATGATATTCAGCTGCAGCCGGGATTCGAAGGTTCTTTACTGTAACTGCTCGTAATTGTATATCGATTTTAGCCCAAATGAAGTGTGTCGACATTCCTCAAGCTAATGTGTGTGTATGTGTGTGTGTATGTATGTGTGTGTGCATCTCAAATCCATACTTGTAGGGTTGGCGAACTATTTCGTGATGCGTACGCACAGAGGCACAAAGGAATGCTAATAGGTACTCCTGAGTCCATATGCACTTAAAAGTAAACAAAAGACATCTACCAGGTAATTAGTGAAACGTGTACAATTAATGTCTCTTTTGTCAGGCTCGTGAACAATGTTTAGAAATAAAGATAGATATTTTGTGATATAATATTTTGATTTGTTTACAAATACGTGTATATTATTTAGATAGAAGAAAATAATGACTAATTTAACTTTATTTGATAAACAGATGGTGAAGTAGTCATTACATCCAGTCCACAGTTTATTGTCAATTATAAATTTAAAGTTTCCCACTGCAATTAACATTACAGAACCTCATTTCTATTACAAATATGAGATGTGATTCCAAAGGTTGGTATGTGTTAATGTAAAATAAGAACCTACCAATTCTTGTGTATTTGGAATAGGCATATCCAGTACAACTTCAATGTAAACTCACAAGAGTAAAGACTTTTATGTGTTACATTCAGGTGATATTCTCTACATGTATTTTAATACAGATTCTAAAACATTTCTTGCAGAAACGTACTTCGTGTTAATCGACATATCCGTTGCAGAAAAAGTTTAATTACACTTTTCGTATTAGGTATAAGGAGCACAAAGGAAACCAAATCGATAGTAATATTTAAAATCACTAAATGCTGAAATTCAAATCTTCCACGAGATCATGAAAAACAACTGAAAAGCAACAGTGGTTTAAAATGACAAAGGCATTTAAAACGTCCAATACCAGCATTTATTTTATAGACTACTTCCAGAAAACTGTATGTGAACATCTAGTATGTTAAATATATCAATATGGTAATTTTTTAGAAAATCCGAAATCAAAATCTCCCCTCTTAAGGGTAGCTTGAAATGAAAAAGGGTTTATTAAAAATCTTTGTGTTATATTTTTGGAAGAAGCTAAACAAAATTAGCGTGTTTGCTGTATTATCTGATATTTCATTTTCGATTTTTGATGGAACACAATGATTTCTATATTTTTTATAGATAGAGAAAGTAAAAATGATCTGTTTAGACTTTTAATAATAATAATAATAATAATAATAATAATAATAATAATAATAATGATAATAATGATAATAATAATAATAATAATAATAATAATAATAATAATAATAATAATAATAATAATAATAATAATAATAATAATGATAATAATGATAATAATAATGATAATGATAATAATAATGATAATAATGATAATAATGATAATAATAATAAATTATGATTTATTATAATACTACTTTATTATTATTATTATTATTATTATTATTATTATTATTATTATTATTATTATTATTATTATTATTATTATTATTATTATTATTATTATTATTATTATTATTATTATTAATTATTAATTATTACTATGCGCGCCTCTGTATTGTAGGTGGTAGCGTGTATGCCTCACTCATGTCTGGACGGCTTTTGGATTACTAGGAAACCGTAAGAGATACAATCTCACTATACAAAAACGAAAATCTCGTTAAAACATGCAGAGTTTTTGTTGTGGAGTGAAATATTACGTAGATATTCCTTGTTATTTATCTGAATTTTTCCAATAGTTGTACTTCTCTCAAATGGCAAATCGTTATTCACTTTTTAACGTTTGGTCATGCAAAGAGAATGGAGTTACAAAGACATACCACAGTAACCAGCTTTTTAAACAGTTGACTATCGCTTAAAGCCTGCTACATTCCCATATTCTTGCACCTACAAGAAGATCAGCAATATAAGATAGCGTTTATCTCGATTAAGATGAAGTAGACAGAGTTAGTAAGAATTTTTTTAACAGCAGATGCTTGAAGTTTCTGATGCTGATGGCGTTACCTGAGAAAACATCTTCCCCGGCAGACGAGCAGGTACAAAAATCCTTTCACACGCCGGCAGTTCATCTGACCCAAACCTTTTTTTAATGTTACCTATAGGAGCATCTGAGACAGATAGGGGAGATGGATAATAACAGATAGAGTTATAAAATTAGGTACACGGGCTTCTTTTTGCTTTCGGTATCGTGAACCTAATAGGTAGAGGTAGTATTGCACTGTTCCTAAAATTTCAACCCTGTGGTTTCATCAGAAATACCTGTTTTGAGGTCCTTTGAATAAATAAATACATCATTTTGAGTTAAATGCTCATATATTGAACATTACCCAACAAAGAAAATTCAAGGAAATTCTCTCATCCCAAACTACTAGTAAAATTTAATTATTTTTTTTCCTGAAAACTTGCTCTAATTGATTAAAATATCATATGTGTAAGATATTTGTATAAAAAAGGCATACCGTATTTTTTAGATCGCACTTTTTTCGTTGTAAAATACTGTCTAAAATTTAACTTTGTCTTATAGTACAAGGTTCACATGTGAAAACCAGCTAAATTTATCGGTAGTTTCAACATACCTGAATCATTAGCATGTGAGCCTTGTGGACTGTCTACTTGCTACCTAATTAAGGTTTAAAGTTCAACATAGCATAAAGTACCATTAGAAGAATATGAGCCCTAATGACAGACATAATAGCAAAGGTTTTGTCATATAAAGGGTTAAGTAATGCCATAACAAGAACAATTTTCTCTCACAACCTCTTTCATTTATATTCAGTTGCCAGTGTTATTTATATTCAGTTGCAAGTGTATTGTTGTGAATGTGACATCCAGTTGTGAATTTTTCTAAGCTCTAGTATCTGTATAGGAAGCTGCCTAAACAGAGATTCCCATACAGTGTTGTATTCAAATTAGAAGTTGTGGAATATGCAAAAGAGCACAGTAATAGGGCAGTAGAAAGGCATTTTATGCCCCTAACAACTGAGAAAATGATTTGCGAGTTGGCGGAAATAGGAGAATCAATTGACGAAATACATGCAGCAAAGTGGCCGCAGTTAGAAATGAAATTAAAGAATTGGGTGACAGACCATAGGAATGATGGCATCGCAGTGTCTACAAAACAGGACCTCCGTCTTGCTGCTAGGACCGATTTATGAAGAGAGGACTTTCCATACTTAATTGTACAAGAATCGCGCTAAAGATGCCGGCCGAGCACGAATCTACGACCAAACAGTTGTACATCGAGTTCTTAAAAGTGTGTTTGTCGTGCCAGCAATTGTTGCAAAATATCCAAATACAACATGGGATCGCATATGGAAAATTTTTCGAAATACCTACGTTCCACTTGATTGGAAGGTGTCCGTGTACTTCTTTGTGAATGAAATGATCTCCACGGAATTAAAGAAGTGTAAACACAATTTAGCAACAGTCCCATGGTGTAAACGTTGTGGAAAAGTGGACACGCAGATACACAGAATTACCACCTGCAAAAACGTATCTGAGATCTGGAAATGGACTAAACATAAAATCGGCGTGCAGGGCGGGATATAAGACAGTGTCAGTAATTCTCTCCTGGAATATTAAGAAAGTCAACACTGCACGGACTCAAATGTGGTTGATAATGGCTTTCTACTATTATTGCCTGAGTGCAGATTATCCTAATTTATTTGCATTCAAAAAGTGGCTCAGAGCAGAGCGATATAAAATGCATAGATATCATGAGTTAAATGATCAACTGGATCTCACTTGCTAACTTTTGCGCGGGTGTGCACGCCGTTTCCTTCCAAAATGTTACAACAAAATGTAATTAAACATGAATAAAGTAAAACCAGACTTCCCACTCTACCTTTCCCCTTTGTGATCCTGATAAATAGAAAATAAAAAAAATGGAAAGCAGCTAAAGTGCGAATTATATCGAATTGCTGCTAGAAAGAATTAAAACAAATCTAAAATTCTGGCGTTTCATAAATTTTTTATTAATTCAAACTCGGTCGAATTGGAAACATGGACAAAGTTGCCCTAACTTTTGACGTTCCATCAAACAGAACGGTAAACAGCAAAGATGCAAGTAATAGAGAATAACTCCTTTATTATTTTTGTTTCAAGTTTTTCTAACAAAACCATGACTGTGTGTCATTGCCCGGAGCGTCTTATAGTCCGAAAAATACGGTATTTTAAATATTTTTGGAATAAAATATTCTTGAAAAGTACTTAAGCTAGCGTAAATTAAAAAATATACGTATATTTTGTGCAGCTAAAAGTTGCGCCATGGCTTTAAAAATGCACAAGGCGGCTGATAGAAATAGGCCTGTCAGAGTAATTAAAATTACATTCTACTTTACTTTAATGATCTTTTGTCCTCCCATTTATGTTGTCTTATACCGTCTAAGGTCATATCGACGTTGCCTTTAGCAACAATACTCAATGACACTCGAACCCTGTACCTCTGGAACTGCGCTGATTTTAATAAAAATCCTTTACTTGTTTACAGAAATACGTTCAACTTTAAATATTTAAGATTAACTAGCAACCATGTTTGTTTCTTTATGCAATTTAACGGATAGGATTTTGTACTTTTTCGAAAATTTTATGCTGAAATGGTGTTAGCACTTTCAGAAAAGTTTTGAAATTAGTTGAAGTTAGTTACAAAAAATGAAATATTTCACCAAAACATATAGCTCAAGTTAAAAGTTTTGTATTAATCATTTCTATTACAGCATTACAGTTGGCCGCGCCGTGGCTGAGTGGTTAGACCGCTTGACCCTCACTATGGAGGCCGGGTTTGATCCCAGGGGACCACAAAGTGAAATTTGTGGTGAACAACAAGGCACTTGCCCGCCTCGGTAGCGTAGATGGTAGCATGTCTGCCTCACGTTCAAGAGGTCCCGAGTTCGAATCTCGGTCAGAAGAGTTACTTGGATTAGGTTTTCCCGGGTTTTCCCTTATCCTAAAAGACGAATGTCGGGTACCCTAAGTTCCATGGACCGCGGACCCATTTGAGCAGCATTTCACTCATTCCATTGACCGTCCGATGTGAGTTAAAAAGTTAAAGGAAGTAAATTACAAAAAAAAAAAAAAAAAAAAAAAAAAAAAAAAAAAGCGGTGCTGGGGTGTGTTTTCTCAGGTGTCTCCGGTTTCCCCCGCCATCTCATTCCACCAGTGCTCCATCTTCATCTCATGTATCACCAGTAATACCGCCTGCAACTACAGTTGCTTTTAGTTTTCTTATACTTTTATACCTTTGACTTTTTCTACTATGTACTTAGTAGGTAGAGAACTTACCAGATTCTACCCAACTTGAGACTCTCGAAATACAATTTAAAAATAAAAGCATTTTAGAAGAATATCCACATCTAAATAAAATAAAAAAGCATTTCATAAAAGGTTCAGTGCGCGAGCATGTGTGTCTATGTGTGATCGTGTCAACAGTGTCGGTCAAATACCGAATTTGGTTTTCAAATGCAGCTTTTCCAAAGTTAAACACGAAGATTTTCAAAAAAAATTTCTCACACCAAAATACATAAACTTTGTTTTGGAAGAATTGTTTCCTTAAAAATGGCTCCAACGATATTCATTAAAATACTATATGATGAGGCCGCCCTGCAGCGCAGGTTCAGTTTAAGAAGTCTCCAGTTTGAATCTGGTCAAGCTGAGTTATCCGGATCAGGTTTTACCCCAGGTTTTCCTAATCCTGAAATATGAATCTCAGGTGACTCTGTGGACTCTAAGCGCACTTAAACATCATTTCACCCATTTCATTCATCGTCCGATGACTTAACGTTGGAGGACGTTAAAAAGAACAAAAACACTCACACACACGCACACAAACACACACAGGTCCTGGGTAAGAACATACCAAGTCCATGTTTCTCTTCTTTTCCTTTCTCATTCTTAAATTATGAGTGTGCGTTTGTAGACTTAGCTTTCTCAAGAGCAGCACATATTTGCCTATACGTAAATTATGGTTGGTTATTGTGTACCTTCCATGCTACATGTCACAGACAGTCAGTAGTAAGGAACTGTTTGAACAGTTCTTCCAGCACATGGTTTTAACCCTTACACAATAACCGAGGAAACTCTACTCAGTTCCAAGAAAAGACCGATGGGAATAAAAAAATCACACACAAGGGAAGAATATATCGAGTCCACAACTTTTCCACTGGAGAATGTTCAAATTGAACCTTTGGAATAATCGAAGACACACAGCCTTTGTACGAGACAAGCTGTCATACAGAGCACACCGAGCGGGATGGTACAGGTGGTTTCGTCTGTGGTTTCGGGAGGCCCGGGTTCGATTCCCGTAACCTACCTACCTGATCCATAGGCTTCTTCGAGGGTTTTCTCGGGTCGCTAAGCGAATGTTGGGTAGGTTGATTACATCCCCTGAATTTGCTGTCCCTCCATTTCATCTCCATTATCATTTCATATCATTTCTGATCTGGCGGTCTCTTTCATGGTAGAAGTGTCGGCGGGTGTCTCGGCGGTGCATGGCAGGATGGTATGCTCTGAGAAAAACTACTTCCTCCTCCAGTAGGTCAGTTACCGGTCTCCACTCCTCTGCTGGGACCGCAAAGTGAGATTTGTGGTGGACAACACGGCGCTGGGGCGGGTTTTCTCCGGGATCTCCGGTTTCCCCCGCCATCTCATTCCACCAGTGCTCCATGTTCATCTCATGTATCATCAGTATCATCGCCTGCGGTGCCGCATGTAGTAAAAGCGGGCGTTAAACACTACACATTTCCGCTGAAACCATTTCGGGATCGCCAGCCTGGGACCATAAGGGCTCGGATCTCCTGCCTGGGACCATTAGGGCTCGGCTGCTGGGCTCGTTGCCGTCCCGCTGTAGGGGAGTGAGTTCGTTGTCCTGGTCTATCGGGGGAAGTCTCTATCCAAGTAAACTGTAGGGACCCTGCCCTCTGTACTGTCGTGGCTTCTTGGGTCGGCCGCCCTCTGTCTCCTTCGCCTCATCCTTCTTCCCGGGGGTGCCCACTTGGGGACATAGGAACAATGGGCCCAGCATGGTGACCTACGTGCCGAATCCCCTGCGTAATGAAATTCGAATCCTAATCCATACAGAACACCATGAATTTATTTATTTATTTATTTTGTTCAAGTTAAGTTCTGTGTTCGTTTAAATTATTCCGCTCTACAAGAGGCACTATTTGTATTAAATCTATAATGTTTTGTGGCATTTAACAGAAAAAAAGGTTCTCCATATCTCCATTAAAAATAATACACTTACAATTGAAAAGACTTGTAATTTTGCTAATATAATCGACAAATGCCAGTACAATATTATAATAACAAGAAAACCGCACTAAAATATTTTTAAATTGAATACAGCGTCATGTCGCCCCAGGGCAACACCGCCAAATAAAGGGTTAATGTAAATAAAACAAATGACGCTCCATTGACAAAATGTCTGAAGTAGATTATGATCAATAATGTCAAACTTTCCACTGGAAACGTCAGAAGGCACCTACAACATTCAGGGTTGCCAAGGCTCAAAATATAAAAAGCACCCCTCGTAAATGTGCATTGCTCTCGTATTTCTGGAGAGTAGTTTTCTTATCTCCAAGTACTTAAACATGTCACAGCAAGAACATATTGTGACTGTGTCTTATTTGTAGAAATTTAGAAGAATATTTACTGCAGTTAAAAAAGACTTGAAATTGACATCTAGCTGTCTTCAAGGTCTCAGGTATTGCCCTATGGAAAGAGCCCCGAGTATCCATCGTTCCCTGGTAGAAGGAGGCCCGGATCCTTGGTCCTACGTGTCCAGGACTAATGGGAGTAGATCCTCTGCACTTAACTGTCTTCAAGGTCGACTCGGTGCTCCGTCGCACGTACATAAATGAAATAAATCACTGCGATACACTTCAAACGTCCACTGTCGCTGTTTCTAATACTTTGCCGGTAGATAGAGTCAACACGCTGCAGCGAGATCTACCCGAAAGTCCGAAGATTACGGCCTCTATCAGCCCGGGAGCGATGGAAAACTCCAGGGTTCTTTCCTTGGGGCAATACGCCCCCCCCCCCTCATCGACAAACAACGTCAAGACGGCTGGAAGTGGATACGCCACTTACGCGCGTCAACCCCGCTGGGAAGACTACCGAAAACCTCGGTGGGGCCGAAGGTGATCTAGCATACCTTCTATAGTCTGTTTAGTTAACTCGTGTGCACGTCGGCCGCTGCCTTTGATGAACCCTTATAATCGTTTTACAACCCCGGCCCCCCCTTTTCCCAGATCTTTCTGCAAGGTTGCCACCTTTCTCGATACGTCATGGGTATCGTACGAGGTATCGTCTAAATAAGTTATCTTATGTCCATTACTGCAAAACTTCCTTAGTTTTGATTATATATATCGCCAAGCTACAATGCTACTGGATTCCATAATAACCCTTATCTTATTCAAAGTGCGGTATTTGAATCCCAGCTCCTTTAGGAGACCGCGCAAAGCGCAGTGCCCATAAGCAAAATCACAAATTTCTTGCAAATGTGCAACCAATTCGTCTAAGGTGAGCGCTCTCCCTTTTGCATAGAGTCTATAAATTTCTCGACAAATTAAATCGCATGTAAAATTATCTACTTCAGAGAAACGTTTCCTTTTGTTTTCACACTTCATCGGCGTCTTTGGTATTCGTTTCGTCACAATATTTCTTACCGTATTTCTGTGACTACCCAGGTTCATTGCATGACCCCTTACTAAGATTATTTGTCAGTACATATTTATGTGTTCAAAACAAGCGCTTGGCATTTCCCTCCCACGGTCTCCACATCGTGACACACAACGAATTTCTGCACGTAGTGAAACAGATCAAAGTTGGGACTTTGGCAACTGAGACACCACGTGGAGTAGACATGCGACTGTCACTTCGAGAAAATCAGGATTGCTATTGGTTCTCAACGACAGTGTTCCATTTGTGAAGTGTGGAGATAGATTTATGACGGTCATTAGTGGGCGGGAGAGCAGTTTCCTTTGAGTGATCAACTGCACTCCCGTTCACTAGACAGACTTTACCTGGGGCATTTTAGGCAACCCTCTAAATTCAACGCCACGGTCGGGACCCGAACCACGGATCTCCTGGTTTCCGTCCAGTCGCTCTTAACCTTTGAGCTACTATTGCCACCGTGCCGTCCTGACATTAAATTCTCCAGTTGACTCGTATATTTCCCTGGTAGACCACTAGGGGCTCTCGCATCCGAGATTCACCGTTTGTGGCGACTTACTATCGTAAGTACTTGAGTCTCAGGCTTCAACATTTAACTCTTACTATTTTAATTAATTGAGTCAAATGGAGAATTTAATGCTATGACGGCAAGTTGGCCATGGTAGCTCAATGGCTTAGAGCGACTGGAAGGAAACCAGAAGATCCGTGGTTCAAATCCCGGCCGTGGCGTTTAATTTTTCACGTTGACTATCTATAAAAAAACTTAGCTTATATATGAATAGTGTGAAGATATGATTAATTTCCATAAATTAAGTAAAACTTTGCCGGTATTTATACCTCCCAGTCATTGTTTCTAGAAAGTAGTAGACCTTTTGAGAAATTTCTCGGTAACAATAGACCAAGCGCTCTGGAATCTCTCTACTGCCCACGCGCCTGGTTCCTGCTTGTCGTGGCAGCTTAAAATGCCACACGGTGACAATATTTTGAATGTATCCTGCATTGCAATCTGATAAGATTAAATCAACACCCAAGATGAAGCATTTACTTATTTTAATGAGACTGGAACTGAGAAATGTTATTTAATAAATTTATTTGGATTAATTCGTCCACTATTTTGTATGATCACCAATTATAACGTCTCCACACAAGTTAAAGGACCATGTAACTGAAACACAAAAACAACACACATTAAAATAAATGTTATATGAAGAGAAAAGCCGGAAAAAGCTGATTTGCATTCATATAGCTTTCTCTACTCAATTTACTACAACTATTCATACTAAAGCTTGCTCTTCTATATCCTTCTAATAAACAGAGCTAATCACTATTATGTATATTTCTGCATTGAACTAAAACGATAGTCAAATATTCTCAAAGAGCTTCACAGTGCAATGGCTTTGAAATTTTGCACTCGTTGTATGACCACAGAAAAAAAAATTAAAAAGGTATGTTGTCTATCTTTTACAAATTAAATACAGTTCTTTCATAATAAAGACGACTTGACAGACTATTTACAGAAAATTCAACATATACATTTTATTTGGCATGAAAATGTTAAATTTGTTTTAATCTAAATCGTTTAGGCGTTTTTCAGGGGAAAAAATGTACATTTTCAATGTAAAGAGTAGTTTGGGCTGAAGAGTTTGTCGAAATATTGGTAGTGCAACCTCGGAAGACTTCTTTTTCTTTAACTGTTTACCCCTCTCACATGTAGGACGTACACTCGCAGGACCCACAAGCGAGCTCTTGGAGAAATGCCTGTTAAGGAGCAGAGACTTTGGATCAGAAAAGAGTACCCAAGATGGGTGATCAGGTATAAGAGGAAGTAAATGACATAGAATGAGGGAGAAATGAATGAAGAACGGAGTAATTGTTGGAATGATGGCGAGGGAAACCGGAGATCCCGGAAAACCCACTATTGCGCCATGTTGTCCACCGTAAATCCAGCCCGCCTAGGTAGCGTAGTGGTAGCATGTCTGCCTCACGTTCAAGAGGTCCCGAGTTCGAATCTCGATCAGGTGAGTTATCTGGATAAGGGTTTTACGGGTTTTCCCCTTATTTAGAGTTATGCTGTTCACAGAAATGCACGTATATACTCAGAGAGATATAATGCGGACCTTCTCTTTCTTTTTTTAAATTCAGACAGCCTCAAATTCTGTATTTTCGGTGAGATCTTGGTATGAATTTTTGGGTAGCTTTCAATATTTCCTGTACTAGGCATGTGGTAAGGAAAATAATAAACAAAAAAGACAGAAGCATAGGTTCATAAACAAGAATCTGCATTTGGGCTCAATAGCATCATTGACTGATTGTCATATCAGAAAATGAATCATTTTATTTCTTTCAATAGAAGTGGCGCTGTTACAAAGACTGCCCATAAAAAGTCCCGAAAGGGGGACTTTTTATCGCTTCGTCACGGTTTCCTCATCTGGTATAGCAAATACTTCTGTTTTAGCGGGGGGGGGGGGGGCGTATAAGCTATAGCATTGCTAAATTGCACCTTCCTGTTTGTGAAGCTTGTTGATCTGTTCCTTACTTCTTCTTTATTTCTTGTTAGGCTGTATAAACGAAACACGTTTCTAAACCAACTTGTTGGTCCGCCGATATTTGTTCTTATTTCTTTAATGTCTGCCATTCTGTAGTCTTATTCCACCTGTTACCCACAGCCTCTGTCACACGCTACCACTCCAAATGCTCCACTACAACTCCTGATGGTGCAAATTTAGAATTCTCAAATAAAACCATTCACTAAGAAATCTTGTGAGGGAAGAATTAACTTTTGTACCTACGAGGGCTGTTCAATAAAGAATTATAATTTTTTACAGCCATAATTTTTCCGCACTAAAATTCAATTTTATTATATTCTGTTAGCTTAATGTGAAACTAACACGCCGTAGTAGTTTCATTGTTGGTACTACTGGTTCCCGCCTGTGAGAACCAGGCAAGTTCAGACATGTTCAGTATCGCCTACCGCTGCAATGGAGGTAACATGTAGCTAAAGTTGATGTTAGAGGAAGATCCGGAGTTTCTTTCAAACGTAATCACTGCTGATGAAACTTGGTACATCATTGTGATCCTGAGAGCAAACACCAAAGCTCAGTGTGGAAATCTCCTTCATCAGCAACCCCCAAAACAGCTAAAGTGGTTGCTTCTGCTGAGGAACCTATGGTCATCTCATTCTTTGATATTCGTGGAATGGTTTATCAGCATGTTGTACCTGCACACACATCAGTAATTGAACAGTACTACAGGGATGTCCTGAAAACATAGCAAGTCCATATCAGGCGCAAAAGACCACATTTCCGTGAAGCAGGCTGGATGCTGCACCACGATAATGCGTGGCCGCATATTGCCAATGTTGTTGCTGAATATCTTGCAAAAATCAATGTGAAGTTCATCCCTCAACCTCCCTAAAGTCCGGATTTAGCCCCATGTGACTTTTTTTTCTATTCCCTAACTTGAAGAAACGCCTTCGTGGGAGGCACTGTCCATCATCAGAAGCAGTGGTGAAGGCTGTGGAGGCGATTTTGAAGGATCTCTCCAAAAATGGTTTCCAGCATGTCTTTGAAGACTGGCAGAAACGCTGGGACAAGTACATCGCATTCAGGGGAGACTATTTTGAGAAGGACCATCATAATTATGAGGATGAGTAAGGGTACGTTGTCAAAAAAAATGTAATCATTCTTTATTGAACAGCCCTCGTATATTGCAATGCTTGTTTCCGGAGGTCTTTGACAAACCTGCTGTCAAATGCTGCAGTGGTGAGCTACCTTAGTCTCAGGGTACATGTGGAAGGATGTGAGAAAAGACAGCATATGTTAGTTAATTAAAGTTAACGGAGGCTAATAAATAAACTATTTGACTGCAAATAAAGTTAACCCAAAACAAGTTTTTCTTCGTTGCTAATTTAAATCCACTCTTAACAGTTAATTTATCATAATGTTAAGAAAACAGGTTTAATTCATTTAGAAATATTTTTCTTTTTCGTCACTTACTATTTTTATTAGGCTATAAGGCGAATAAGTTTATATATCTATTTCAAGTTAATCCAAATAAACATTTGAATCAATAATCTTACTGCACATTTCGTTGTAAAAATGAAATGCATATGTTAAACCTTCTAGGAATAACATCTGAAGTCCTCATTTTGGATAACTTTTGTATAACCGTAAAAGTTAGATAACATTTTACTACATAAAACCTTACACTTTATGTCTACTACATATTTTGTGATTTCAAGATATTCCTTGTTACCATGATTTTCACTAATGAGAAGTCAGCATTCATTTTGTTTCTGATCACCAGGAGAACGGGATGTCATAACAGCCCGCCTCGGTAGCGTAGCTTTTCTGCCTCACGTTCAAGAGGTCCCGAGTTCGAATCTCAGTCAGGGTGAGTTACCTGGTTAAGGTTTTCCCGGGGTTTTCTCTTATCCTAAAAGACGAATGTTCGGTAACACTAAGCTCCATGGACCCTGGGTCCATTTGAGCATCATTTCACCCACTCCATTCATCGTCCGATATGACTTAAAAAGTTAGTTACTAACACTCCCCACATGGCAACCTTGGCCTTCGGGGTAACCTCACCCCACCAAGTGATGACCGGACCCATTTCTCAGGTGGAGGAACCCAGAGGGCGGTGTCCATTACCTCCGATGATAGGGTGATAGTGAAGATGGCGGTGAGGTGAGAGAACCTACAGTTTTTACCGTGGACTCCGAACCACGTTGGGCATAGGGGATACTTTACGTGTGCTAGACAGAGGTGAAGGCGTGGATAGGGCCGACTTAAAATCGCCAACCCCAGAGCCGGGAATCGAACTCGGGACCCTTAGAACGGGAGCCGCGAACGAAACCACCGCGCTACCCCGGCGCCCTGACTTAAAAAGTTAAAGGACGTAAACTAATATATTTATTTTAAAAAAAAAAAAAAAAAGATTAACTCTTGAAAGATTTGACTATCGCTTTAGCCTACCATATTTTCCTAATTCTATCATATCGGGAGGTCTTAACTTGAGAAACGATAGATGGAGTTGTGTTCTTACACGCTGAATTGCAGGATTTTTAGCTTTAATAGTGGTGGCGGTGGCGGTGGTGATAATGATAATGATATTTATTATTATTATTATTATTATTATTATTATTATTATTATTATTATTATTATTATTATTATTATTATTATTATTATTATTATTATTATTATTATTATTATTATTATTATTATTATTATTATTATTATTATTATTATTATTATTATTATTATTATTATTATTATTATTATTATTATTATACATCATTATACATCCTGGAAAGTTTATATATCTTAGGTCCTTTTACCAGCTTTTTCTTTTTCTTCGGAACAATCACACAACGATGTTCATGCTGGAGTTTTTTTACTTTGGACTTCGTTTATGAAATGATAATGGAGATGAAATGGGAGGACATAAAATTTGGGGGATGTAATTAAACTACCCAGCATTCGCTTTGCGACCTAGGAAAAACCTCCGAAAAAAACCCATGGGTCAGGTAGGTTGGCCACAGGAATCAAACCTGGGCCTCCTGCGTGTGGGTCACAGACGAACTTTGTGTTGGAAGCTACATGAGATAACTGTTCTTTCACACATACGCACACACACAAACGCATGCAATTTTTTTTTTCTACTTTTGGACCCCAAAATGCATATTTAAACTGAAATTTTGGTATCGATTTTGGGTGGAAAGCAATACTTAACATATTTTCTGTAAATACAGAAATAAAAGAAATTGAATTCAGTTTCAACAAATATCAGTAAAATCTAGATATGGAACTTTTAGTTCAAATAGAACATGTTCTTTTACATAATATAGGTATGTGGCAGAGAGAGAGAGAGAGAGAGAGAGAGAGAGAGAGAGAGAGAGAGAGAG